>JASTWF010000034.1:4242544-4289053 GCA_030390025.1 Squalus acanthias | reverse complement strand
AACTGTAACTTTATTCCCCGGTGTAGAGAATCTCATATCAAATTAACAATTAATTGTAACTTTATTGCCCGGTGTAGAGGGCGTCATTTCAAAATTAACAATTAACTGTATCTTTATTCCCCGGTGTAGAGGGCATCATTTCTAAATTAACAATTAACTGTATCTTTATTCCCGGTGTAGAGGGCATCATGTCTAAATTAACAATTAACTGTAACGTTATCCACCGATGTAGAAGGAATTATGTCTAAATGAACAATTAACTGTAACATTATTCCCCGACGTAGAGGGTATCGTGTCTAAATTAACAATTAACTGTAACATTAATCCCCGACGTAGAGGGTATCGTGTCTAAATTAACAATTAACTGTAACTTTATTCCCAAATGTTGAGGTAATCCTGTCTACATTTACAATTAACGGTAACTTTATTCCCCTGTATAGAAGGTATCATGTCTAATTTAAAAATTAGCTGTAACTTTATTCCCCAGTGTAGAGTGCATCATGTTTAAATTAACAATTAACTGTAACTTTATTCCCCGGTGTAGAGTGCATAATGTCAAATTAACAATTAACTGTAACTTTATTCTCCGATGCAGAAGCAACGTGTCAAATTAACAATTAACTTTAACATTATTCCCCGGTGTAGAGGGCATCATGTTAAAATATGCAATTAAATGTAACTATATTCCCCGGTGTGAACGGTATGATGTTTGAGTTCACAATTAAATGTAACTTTATTTCCCGGTGTAGAGGGCATCATTTCAAATTAACAATGAACTCTAATTTTAATTTCCCGTTGTAGAGGGTATCATGTCTAAATTAGCAATTAAATGGAACTTTATTCCCAGGTGCAGAGTGTATCATTTCAAATTAACTGTATCTTTATTCCTCAGTGTATAGATTATCATGATAAAAAAATGACTGTAACTTTATTACAAAGTGTAGAGGGCTTCCTGTAAATTCAACAATTAACTGTAACATTATTCTCTGGTGCAGAGGGTATCATGTATAAATTTTAACAATTAACTGTAAATTTATTCCCCGGTGTAGAGGGTATCATATCAAATTAACAATTAACTGTAATTTTATTCCCCGGTGTAGAGGATATCATGTCAAATTAAAAATTAACTGCAACTTTATTCTGTGCTGTAGAGGATATCATGTCTAAATTAACTATTAACTGTAAATTTATTCCCCGGTGTAGAGGTTATCATGTCTCAATTAACAATGATTGTAACTTTATTCCCCGATGTAGAAGGCATCATGTCTAAATTAACAATTAACTGTAACTTTGTTCCCCAGTGTAGCAGGTATCATGTCGAAATTAACAATTAACTGTAACTTTATTCCCCTGTGTCGAGAAAATCCTGTCTAATTTAACAATTAACAGTAACTTTATTCCCCGATGTAGAGAAAATCCTGTCAAATTAACAATTCACGTTAACATTATTCTCTTTGCAGCGGGCATCATGTATAAATTAACAATTAACTGTAACTTTATTCCCCGGTGTAGAGGGCATCATGTCAATATTAACAATTATCTGTAACTTTATTCCTCGGTGTAGAGGGTATTATGTCAAAATTAGCAATTAACTGTAACTATATTCATCGGGCGGAGGGAATCATGTCTAAATAAACCATTACATGTAAATTTATTCCACTTTGTAGATGGTATCATGTCTAAATTAACAATTAACTTTTACTTTATTCCCCGGTGTAGAGGGTATCATATCAAATTAAAAATTAACTGTAACTTTATTCCCCGGTGTAGAGGACATCTTTCAAAATTAACAATTTACTGTAACTTTATTCCCCGGTATAGAGGGCATCAAGTCTAAATTAACAATTAACAGTAACTTTATTCCCCTGTGTACAGAAAATCATGTCTAAATTTACAATTGACATTTATGTTATTCCCCGGTGCAGAGGATATCATGTCGAAATTAACAATTAACTGTAACTTTATTCCCCGGTGCAGAGGGTATCTTGTCAAATTAACAATTGACTGTAACTTTATTCCCCGGTGTATAGTGTATCATGTCGAATTTAACAATTGACTGTAACTTTATTCCCCGGTGTAGAGTGCATCATGTCGAAATTAACAATTAAGTGTAACTTTATTCCCCGGTGTATAGGGTACCACTTCAAATTAACTATCTTTATTCCCCAGTGTAGAGATTATCATGTTAAAAAAATGACTGCAACTTTATTCCACAGTGTGGAGGGTATCATGTCAAATCAACAATTTACTGTAACTTTGTTCCCCAGTTTAGAGGGTATCATGAGAGATTAACAATTAACTGTAACTTTATTCCCCGGTGTAGAGGGTATCATGTCAAATTAACAATTACCTGTAATTTATATCCTCAGTGTAGAGAGTATGATGTCTTATTTACCAATTAAATGTAACTTTATACCCTGGTGTAGAGGTTATCATGTCAAGTAACCAATTGACAGTAACTTTATTCCCTGGTGTGGTGGGAAACTTTTCTTAATTAACAATATACTGTAACTTTATTCCACAGTGTGGAGCGAAACATATCTAAATTAACAAATAACTGTAAATGTATTCCCGGGTATAGAAGGTAACATGTCTAAATTAACAATTAACTGTAACTTTATTCACCTTTGTAGCGGGCATAATTTCAACTTAAATATTAAGTGTAACAATATTTACTGGTGTAGAGGGCATCATGTCAAATTAACAATGAACAGTAACTTTATTCCACGTTGTAGAGTGCATCATGTCTAAATTTAAAAAATACTGTAATTATATCTCCCGATGTAGAGAGCAACATTTCAAATTAACTGTATCTTTATTCCCCAGTGTAGAGATTATCATGTTAAAAAAAAATTGACTGTAGATGTATTCCACAGTGTAGAGGGTATCATGTAAATTCAACAATTAACTGTAACTTTATTCTCTGGTGTGGAGGGTATCATGTCTAAATTAACAATTCACTGTAACTTTATTCCCCGGTGTAGAGGATATCATGTCAAATGAACAATTAACTGTAACTTTATTCCCCAGTGTAGAGGGTATTATGACAGATTAATAATAAACTTCAACTTTATTCCCTGGTGTAGAGGATATCATGTCAAATTAAAAAGTAACGGTAAATTTATTCTCTTGTGTACTGGATATCATTTCAAATTAAAAATTAACTGTAACTTTATTCCCTGGTGTAGAGGATATCATGTCTAAATTAATAATTATCTGTTACTTTAATCCACAGTGCAGAGTTTATCATGTCTAAATTAACAGTTAACTGTAAAATTATTCCCCGTTGTAGAAGTTATCATGTCTCAATTAACAATGAATTGTAACTTTATTCCCCGATGTAGAAGGAATCATGTCTAAATTAACAATTAACTGTAACTTTATTCCCTGGTATAGAGGGTATCGTGTCTAAATTTTACAATTAACTTTAAATGTATTCCCCTGTGTAGAGGGCATAATGTCAAATTAACAATCAACTGTAACTTAATTCCCCGGTGTAGAGGGAATGATGTCAAATTAACATTTAACTGAGACTTTAATCCCTGGTGTAGAGTGTATCATGTCTAAATTAACAATTAACTGTAACATTATTCCCCGGTGTAGAGGGAATAATGACTAATTAACAATTGACTGGAACTTTATTCCACAGTGTCGAGGGTATCGTGTCCAAATTAAGAATGAACTGTAACTTTTCACGGTGTAGAGGGTACCAGTTCAAATGAACAATTAACTGTATCTTTATTCCCCTGTCTAGACGGTATCATGTCTAAATTAACAATGAACTGTAACTTTATTCCATGGTGTAGAGTTTATCATGTCAAATTAATAATTAACTGCAACATTATTCCCCGGTGTTCAGGGAATCATATCTAAATTAAGAATTGACTGTTAAATTATACCCCGGTGTAGAGGGCATCATGTCAAATTAATAATTATGCTTAACTTTATTCCACAGTGTAGAGGATATCATGTCAAATTAACAATTAACTGTAACTTTATTCCCTGGCAAAGAGGATATCATGTCAAATTAACAATTGACTGTAATTGTTTTCCCTGGTGTAGAGGGTATAATATCAAAATAACAATTAACGGTGACTTTTTTACCCGTTAAAGAGGGTATCATGTCAAATTTATAATCAACTGTAACTTTATTCCCAGATATAGAGGGTAACATGTCAAATTAACAATTAACTGTAACTTTATTCCCCGTTGTAGAGGGTATCATGTCTAAATTAACAATTGACTGTATCTTTATTCCCCTGTCTATAGGGTATCATATCTAAATTAACAATGAACTGAAACTTTATTCCCTGGTGTAGAGTTTATCATGGCAAATTAATAATTAACTGCAACATTATTCCCCGGTGTTCAGGGAATCACATCTAAATTAAGAATTGACTGTTAATTTATACCCCGGTGTAGAGGGCATCATGTCAAATTAATAATTATTCTTAACTTTATTCCCCAGTGTAGTGGATATCATGTCAAATTAACAATTAACTGCAACTTTATTCCCTGGTAAAGAGGATATCATCTGAAATTAACAATTGACTGTAAATGTTTTCCCTGGTGTAGAGGGTATCATATCAAATTAACAATTAACTGTGACTTTTTTACCCGTTGTAGAGGGTATCATGTCAAATTAACAATTAACTGTAACTTTATTCCCCGTTGTGGAGGGTATCATGTCTAAATTAACAATTGACTGTTACTTTATTCCCCGTGGAAGATGGTATCATGTCAAATTAACAACTGACCGTAACTTTATTCCCCAGTGTAGAGGGTATCAGGTCTAAATTAACAATTAACTGTAACTTTATTACCCGGTGTAGAGTGTATCATTTCAAATTCACAATTGACTGTATATTTATTCCCCAGTGTAGAGGTTATCATGTCAAAAAAACAATTGACTGTAATTTATTCCCCGGTGTAGAGGGTATGACGTCTAAATTAACAATTAACTTAAATTTATTCCCCGGTGTGGAGGGCGTCATGTAAAATTAACAATTAACTACACGTTTTTTTTCACCGGTGTAGAGGACATCATGTCAACTTAACAATTAACAGTAACTTTATTCTCTGGCGTAGAGGGTATCATGTCTAAATTAACAATAAACTGTAACTTTTTCCACAGTGCAGAGGGCATCATGTCAAAATGAACAATTAAATGTAACTTTAATTCCCGGTGTAGAGGACATCCTGTCAAATTAACAATTGACTGCTAAGTTATTCCACGGTGCACAGGGAATCATGTAAAATTAACAATTGACTGTAACTTTATTCCACAAGGTAGAGGATGTCATGTCAAATTAACAATTAACTGTAAATTTATTTCCCGGAGTAGAGGGTATCATGTCAAATTATCAATTAACTGTAATATTATTCCCCGGTGTAGAGGGCATCATGTAAAATTAACAAGTTATTTTAACTTTCTGCCCAGAGTAGAGGGTATCATGTCAAATTATCAATTAACTGTAATATTATTCCCCTGTGTATAGGGCATCATGTAAAATTAACAAGTTATTTTAACTTTTTTCCCTGGTGCAGAGGATATCATGTCAAATTAACAATTAACTGTAAATTTATTTCCCGGTGTAAATGGTATCATGTAAAATTAACAATTAACTGTAACTTTATTCTCTGGTGTAGCGGGTATCATGTCTAAATTATCAATTAACTGGATCTTTTTTCCTGGTGTAGAGGATTGCATGTCAAATTATCAATTAACTGTAATTTTAGTCCACGGTGCAGAGGGCATCATGTAAAATGAACAAGTTATTGTAACTTTTTTCCATGGTGCAGAGGATATCATGTCAAATTAACAATTAACTGTAACTTTATTCCCCAGTGTAAAGGATATCATTTCAAATTAACAATGAACTGTAACGTTATTCCCTGGTGCAGTGTGTATCAGGGCAAATTAATAATTAACTGTAACATTATTCCCTGCTGTAGTGGGGAATCATGTCTAAATTAACAATTGACTTGTAATTTGTTCCCGGTGTAGAGGGCATCATGTCAAATTAATAATTAACTTAAACTTCATGCCCCAGTGTAGACGATATCATGTCAAATTAAAAATTAACTGTAACTTTATTTCTGGTGAAGAATATATCATGTCAAATTAACAATTAACTGGAAATGTATTCCCTGGTTTAGAGGGTATTATATCAAATTAACAAGTTATTGTAACTTTTTTCCCTGGTGCAGAGGATATCATGTCAAATTAACAATTAACTGTAACTTTATTCCCCGGTGTAGAGGGTATCATGTCAAATTAACAATTAACTGTAACTTTTTACCCGGTGTAGAGGGTATCATGTCAAATTAACAATTAACTGTAACTTTATTCCACAGTGTCGAGGGTATCATGTCTAAAATAACAATTAACTGTAACTTTATTACCCGGTGTAGAGGGTATCATGTCAAATTAACAATTAACTGTAATTTTATTCCACAGTGTCGAGGGTATCATGTCTAAATTAACAATTAAATGTAACAAAATTCCCCGGTGTATTGGTTGACATGTCTCAATTAACAATGAACTGTAATTTATTCCCCGGTGTCGAGGATATAATGTCTAAAATAAAAATGAACTGTAACTTTGTTCTCTGGTGTAGATGATACCATGTCTAAATAATCAATTAACTGTAACATTATTCCACAGTGTAGAGGATATCATGTCTAAATTAACAATTAACTGTAACTTTAATCCCCGGTGTAGAGGGTATCATGTCAAATTAACAATTAACTATAAATGTATTACCTGGTGTAGAGGGTACCATGTCAAATTAACAATCAACTGTACCTTCATTCCCCGGTGGAAAGGGTATCATGTCAAATTAACAATTAACTGTAGCTTCATTCCCCGGTGTAGAGGTTAACATGTCTCAATAACAATGAACTGTAACTTTATTTCCTGGTGTAGAGGGTATAACGTGTAAATTAAAATGAACTGTAACTTTGCTCTGTGGTGTAGATGATACCATGTCTAAATTATCAATTAACTTTAACTTTATTCCACAGTGTAGAGGATATCATGTCTAAATTAACAATTAACTGTAACTTTATTCCCCGGTGTAGAGGGTATCATGTCAATTTAACAATTAACTGAAACATTATTCCCCGTTGTAGAGGGTATCATGTCTAAATTAACAATGAACTGTAACTTTATTCCCTGGTGTAGAGTGTATCTTGTCAAATTATGAATTAACTATTACTATATTCCCCGGTGTAGAGGGAATCATGTCTTAATTAGCAATTAACTGTAACTTTATTCCACAATGCAGAGGGAATCCTGTCAAATTAACCATTAACTGCAACTTTATTCCCGGTGTAGAGGGTTTCAGGTCTAAATTAACAATTAACTGTAACTTTATTTCCCGTGCAGAGGGTATCATTTCAAATTAACAATTGACTGTATCTTTATTCCCCAGTGCAAAGGTTTCATGTCAAAAAAAAACAATTGAATGTAACATTATTCCACAGTGTAGAGGGTATCATGTCAAATTAACAATCAACTTCAACTTTATTCCCCAGTGTAAAGGGTATCATGAGAAAATGAACAATTAAGTTTAACAATATTCCCCGGTGTAGAGGGCATCTTGTAAAATTAACAATTAACTGTGACTTTTTCCCCAGTGCAGATGATATAATGTCAAATTAACAATTAACTGTAACTTTATTCCCTGGTGTAGAGGCATCACGTCAAATTAACAATTAACTGTAACTTTATTCCCCGGTGTAGAGGGCATCATGTAAAATTGACAATTAACTGTCACTTTTCCCCCAGTGCAGAGGATATCATGTCAAAATTAAAAATTAACTGTAACATTATTCCCTTTTGTAGTATGTATCATGTCAATATAATAATTAACTGTAACTTTTTTCCCCGGGGAAGAGGGAATCATATCTAAATTAACAATTAACTGTAACTTAATTCCCCGGTGTAGAGGGCATCATGTCAATTTAACAATTAACTGTAACTTTATTCCCGATGTAAGGAGAATCATGTCCAAATTAACAATTAACTATAACTTTATTCCCTGATGTAGAGGGTATCATGTAAAATCAACATTTAGCTTAAAGTTTATTCCCCGATGTAGTGGGTATCATGTCAAATTAACAATTGACTGTAACTTTATTCCTCAGTGTAGAGGGTATCATGTCTAAATGAACAATTAACTATACCTTCATTCCCCAGTTTACAGGATATCATGTCAAGTTAACAATTAACTGTACCTTTATTCCCCGGTGAAGAGGATATCATATCAAATTAACAATTAACTGTAATTTTATTACCCGGTTTCGAGGGTATCATGTCAAATTAACAATCAACTGTAACTTTTTTCTCTGGCTCAGAGGATATCAAGTCGGAATTAACAATTAACTGTAAATTTATTCCACAGTGTCGAGGATTTCATGTCTAAATTAACAATTAACTGTAACTTTATTCCCCGCTATAGAGGGTATCATGTCTAAATTAACAATGAACTGTAACTTTATTCCCTGGTGTAGAGTGTATCATGTCAAATTAATAATTAAGTGTAACTTTATTCCCCGGTGTAGAAGGCATCATGTCAAATTAAAAATTAATTGTAAATTTATTCCCTGATGTAGAGGTTATCATTTCAAATTCACATTGATTGTAACACAATTCCCCGTTGTAGAGGGCATCATGTCTAAATTAACAATTGAATGTAACATTATTCCCCCGTGTAGAGGGCATCATGTCAAATTAACAATTAACTTTAAATTTATTCCCTGGTGTAGAGATCATCATGTCAAATTAACAATTAAGTGTCAATTATTTCCCTGGAGTAGTGTGTATCATGTCAAATAAATAATTAACTGTAACTTTATTCCCCGGAATAGAGGGAATTATTTCTAACTTAATAATTAACTGTAACATTATTCCCCGGTGTAGAGGGCATCCTGTCAAATTAACAATTAACTGTAACTTTATTCCCCGGAGTAGAGGGAATTATTTCTAAGTTAATAATTAACTGTAAATTTGTTCCCTGTTGTAGATTGAATCATGTCAAATTAACAATTAACTGTAACTTTATTCCCCGGTGTAGAGGGTGTCATGTCAAATTAACAATTTACTGTAACTTTATTCCCCGGTGTAGAGGGCATCATGTCAAATTAACAATTAACTGTAAATTTATTTCCCGATGTAGAGCGTGTCATGCCAAATTAGCAATTTACTGTAACTTTATTCCCCGGTGTAGAGGGCATCATGTAAAACTAACAATTAGCTGTAAATTTGTTCCCCGTTAAACAGGGTATCATGTCAAATTAACAATTAACTGAAACTTATTCCCTTGTGCAGAGGGCATCATTTCTAAATATACAATTAACTGAAACTGTATTCCCCAGTGTGGAGGGTGTGGTAACACAATACAGCTTCCTGTGACTTGAACTTTATTACATCACTTCCTGTGATTAGTCCAGGATAAATACTGGGATGATCAGTTGGATCCTGGAGAGGCATAGAGTAAGACCTCTTTTGTATGTAGCACCTTTTTAGTTGATTAAAGCTTACTTTAAGTTCACCACGCGTAAGGCTCATTCTTACGACAATTTAATCAACTTTGAAAAACTTCGCACTCAAACTTTTTGGACGAACTCGGAACTAAGGATCCAGGGAATCACCCATCATGGAAAACATCATTAAACCATCGCGTCTTGACTTGGACCCAAACACCCCAGCAGCCGGTAAGGTGTGGAAACACTGGTATCGCACGTTTGACAATTTTCTCGAATATTGCAAGGCTGATGATGACTCAAAATTGCGGATACTCATCAACTGTGTCACCCCGAATGTATTTCAGTATGTCGAGGAATGGGGCAGTTACGAGGAGGCAATTCGGACGCTTAAAAGACTATATACTAAGACACCGAATGAGGTCTATGCCAGACATCTACTAGCTACAGCCCAACAAGGGCCGGAGGAATCCATTGATAAATTCCTCCAAGAGCTTCGCAGACTTAGTATGGACTGTAACTTTCAGGCGGCCTCAGCTGAGCTGTACCGTGAAGAAATGATCCGTGATGCTTTCATCTGCGGGCTTGTCTCCCCATTTATACGCCAGCGTCTACTGGAAAGTAAGACACTTGAGCTTCAGAGAGCTTATGACATGGCTTGCTCTCTAGATCTGGCAAAAAGAAATGCAGACCTTTATACAGTGCCCAGACCTCGGTCTGCTGCCTTAACTACAGTCAGGCAATTTAAGAGGCCACAGGTGAACTCTATTAGGGAGGTCTTTATCCCTGACGATCAATCTGATGACTTCACTGATGAAGAGGATGATGACCCCACTGTGGCAGCCTCTTGGCAATCGAAGAAATGCTTCTTTTGTGGTGATGAGTTCCACCCTCGGAAATTCTGCCCTGCTCGCAATGCGTTTTGCAGTCATTGCAACAAAAACGGTCATTTTGCAAAGGTTTGCCTATCAAGAGCCTCTACGAGGGCTTATCAAGCTAAGTCCTACCGAACTGCCCCGGTAAGGGCTTATCAAGATGTTCCGGCTAAAATCTATCGTGCTTCCTCTCGGGTTTTCTCTCGAAGAAACACACCTAGAGTTTCAGCCACTCTTTGTGCAACGACACCAATTACAGCTGCTTGTCCTCAGAACCTATTCCATGCAGCTACAAAAGCATCAATTAATGGACATACTTTAGATGCCTTAATTGACTCAGGTAGCACTGATAGTTTCATTAGGGAACAGATTGTTGCAGAGTTAAAGCTACATGTTTTCCCATCGGACCAGGCAATTGCGATGGCTCAGTCATCACTTAATACCAGAATTTCTGGCTGTTGTATGGTTGAAATAACACTTAATGGTCACAGGTATCCCTCCACCCGGCTTTCGGTGCTCAAGGACTTATGTAGTGATCTTATCTTAGGGCTAGATTTTCAAAAGCAGCATAAGAAGCTCACCATTGAGTTCGGCGGATCCAAACCTGAACTCACTATTTCTAATATACGACCTCGATTACCGTTCTGTGCATTGTCAGCAGCTTCACTGGATGAACCCTCACTGTTTACCAGTATCCCTCCTCGATGCAAACTGATTATAACAAAGTAACGACGTTTCAGTCAGGAAGACCAGTCTTTTATTGCGGCTGAGATTTCTCGGCTTTTAGCAGAGGATATCATCGAGCCTTGTTCGTCGCCATGGCGCGCCCAGGTCGTTACCCTCTACAACCTCACAAGAAACGGCTGTGCATTGACTATTCACAGACCATCAATCAATATACGGACTTGGACGCATACCCATTGCCGCGCATCGATGATATGGTTAATAAACTGGCTGAGTACACGGTGTTCTCAACATATGATCTGAAAAGTGCCTATCATCAGGTACCCTTGAAGGTCTCAGACAAGCAGTATACGGCCTTTGAAGCCAATGGACGGCTGTATCAATTTCGTCGCCTCCCCTTTGGGGTCACTAATGGAGTGGCTGTCTTCCAGCGAGCAATGGATGACCTGGTCAAACAGGAAGACTTAAAGGATACGTTTCCTTATCTGGACAATATTACTGTCGCAGGTCGCAATCAGCGGGAACATGACGCCAATCTCCAACGATTTTGGGATGCACTCCAGCACCGTAATTTGACATTAAATGCGGCTAAATCCATTGAGTCACAACCACCATCAACATCCTTGGCTATTGTGTGGGCAATGGCATCATTAAACCTGACCCTGAAAGGCTTCGCCCACTCCAAGAACTCCCGCCACCTAAGAATCCGGCCTCCTTGCGCCGGGCCCTCGGCCTGTTTGCATACTATGCTAAATGGATTCCTAACTTCTCGGACCGAATCCAACCTCTACTGAAGGCCAGCACATTCCCACTAGACACAGCGGCTGTTGCAGCCTTTAAACTCCTGAAAAAACAGTTGGAGAAAGCGGCTCTTCACTCCATCAATGAGAGTCTTCCTTTTGTTGTTGAGTGTGATGCCTCGGAGGTGGCGATCTCGGCCACTCTGAATCAGGAAGGTCGTCCGGTGGCATTTTTGTCCAGGACTTTTCAAGGGGCTGAGCTACATTATCCTCCAGTCGAGAAAGAAGCTACAGCCATCATAGAGGCAGTACGGAAGTGGACTCATCTCCTAGCTCGCCAGCACTTTAACTTAATCACGGACCAGCGATCGGTCGCCTTCATGCTCGATAATCGAAAACGGACCAAAATTAAAAATAATAAAATCCAGCTTTGGCGGCTGGAATTGGCCTCTTTTGGTTACACCATCCACTATCGACCTGGCAAGGAGAATGTGGCTCCGGATACCCTCACACGAGCATTCTGCTCCGCTATGGCACCCTCTACGCTCGTAGACATCCATGATGGGTTGTGTCATCCGGGCGTTACTCGCATGCTACACTTCGTGCGGTCCCGAAATCTCCCATTCTCTACCGGGGATGTAAAGAAGATGTGCTCGGACTGCAGAGTCTGTGCGGAATTGAAACCTCAGTTTTTCCGCCCCTCGGGTGGTATACTCATACATGCGACCCAGCCAATGCAATGGCTTAGCATCGATTTTAAGGGGCCGTTGCCCTCTTCAACTCGCAACACTTATCTATTGACCATGGTCGATGAGTATTCCCGTTTTCCGTTTGCCTTTCCCTGCCCCAATATGCTGACGAACACGGTTATCAGCTGCCTTGAGCAGGTATTTGCTTTCTGTGGCATGGCATCCTATGTTCATTCGGATCGGGGCCCTTCTTTTATGTCAGGAGAACTCAAGGCCTATCTCTCGGAACGGGGTATTGCTGCCAGCAGAACGACGCCTTATCATCCGGTCGGGAATGGGCAAGTCGAGCGTTTTAACGCTATCATCTGGAATGCGGTACGTCTGGCTTTGAGATCTCGGGGCCTACCCAACCAGCAATGGGAAGCAGTACTTCCAGACGCATTACACTCCACACGGTCCCTCCTTTCGACCGCCACAAGTACGACGCCTCATGAACGGTTCTTCCGATTTCAGCGTCGCTCACCCTATGGGATATCTCTCCCGTCGTGGCTGACTGCACCGGGACCAGTGCTACTCCGAAGATATGTTCGGGCGTCTAAGAATGACCCCCTGGTAGATGAGGTTGAGCTCACTGACGTCAACCCTACCTACGCCTATATTCGGTATCCTGACGGTCGGGAATCTACCGTGTCATTGCGGGATCTGGCTCGCTGCCCGCCGAAACATAGAGGGACACCAGGGGATGATATTGTACCAGGCACATCTCTGGGCTCGCCAGGTGCCTCTCATCACGATCTGGATCTGACGCCGGCTGGTACCTCACTCCAGCGTGCCGACCTGGGGCAGACTGACTATGAGCCCGTCGGGGCTCGCACACGCAGCCACGATCCACCCCGTACCATACGCTCGGAAACGGATCTGCCACAGCCCTGCCCGACACCCGTTCGGGCGCCAGTACACAGTCAGGATCGTCCTGACCCCTCACAGAGCGTGCTGGATCACTCGGACTTTGGTCCACGACCCGCGGCGGGTAAACAGGCTAGGGGCCCTCTACCGCGACGAGAACCCAAATGGGTGCGGCTCTCCCTCGTCCAGCGGCTACGAAATGGAGGGAGAATGTGGTAACACAATACAGCTTCCTGTGACTCGAACTTCATCCCGGCCTCCTAATCTTTTGGGGGGGGGGGGGGAATGTGGTAACACAATACAGCTTCCTGTGACTTGAACTTTATTACATCACTTCCTGTGATTAGTCCAGGATAAATACTGGGCTGATCAGTTGGATCCTGGAGAGGCATAGAGTAAGACCTCTTTTGTATGTAGCACCTTTTTAGTTGATTAAAGCTTACTTTAAGTTCACCATGCGTAAGGCTCATTCTTACGACAGAGGGTATCAACCCTAATTAACAAATAACTGTAACTTTATTCGCTGGTGTAGAGGGTGTCATGTCAAATTAACAATTAACCGTAACTTTAGTCCGTGCTGTAAATTTATTCCCAGTTGTAGAAGCCATCATGTCAAATTAAAAATTAACTGTAACTTTATTCCCCGGTGTAGAGGCAATCATGTCAAATTAACAATTAACTGTAAATTTATTCCCTGGTGTAGAGTGTATCATGTCAAATTAACAATTGACTGTAACTTTATTCCCCAGTGCAGAGGGTATCATGTCAAATTAACAATTAACTGTAACTTTATTCCCAGGTGTAGGGGGCATCATGTCAAATTAACAATTAACTGTAAATTTATTTCCCGGTGTAGCGGGTGTCATGTCAAATTAACAATTAACTGTAACTTTATTCCCAGTTGTAGAGGGCATCATGTCAAATTAACAATTAACTATATTCCCTTGTTCACTTTTACCGTTACACCCCACCGACATAACATATGATTTAATAGTGTTTTGTCATCCGTGATTGCGGTGTTGGAGCGGAAGGGGAATTCTTCGATACATTTTGTGAATTGATCCACCACCACTAGGGCATGCCAAGAAGTGCCTTGAACCTGTGGAAGTGGCCCAATGACGTCTATTTGGAGGTGAGTCCATGGCCCTTGAGGTGGGGGCGCGCTTTGAAGCAAGGCTGGGTTAGTGCACGTGGGAGGATTGGGCTGCAGGCACGGTCGGCATGGTGCCACATTTGGTTGATTGTTTCCCTCATGGAAGACCACCAAGCTGTGGTTGCTGACTTACTGAAGATTGCCAGGGCCGAATAGTGCCCTGCCGTTGTGTAGGTGTGAAAGAGGGACAGCAGTTCCTGACCCAGCTCTGGTGGAACACACAACACCGGGCAGATGTATGGCTTTCTTTTCAACATCACCAACTACTCCGCTGAGTCAGGGTCAGTGGCTAGTCTGGTATTGGGGTCCCAGGCTGTCGGTTGAGGAAAGGATCTGCCTCCCTCGTGCCAGGCGCTTACAACGGCGTATGGCCAGTATTGCTGCTGCAGGGAATTTAAATCTAGGTGAATGTTGGAGAGCCGTTTCAGGGCTCAACAACTATATCCTCTATCTCCCCATAAATCGCAGCGTCCTTGGCTGCTCTGTCTGCTCTGGAATTTCCCTCACTTTGTGGACACCTTTTCTATGGGCTGCTACATTTTCTATGAAACAGGGATGGGATCGCTGTTTAAGGTATGACCAGAGCAGGCGTAACCAGGCCCCATGGACCAGTTCGTTACCGTCAATTGTACGGTAGTCATTTTTGTGGTATAGGGGCAAGGAGAGCATGGTGTTTATAGCATAGGCACTATCGGACCAAATATTCACGGGCCTATCTGAGGTTTCTATCACGGTGCTTAGAAGTGCGGCGATTTCTGCATATTGTGTGGACTGTCGGTTGCATCATCGCTGGACGGTTGTCTCTGGCAATACCACAGCATACCCGGTGTGGGGGCATCCCTCGATGTGATATGAGGACCCATCGACGTAGACATCTGGGGCTCCCTGTATGGGCTCTTTCTGCACAGGATGGGTCTCAAAGTTAATCAGGGGTAGCGGACATTCATGCGGTTCCCCCGCATAAACCAGAAATTGTGGCACCAATGTGGTGGGTTTGGAAATGATACCAATGTCTCTTTCCATAAATTCCAATGTCCATTTGCTGAGGTGCTGCGAGGAAACTAGCGAATCTCCAGGTTTCATCAGTAGGCTCAGAGGCGTATGAGCTCTGTGAAGGATGGTAGCTTGCAGCCAGAAATAAAGGTAAAATGATGTACCGCCCAGAAGACGGCCAGCAGGTGGCGCTCGCACGCGGTGTACGTCTTTTCTGCCCCCTGCAGGATTCCAGACGCATATGCAATGGACGGTAGTCGATCAGCTCGCGTTTGGCACAGAACTGCGGCGAGGCTTTGTTCTGTGGCCCCGACCTCCAAATGGAAGGGCTGCGTGGGACTGGAGGAATCAGACATGCGGCCTGTATCACTGCAGTTTTTAATATGGCCACGGACTGGGTGTGATCATTAGTCCATGCCGGGCGTATGTCATCACCCTGCAGTTTTATCAAATCATACAGGGGCTTTGCGCATTCTGCAAAGCCTGGGATAAAGTCCCTTTGGTAGCCCACCAAACCCAAGAATGATCGTAGGGCTGTTTTGGAAATGGGTAATGGTAGTCGCTGCATTATCTCCACCTTGAAGGAGTCGGGGGACGCTCCCTCTGGAGAAATGGACACTCCCAGAAAGGTGACCCGTTCTTTTACCAACTGAGCCTTACGGGGATTCACCTTTAGTCCCGCCTGAGCCAATAATGTCAACAGTACGTGCAAAAGGGACAGATGCTCCTCCATGTTATCGGTTGCCAGCAGTAGACCGTCTACATACTGTAGCAAGCAGGTAGGGCGGGAAAAGTATTTTAAAACCGCAGCCATTCTTTAGTGGAAGATCATGGGGGGCATTGTGGACCCCCTGAGGCAGGCATGTCCAGGTGTAGCTCTGATCCTCAACTGTGATCGTGAATTTAACTGGTCCTCCCTTTTAACAGGGAAACTCCAGAATCAATTGGCCATGTCGAGGGTCGAGAAGTACTTGGAACCAGCAGCAATTTGAGATAATATGGTGGGAGCTTCTCTTACTACCGGTGAGCAGGCTGGCGTTACAGAATTGAACTTTCTGTCGGCAATAGTCAGTCGCCAGCTGCTATCAGGCTTTTTAACCAGTCGTGTGGGTGAATTGGTTGTGGAAGTGCCTGTCATAACAACACCCTTCTCGACTAGAGATTTTATGGTGTCTCGGGTGACTCTCCCTTGGGATGGGGTACTGTTAGTGAATGAGTGGGGGGGGTCCCTCAATAGACTCTTCGCCTCCCATTTTTCCACAATCGTGCTTGCACGTGGCAAACACCGCTAGGTGTTCCTGAATTAGTTTTGCCACAGCTTCATTTTCGCTCCCCGGAGGATCATACTCGGATAGCATTATAATAGCAAAAACAGCGTGAGCATCTGAAATTTCTGTCACTTTTGCATTATTTCTCAATCCCATCCAAACACAGTCCCGATTGTAATCTATTACCGCGCCATATTGATCCAACACATCAGTCCCTAACATTCCCCTTCCGTCGGGGGTGGTCATCAGCATCGGCGCTGGGACCTTACAGATGAGGCCTCCCAACTGAAGTTCAGAGGCCTTCCCTGTATACGCGGTGGTTGTATCACCAATAAACCCTTTAAGGGCCATACAACCCTTGCCCGCCGCTGCATGGCGTTCAGGGTATGGGGTGTGGATGATGGTAACGGCTGAGCCAGTGTCTATAAGCATAATCTGCTGCCGGTCCACTTTTAAGACAACAAGGACTACTGGTCTCCCGCTACCATCATATCGGAACCCCACTTCCGACCAATCGTTAGGGGACAATCCCCGTCATAGGGTGGATCCTTGCAGGGGTCCCTCCAATGGGTGTGCATTGACAATAGGAATTTGCATTTCCAATGGGTGTGCACTGGCGATTGCGTGCACCGGTAAATGATTTTGCATCCCCCCCCCCCCCCCCGCCCCGTGACAATTTGAGCTTTCATGAGGGTTATCAACTGGTCCAATCATTGATCCGTCCCAGAGGACTTGAATTCGTCCTTTTTAAAAGGGTAACTAACTGAGCCAATTGTTGTTCCACCCCAGAGGGCTCGGGTTCATCCGTCGGGAGGGATCTATGCGTTGCATCGTGGTCCGGTGCCTGTCTGGGTCTCCTGCAGTGTTTTGCGAGGTGACCTTCCTTCTTACAATTAAACCACTGTCCTCTAAAGGGGTAGTACCTAGATCCCTCCACCGCTGACACTGATTCTTTGCGGTGGGTGGTGACTTCACCTTTAACTGGTCTTTTACCATCTCCCAGGCTCTTTGAACGTTAATCTCTATATCTGTCCACTGATCGGCGGGCCTCAGGGCTATACCCAGTGTGGTTTTAACTAAAGAGTGGAGCTGGGTCAGGAACATCGTTTTGAATGGTTCCTGATTCTTTCCTGCTGCAGCATTTGCGGGTGCCTGGTTCTGGGGACGTTCATAGATATCGTACAGGCGATTACTGAACGCTCTCGGGGTCTCATCTGGGCGCTGTTTAGTCTGACTAAGCAAATCCACTAAGGTTAAGTTTTAGATCCCTATATGGTTTAGGATCTCGGTCACGACAGCATCGGTCGCTGTGCCACGCTGGAGGATCGCGTCTGGCAGATTATTCTTTAAAAAGTGGAACAGGACAAGAGGAAGACTCGTGTTAAGTCTGCCTCTTCTAACTCGGGGCGATTCCTCCTGAAATAATCCACCTCCTATTAACGACCAGTGGGTCGTCCCCAAAATTAATAGGGCCCTAACTCGTGGCTACACGCCGTGGTGTCAGCACCAGATATGGGCCCTGATTCGGTATGGTTACTCGTCATGTGATCATGCACATTACGCTGTAAAGAAGTGTTCACTACTGCTACGGTTGGCCCTTGTGTCTCCAAGGTATCCTATCCTTCGCCGCCCTGCTGGGGATTACACTGACTGCCTTCCTCTTCCAAATCTGTCTTCCCCTCGTCCCTTTCTGTTGTCTCTATTATGGCTCCCCGTGTTACTGCGGATACTAGAGCCTGTTGCTGCCCTAATTTACTCTTCAGCCGCGCTATTTCTAGGCGGCACCGGGAGTGGTCTGCCTCCCTATGTAGCTTCTTAATTGCTTCCCTTAATGCCCCCCTAACGTCTTCTACTTCCTGCCGGAGCCCCAGGTTTTCCAATTTATATTTCTTGATTTTAATTTGATTTCATTTGCTGCCGCGACAGCTGCTCCTGCATTTAAATGTGAGAGGCTTTGTTGCTGTAGCAACGAAGCTGCCTGCTCGGCTCCTCTTTCTAGTTGCCTGATACTGTGGCCTAATCGATCGATTTCTTGTCTCAAATGCTGCATTTCACCCTCCTTTAACTGTCTAACAAGCTGGATGCCTTCTTCTTTCTGTTCTTTAATATTTTGAATCTCCTTTTCTTTTAGTTGAATCTCTTTGAATTTTAGTTCTTTTAAATCTTGTATCTCTCCCTTTAAATCTCGAATCTCTTTTGCATCCTGCCTCATTAATTCCTCATCTCTCCGAGCACAGTAATGTGCCCCGAATGCCAAGAGACCATTTGCCTGTTTGGGCCTTAGCTTTCCCTCATCTACCCTCTCCTGGATAAATGACACGAGCTTCCCAAAGGACTGCATGTTGGCCCTTACAGATGCATCGTGCCCGTAACTCTTGTAAGTCCCTTATGGATACCTTTTCGTATATGTTCTCATGGAAGGCTACAGCTACGTATTTTGTTGTCTTTTTGTATGCCCCCCGACCCTTCATCCTGCATCTTTTGAATTTATTTTTAAACTTCGCTCCACAGGTCAGAATCACAACTCCCGTAATTTCCAATTGTTTAAAAGAATGATCTAAAGCTGTCTCGCCAGATCCTGGACGAGCCAAAAGTTTTATAAGCTTTTTATTTCGACTGGCATTACATTGACAGCAAGACCAATTCATTTGAAACAACTTGGAATAAGTTTATTAAACAAACACACTCATACACATCAAAACAATAGCCTACTGGTATCCTATGGACTCTACTCGATTACAACAGGTAAGGCAATGGGTTCGATTTAAACAGACTTGTACTTCCCTGAGTCAAGCAATGCACGCTGCCTTTTTCCTCGCTTCTTGGTCTGGTCTGCAGAGGGAGGGCTTCCTGTTTTTCCGAGCGGTCCTCCAGAAAGAGAGTGAGAGCCGTTGGGTTCCTTATTTTATGTCTTTTTAAGTCCACTGTCTCCAGTCTAAATTGCTAAGACCTAAGGATTGGGTCTCAGTTTTATGGCAGTTCTTGATTGGCTTTCCTTTGAACATGTGTCTGTCTGCAGTGGCTGGTGCCATTTCTTGATTAAGTGAATTGTTTGTTAACACCTTTTAATGGCTCTTGAGTTTCGATGGTGAGTTTCGATGGGTTTTCGATGCTGTCTCTGTGGGGGTTTTTCCTGTTATGCAGGTTTCAATTGTTAAGTTTCGCGCCGTTGCCTTGAGCAGGGAGATCCGTACACATCAAGTTCATCTTTATTACATACATCTTATATTAATAGTCTTGAGTCATCTCACATACAAAACATATGCTGAGGTTGGGGATGGCATTAAACGGGAAATTAGTGACGCGTGCAATAAGGGCACAGCAGTTATCATGGGTGACTTTAATCTACATATAGATTGGGCAATCCAAATTAGTGACAATACTGTGGAGGAGGAATTCCTTGAGTGTATACTGGATGGTATCCTGGACCAATATGTCGAAGAACCAACTCGAGATCAGGCCATCTTAGAATGGGTATTATGTAATGAGCAAGGATTAATTAGCAATCTTGTTGTGCGAGGCCCCTTGGGGAGGAGCGATCATAATATGATAGAATTCTTCATTAAGATGGAGAGTGAAGTAGTTGACTCAGAGACTAGGGTCCTGAATTTAAATAAAGGAAACTACGATGGTATGAGGCGCGAATTGGCTAGGATGGATTGGGGAACGTTACTTAAAGGGTTGACAGTGGATAGGCAATGGCAAACATTTAAAGATCGCATGGATGAACTACAGAATTTGTTCATCACTGTTTGGCATAAAAATAAAACAAAAAAGGTGACTCAACCATGGCTAACAAGGGAAATTAGGGATAGCATAAGATCCAAGGAGAGGACATATAAATTGGCCTGAAAAAACAGCAAACATGAGGATTAGGAGCAGTATAGATTTCAGCAAAGGAGAACAAAGGGATTAATTGAGAGTGGGAAAATAGAGTATGAGAGTAAGCTTGCTGGGAATATAAAAACTGACTGTAAAAGCTTCTATAGATATGTGAAGAGAAAAAGATTGGTGAAGTTAAGCGTAGGTCTCTTGCAGTCAGAATCAGGGGAATTTATAATGGGGAAGAAATAAATGGCTGACCAATGTGCAGTTTTAGTCGCCTTATCTGAGGAAGGATGTTCTTGCCTTGGAGGGAGTGCAGCGAAGATTCACCAGACTGATACCTGGGATGGCAGGAATGACGTATGAAGAGAGATTCGGACGATTGGGCTTGTATTCGCTAGAGTATAGAAGAATGAGAGGGGTTCTCATTGAAACTTATAAAATTCTAACAGGACTAGACAGACTAGATGCAGGAAGGATGTTCCCGATGGCAGGGGAGTCCAGAACCAGGGGTCACAGTCTAAGGATAAGGGGGAAGCCATTTAGGATTGAGATGAGGAGGAATTTCTTCACCCAGAGAGTGGTGAACCTGTGGAATTCTCTACCACAGAAGGCAGTTGAGGCCAATTCATTAAATATATTCAAGAAGGAGTTAGATATATTTCTTAAGGCTAAAGGGATCAAGGGATATGGGGAGAAAGCAGGAACAGGGTACTGAATTTGGATGATCAGGCATGATCTCATTAATTGGCAGAGCAGGCTCGAGGGTCCGAATGGCCTACTCCTGCGCCTATCTTCTATTTTTCTATGTTTCTATTAATACATACTTTAGTTCTGTCTTCACAAAGGAGAACACAAATAACCTCCCAGAGATGTCGGGGAACATAGGGTCTAATGAGAGGGAAGAACTGAATGAAATCAGTATTTGTAGGGAAATGGTGTTAGGGAAATTGACGGGATTGAAGGCCGATATATCCGCAGGGCCTGATAATTTGCATCATAGGGTACTTAAGGAAGTGGCCCTAGAAATAGTAGATGCATTGCTGATCATCTTTCAAAATTCTGTCGACTCTGGAACATTTCCCATGGATTGGAGAGTAGCAAATGTAACCCCACGATTTAAAAAGGTGGTAGGGAGAAAACGGGGAATTATAGACCGGTAAGCCTGACATCGGTAGTGGGGAAAATGTTAGAGTCCATTATAAAAGATGTAATAGCAGAGCACTTGGTAAACAGTGAAGGGATCGGACAAAGTCAACTTAGATTTACAAAAGGTAAATCATGCTTGACTAAACTACTGGAATTTTTTGAGGATGTAACTGGTAGAATAGATCAGGGAGAACCAGTGGATGTGGTGTATTTGGACTTTCAGAAGGCCTTCGCTAAGGTCCCGCATAAGAGATTGGCGTGCAAAGAATAATCACATGGGATTGGGGGTAAGGTAATGACTTGGATGGAGAACTGGTTGGCAGACAAGAAGCAAAGAGTTGGAATAAATGGGTCAATTTCCGAGTGGCAGGCAGTGACTGGTGGGGTACCGCAGGGATCGGTGCTAGGATCCCAGTTATTCACAATATATATTAATGATCTAGACGAGGGAACTAGATGTAATATCTCCAAGTTTGCAGATGACACAAAGCTGGGTGGGCGTGTGTGTTATGAGGAGGATGCAGAGAAACTCCAGTATGATTTGGACAAGTTGGGTGATTGGGCAGATGCATTGCAGATGCAGTATAATGTAAATAAATGTGAGGTTATCCACTTTGGTGTCAAAAACAGGAAGGCAGATTATTATCTGAACGGCAATAGATTGGGAAAAGGGGAAGTGCAACGAGACCTGGGTGTCCTTGTGCACCAGTCGCAGGTGCAGCAGGCGGTTAAGATGGCAAATGGTATGTTGGCCTTCATAACGAGAGGATTCAAGTACAGGAGCAAGGATGTCTTGCTGCAGTTGTACAGGGCCTTGGTGAGACCACATCTTGAGTATTGTGTGCAGTTTTGGTCGCCTTAATGAGGAAGGATGTTCTTGCCATGAAGGGAGTGCAGCGAAGATTCACCAGACTGAAACCTGGGATGGCAGGAATGACGTATGAAGAGAGATTGGGACGATTGAGCTTGTATTCGCTAGAGTTTAGAAGAATGAGAGGGGATCCCATTGAACATATAAAATTCAAACAGGACTAGATAGACTAGGTGTAGGAAGGATGTTCCCGATGGCAGGGGAGTCCAGAACCAGGGGTCACAGTCTAAGGATAAGGGGGAAGCCATTTAGGACTGAGATGAGGAGGAATTTCTTCAACCATAGATTGGTGAACCTGTGGAATTCTCTACCACAGAAGGCAGTTGAGGCCAACTCATTATAATATATTCAAGAAGGAGTTAGATATATTTCTTAAGGCTAAAGGGATCAAGGGATGTGGGGAGAAAGCAGGGACAGGGTTCTGAATTTTGATGATCAGCCATGATCTCATTAAATGGCAGAGCAGGCTCGAGGGGCCGAATGACCAACTCCTGCTCCTATCTTCTATGTTTCTATGTTTCTATATATTTTTATTCTTACAACGTCTAGGAACAAAAAGAAGAAAGTTGAAGGGCTGAGAGAGAGAGCAGATCACTCTGCTGCCTTGATGCTGAGATCTTTCGTTTAAAGGTCGTATGTATTGCTTGCTGCAGTCTTGATTCTTGTGTAAACTGTTGTATTGCTGCGTGCAATGTTTAAATCACTAACGTTCACTTTGATTAATTAATATACAGAGTAGAGTGACTTGCTCTGGCTGGCTACTGTCCAGGTTCACGAATTAATGGAACATCTGTATGCCGACAGAATAAATGGCGCCCGAACAGGGACCTGACATAGTCAAACAAAGAATGGTTGTCACCAGTGTGTAGATTCCAGTGAATATGGTGTTCACGTCCCAGGAAGAAGTGGGATTTCTGGACAGAGGCGTGGAGGGTATCACGGGTGGAATATGGAAGTAGCAATCCAAGAATACATAGCGGTGAAGTTACCATGGAGAGAGGACTGGTTCCCGGTAGCGGACCTTCAGTCAAACTCCTTTGAAGCAGGTGATGATGAGTGGGTGCGTCTGTTAGAAGAGGGGCCAGATATGGTGCTGAGAAGGAAGATAAACGTTTGGAAACAGGTTAACATCAGTCTGGCCGCAGCAGGCAAAGACTTTATAGGCACCCTCGTCACGGCGCCCTCGGGCTACAAATACTGTCTGGTCCTAATAGACATATTGATGAAATGGATTGAGGCTTTCCGCTGTAGAATGAACACAGCCCTGACAGCAGCAAAACTGCTTTTGTGTGAGGTGGTCTGCAGGTGGGGAATAACAATCCAGGTGGATAGTAACCAAGAGACTCATTTTACCAGCAAAATGTTCTGAGAACTTCAGAGACTCATGAAATTCTCCCACAAATTGCATGTAGTGCACCACCCACAATCATCAGGGGTAGTGGAGTGGGGAAATCGAACCCTTAAAACCATGCTGGAAACGTTTTGTACGGACCACCCCAGACAGTGGTTTAACATGTTATCCAACTGTCTGATGGCCATGAGAGCAAACCCACATAGCACCACAGATATTTCAGCTTACCAGGCTATGACGGGGTGGTTAATGAGAAGGCCTGCCCACCTCCTCACTCCACCCCTCACCACACTTCGCCAGGGGGCAAGGCCAGCATTTATTGCTCATCCATAGTTGCCCTTGAGAAGGTGGTGGAGAGCCGATTTCTTGAACCGCTGCAGTCCATGTGTTGAAGGTACTCCCACAGTGCTCTTAGCTACGGAGTTCCAGGATTTTGACCCAGCGACCATGAAGGATCGGCGATATGCTTCTAAGTCAGGATGGTGTGTGACTTAGAGGGGAACTTGGTGGTGGTGGTGTTCCCATGCGCCTGCTGCCCTTGTCTTTCTAGGTGGAAGAGTTCGCGGGTTTGGGAGGTGCTGCCGAAGAAGGCTTGGTGAATTGCTTGAGTGCATCATGTAAATGTTACACACTGCAGCCACGGAACGCCGGTGGTGGAGGGAGTGAATGTTTAAGATGGTAGATGGGGTGCCAATCAAGCGGGCTGCTTTGTCCTGGATGGTGTCGAGCTTCTTGATTGTTCTTGGAACTGCACTCAACCATGCAAGTGGAGAGTATTCCATCACACTCCTTACTTGTGAGATGTAGATGGTGGAAAGGCTTTGGGGAGTGAGGAGTTGAGACACTCGCCGCAGAATACCTAGCCTCTGACCTGCTCTTGTTGCCATAGTATTTATGTGGCTGGTCCAGTTAAGTTTCTGGTCAATGGTGACCAAAAGGATGTTGATGATGGAGGATTCGGCGATGGTAATGTCGTTTAATGTCAAGGGGCGGTGGTTAGACTCTCGCTTGTTGGAGATAGTCATTACCGTGCACGTCTGTGGCGCGAATGTTACCTGCCACTTGTAAGCCCAAGCCTGAATGTCGTCCAGCTCTTTTTGCATGCGGGCATGGACTGCTTCATTATCTGTACAGCTGAGATTGGCACTGAACACTGTGCAGTCATCAGCGAACACTACTATTTCTGACCTTATGTTGAAGGGGAAGCCATTGATGAAGCAGCGGAAATGGTTGGGCCTAGGTCACTGCCCTGACGAACTCCTGCAGCGATGTCCTGGGGCTGTGATGATTGACATTCAGCCACCACAGTCATCTTCCTTTCTGCTAGGTATGACTCCAGCCAGTGGAGAGTTTTCCCCCGATTCCCATTGACTTCAGTTTGACTAGGGCTCCTTGATGCCACATTCGGTCAAATGCTGCCTTGATGTCAAGGGCAGTCACTCTCACCTCGCTCTGGAATTCAGCTCCTTTGTCCATGTTTGGACCAAGGCTGTAATGAGGTCGGGAGCAGAGTGGTCTTGGCAGATCCCAAACTGGGCATCAGTGAGCAGGTTATTGGTAAGTAAGTGCCGCTAGCACTGTCGATGACACCTTCCGTCACGTTGCTGATGATTGAGAGTAGACTAATGTGGCAGTAACTGGCCGCATTGGATTTGTCCTCATTTTTGTGGACAGGGCTTACCTGGGCAGTTTTCCACATTGTCGGATATATGCCAGTGTTGTATCTGTACTGGAACAGCTTGGCTAGAGGCGCGGCTAGTTCTGGAGCACAAGTCTTCAGCACGACAGCCGGGATGTTGTCGGGGCCCACAGCCTTTGTTGTATCCAGTGCGCTCAGCCGTTTCTTGATATCACGTGGAGTGAATCGAATTGGCTGAAGACTGGCTTCTGTGATGGTGGGAACCTCAGGAGTAGGCCGATATGGATCATCCACTCGGCACTTCTAACTGAAGATGGTTGAAAATCTGTCTCAAAAACTGCAGAACTTCGATTTTACACATGAGATAAGGACTCAATGCCTTATTTTTTCACAGAATCATAGAATCATACAGCACAGAAGCAGGCCATTCGGTCCATGTAGCCTGTGCCGGCCCTTTGAAAGAGCTATTCAATTAGTCCGAATCCCCTGTCCTTTTGCCATAGCCCTGCAAATCCCTCACTTCCAGTATTGATCCCATTCACTTTTTAAAGTTATTATTGAATCTCCTTCTATCACCTTTCCAGGCAGTGCATTCCAGATCATAACAACTCGCCGCGTAAAACACATTCTCCTCAGCTTCCCTCTGTTTTTTTGCCAATTATCCTAAATCTTTGTCTTTTGGTTACGACCCTTCCGCCACTGGAAACAGTTCCTCATTATTTACTCTATCCAAATCCTTGAACAACTCCATTAAATCTCCCCTTAACCTTCTCTGGTCGAAGGGGGGAAATCTCAGCTTCTCCAGTCTCTCCATATAACTGAAACGTCTCATCTCTGGTACCATTCCAGTAAATGCCCTCTTCTCATGGGGAACTAGGGATGGGAAAGTAATACCGGCCTTGACAGCGTCACCCCTAGCCTGAGAAGAAATACATAGAAATAATAAAATAGGATTAAAATCAATGATTTTATAATTCATTGATTGAAACCAGATGAGGCCTGTGATCAGAGCGGGGCGTCAAGTATGCTAAACAAATTGTCAACAACACTTGGATCTCCAATTCTATCGTTGTATGATTGATACTACTGACACTTTCCCAATCCCCCTATCCTTACAAAAGGTGCTTGATAAAGTATCACATATTACCAAAATTGAAGCCCATGGGATTAAAGTGGCAGTGATAACAGTGAGTGGTGTGGAACAATATTAGTATTACAGTGAGTGCTGTGGGGAATAACAGCCCAGAGTGTGGCATGTATCATAGTGTGACAGTGAGTGGTGTGGGGTTTATCAGTATGTAAGAGAGGATTACAATGAGGGGTGTATCAGAGTGTTACAGTGAGGGGGTTGGGATATGTAAGAGAGGATTACAGTGAGAGCTGTATCAAAGTTTTACAGTGAGGGGTGTGGGGTTTATCAACGTGTTGCAGTGAGGTGCGTGGGGTATATCAAAGAGTTAAAGTGAGTCGTGTGGGGTATATCAGAGTGTTACAGTGAAGGCTGTGGGCCATATCAGAGAGTTAGAGAGAGAGGTGTCCGGTATATCAGAGTGTTAGAGTGAGGAGTGTGGGGTAAATCGCAGTGTTACAGCGAGGGATGTGGGCTAATCAAAGTTACAGTGAGGGATGTGGGGTGTATCATAGTCTTGCAGTGAGTGGTGTGTGGTAAATCACAGTTTTACATTGAGGGGTGTGAGGTATATCAGAGTGTTAAAGGGAGGTGAGGGGCGTATATCGGTCCATTACAGTAGAGGTTTGGGTTATGTAAGAGGATTAAAGTGAGGGTTATATCAGAGTGCTCAAGTGAATGATGTGGATATATCAGAGTGTTAAAGGGAGGTGAGTGGGGTATATCAGATTGTTACAGCGAGGGGTGTGGGCTATATCAGAGTGTAACCGTGTGGTGTGATAGGTATATCAGAGTGTTACCATGAGGGGTGTGGGATATATCGGTGTGTTACAGTGAGGGGTGTGTGGGATATATCAAAGGGTTATAGTCAGGGGAGTGGGTTTATATCAGAATGCTACAGTGAGGGGTGTGGTGTACATCAGAGTAATAAAATGAGCGGTGTGGGTTTATATCAGATTGTTACATTAAGGGGTGTCGGGTATATCAGTGTGTTACAGTGAGGGGTGCGGGGTATATCAGAGTGTTACAGTAAGTCATGTGGCGTATATCAGCGTGTTAAAGCGAGGCGTGTGGAATACATCAGAGAGTTACAGTGAGGGATGTGGGGCATATCAGAGTGTTACAGTGAGGGGTGTGAGGTATATCAGAGTGTTACAGTGAGTTGTGTGGGGTATATCATAGTGTTACAGTGAGGGGTGTGGGGTATATCAGAGTTTTACAGTGAGTTGTGTGGGGTATATCAGAGTGTTATATTGAGGGGTGTGGGTATATCAGAGAGTTACAGTGAGTCGTGTGGGATATATCAGTGTGTTACAGCGAGGGGTGTGGGGTATATTAGAGTCTTAGAGTGAGTCGTGTGGGATATATCAGTGTTTTACAGCGAGGCGTGTGGGGTATATTAGAGAGTTACAGTGAGGGCTATGGGGTATATCAGAGAGTTACAGTGAGTCGCGTGGGGTATATTGGTCTGTTACAGTGAGAGGTTTGGGATATGTACGAGAGGATTAAAATGAGGGGTATATCAGAGTGTCAAAGTGAGTGATGTAGGGTATATCACAGTGGTACAGCGAGGGGTATGGGATATATCATAGTGTTACCGTGTGGGGTGTTGGGTATATCATGTTGTTACCGTGATGGCTGTCGGGTATATCGGTGTGTTGCAGAAAGAGGTGTGTGGGGTATATCAGAATATCATAGTCAGGGGCGTGCGATTACATCAGAGTGTTACAGTGAGGGGTGTGGTTTATATCAGAGTAATACAATGAGTGGTGTGGGTTACCTCAGAGTGTTACAGGGAGAGTTGCGTTGTATAACAGTGTGTTACAGTCAGGGGTTGGGATTATATCAGTGTGTTACACTGAATGGTGTCGGGTATATCAGAGTGTTACAGCGAGGGGTATGGCGTATATCAGAGAGTGTTACAGTGAGGGGTGTCGGGTATATCAGGTTTACAGTCAGGGGTGTTTGGTATATTGGAGTGCTACAGCGAGGGGTATGCAGTATATCAGAGAGTGTTACAATGAGGGGCATGGGGTATAACGGTGTGTTACATTAAGAGATTTGATGTATGTAAGAGAGGGTTACAGTCAGGAGTGTGTGGTATATCAGAGTGTTACATTGAGGGGTTTGGTTTATATCAGAGTGTTACAGTGAGGGGTGTGGGGTATATCAAGGTGTTACAGTGAGGGGTGTGGGGTATCTCAGAGTGTTACAGTAAGGGATGTTGGGTATATCAGAGTCTTACAGTGAGTGGTGTAGTTTATATCAGAGTGTTACAATGAGGGGTGTGCGTTATATCAGTGATACAGTGAGTAGCGCCATGTTTATCAGAATTACAGAAGCGTGTTTGGGGTGTTACAGTGAGTGGTGTGGATTTATATCAGAGTATTACAGTGAGGGATGTGGGGTACATCAGAGTGTTACAGTGAGAACAACAGGGGACAGAGAGAGAGACATACGGTGGGAGATAGAGAAAGAAAGATAGAGACCGACAGGGGGTTGGAGGCAGAGACATACGGTGAGAGATAGAGAGAGAGAGAGAGACCAACAGGGGGATGGAAAGAGAGACATACGGTGGGAGATAGATAGAGAGAGAGAAAGACCAACAGGGGAACAGAGCGAGAGACATACGGTGGGAGATAGATAGAGAGAGAGAGAGAGACGGACAGGGGGTTGGAGACAGAGAGATACGGTGGGAGATAGAGAGAGAGAGAGCAGCAAAGGGCCAGAGAAAGACATACGGTGGGATGTAGGGAGAGAGCGACATACAATGTTGGAGACAGACCGACGGGGAGGGAAACAGATGGAGACAGCCTGGGGGGATACAGATGGTGGGTGACACAGAGATAGACAGATGGAGAGACGGACGGTAGGGGGCAGACGGGGAGACAGAAAAATCAGGCAGGTTTAAGATAGAGAGAGATAAACAGATAGGCGGAGACAGACGGGGGTGAGACAGATGGTGGGGGCCAGAAGGAGAGACAGACCAGCTGAGGAGACAGCTTGGGTGAGTGAAAGAGAGAGTCAGACGGTGGGAGACAGACGGGGAAGACAGGCGCGGGAGATAGTGGGCTGTATTATCCGATCGGAGGCTCCCCGCATGCGAAAGCCTCCGATCTGGAAAAAAATCTGCGCACATACCTGAGGGCTGCCAAGGTGCGTATAGTTGCGATGCTGGGACTCTCGAACTCCAAGTCTACAGGGCCTACGTATCCCAGGGGCGCATGCGGTTCGCAAGCCTCCCTGGGATCACGTGGGCCATTGGGAGCATTGTTGACAGATCGGAAATGCCGGTTGTCAGCGCATGTACACAGCGCGTACACCCCCGTAGGAATAGGAATATCGGGGCAAGTGTAAGAGAGACATACGGGGGAGTAGGAACCGGAAACAGACCAGGATTAGAATTACAGGGTCTGAGAGACTGATGGAAACAGACGGGGAGAGGACAGAGAGAGACATATGGTGGGAGTTAGAAAGAGAGAACGACAGAGCCAGCGGGGAGACAGACCGATGCGAGAGAGACGGATGGAAACAGACTGGGGCGAGACATATAATGCGTGACACAGACAGAGGCAAATGCGGAGACATTTTCAGATTTCCTATTTTACCCACGATGACAATCCCGTTCTATTTTAATATTTTTGATGTTATTGTCGACAGCACATCCCACAGCTGGAATCTGAGCATCATCCACAGGAGTGCAAGCTGGTATGAAATAGTCATTTAACAACTCTGCTAGAGCCTGGGAATCTATTTCAATCTGTCCTGAACTGTCTTTCAGTGGCCCTAAACCATCATTCACGGTCTTCTGACTCCTGACGTCGCTGGAAAAGCTTTTGCTATTATTACCACAATGGTTCAGCATCTTCTTTGTCAAAGATCTCTTCGCTTCTCTAATGGCTGCTTTTGCCTCCCTCAATTGAGGGTGATATCTTTCCCTATTCTCCTGTAGCCTGAATCCATGTTGATCTGAATTGGGTTCAATGTAAGACAGCTCGGGGAGTCAGGAATGATTCAACCGACGCCTAGACCTACGCTAAAACCTCAGCCGGCGCCTTAGTAAAGATTGCTGTGGTTCCTCGCCATATATTTGTCAGGCTACCGAACCCCAACTTTCTTACAGTCCACTCCTGGGGGCCCCACTCCCTGAACCTACTTCCTTCAGCAGGGTGAGTGGTAGAGTTCCGGAGCAGTAGTGATCCCAGAATAACTGACTTTATCGCAATCCCGTGGATGTTCCGGGCCGTGCATTTTTAGTAATCCTGGTGTCTAACACGTCAATAAAACAGGGAATTCCTGGAAACATACTGCAGGTCCTTCATTATCTGACAGGATTGATGCAGGGAGGATGTTTCCTCTGGCTGGGGAAGCTAGAACCAGAGGTCACAGTCTCAGAATAAGGGTCGGCCATTTAGGACTGAGATGAGGAGACATTTCTTCACTCAGAGGTTGTTGAAACTTTGGGATTCACTACCGCGGAGGGCTGTGGAGGATCAGTCGTTGAGTATATTTAATACAGATATCAAAACTTCTTGGATATTAAGGGAATCAAGGGATATGGGGATAGTGAAAGAACGTGGAGTTGAGGTAGAAGATCAGCCATGAACTTGTTGAATGACGGAGAAGGCTCGAGGGGCCGAATGGCCTACTCCTGCTCCTATTTCTTATGTTCTTATTTCTTCTTATCTGTAGAGGAAATATCTGTTGTATAATTGTACCAGCCTATGCTGAAGGTGCTGCGTGACGGTGGGGATCGGCCCCAGTCACCATTGCCCTCCAGTACCTTGTCAAGTGGTAATTCTGAGCTGTGAGCCCATACAGTGAGCTGCCAGAATTTCGACCATGGGGAGCAGCACAGCCTTTCAGGAAGTGCATTCCAGGACATAACAGCAGGATGGGTAAAAATGTTCCCCTCATGTCACCTCTGGTTCTTTCCCCAATTACATTAAATCTGTGTCCTCTGACTACCGACCCTTCTGAAACTGGAAACAGTTTCTCCTTATTAAGAGTGTTATAGGACTGGAGGAGGTCATAGAGATAGGGAGAGGCGAGGCCATGGAGGGATTTGAACAAGATTATGAGAATGTTAAAGGCTGAAACCACCAGCCGTCTCTTCCAGTACAGAATGTGACTCAATACTAACAGGAAGGATGTTAGTTTAACTCCTAAATGTGCAGAAACGTAAGTCATTGCCCCTCTAAATATCACAAATAGATGCATAATGAGCAGAAATCAATCTCTGAACCTTTAACTAAGAGTGACATGGAAACAGAGAAATTAATGGCCTTTAAACAACTGGTCGATAATCCAGGACACAATGAGCAGTCACTTGGACACGTGTGGATTAATTGAGGAAAGCCAACACGGATTTGTTAAAGGCAAATCGTGTTTAACTAACTGGCTTTCATAAGGGAATTGGATAAGTAACTGAAGGAAAACAAACACAGGGATACGGGGAAAAGGCGGGGCGGGGTGGGGGCGGGTGGGACTTGCTGAAGTGCACTTGCAAAGAGCCAGCACGGGCTCGACGGGCCGAATGGCCTCCTTCTGTGCTGTAACCATTCTATTATTCTATGGTCCACTTTGCACTGAATTGTCTGAAACTCATAATAGGAACTCCAGGAAAACAAAATTCTGACAAGTGTTAAACTGTTTACTGGACAAAAAAAATCTCGATTTAACTTTTAAAAGATAAATTGTTTAACAGGGGTTCACACTGACTCACCTGACTGGCAGACTCAAGCACCGCGATTGGTTGCAGAACACGCTGCTCCTTTGGCCCGCCGGCCTCTGAGCTCTCTTCCTGTTGTTTCCCAGGGAAATGGATCACCCTCGCCAACATTACGCTGCCAGATGAGGTTCAGGGGCTCAGAGGAAGAAACGAAATGAAGCCTTGATTCTGAGTTAGGAAATACAATTAGAGAAACATGATCCAATTCATAAACTGAACTGAGTGTCCATGGCTCTGTGCTCCAAATGTACTTCTTTCAGCTCAAGTTCTCATTCACACATCCAACTGCCTGGATTAGCCTTGCCCTTCGAAACCCATCACAGAAATTGCAGTACGATAGCAAAATACTGCAGATGCTGGAAATCCGAAATAACAACAGAAAACGCTGGAAAAACTCAGCAGGCGAGGCAGCATCCGTGGAGAGAGAAACAGAGTTGCGCGGTCGAGCAGTATTTGGTGTTTAGTTGTGCTAAACCTTTACAAAACACTGGTTACTACTCAGCTGGAGAATTGTTCTCAATTCTGTGCGCCACACTTTAGGAAGGATGTCAATGCCTTCGAGAGGGTGCAGAGGAGATTGAACAGAATGATACCAGGATGAGGGACTTTGGTTCCGTGGAGAGAAGCTGGGCTTGTTCTCCTTAGAGCAGAGAAGGTTAAGAGGAGATTTAATAGTGGTGTAAATAAGGAGAAACTGTTTCCAGTGGCAGAAGGGTCGGTAACATAGATTGAAAGTGATTGGCAAACGAACCAGAGGCGAGATGAGGAAGCATTTTTTTACACAGCATGTTATGATGCTCTGGAATGCACTGTCTGAAAGGGTGATGGAAGCAGATTCAATAGAAACTTTCATTGGAGAGAAACATTTTCAGGCTCTTGCGATGAGCAGGGAACTGGAACCATTTTTAGCACAACCAAAGAGCCGGCACACGCTCAGTGGGCAGAATGGCCTTATTCTGTGAAAGACAAATGGTGGATTATACTACCCAGAGTGCTCTGCGCGGCAGAATAAGGCCTATCTGCATCAGAAGGCGCGCAGGCGCGGGGAGGGCAGAGCCCCAAGAGATCGCCTTAGTGCGCAGAGCATGCGCAGTGCGGCTCCGAGAAACTGAGCCGCACCAGGGTTTGATAAAGGTTCATCATAACATCCTTGCTTTCAACTCTATGCCTCTATTTATGAAGCCCAGGATCCCGAAAGCTTTTTTAACCACTTTCTAAACCTGCCCTGATACCTTTAATGATTTGTGCATATATACCCCCAGGTCCCTTTGTTCCTGCACCCCCTTTAGAATTGTACCCTTTAGTTTCTCTTGCATCTCCTCGTTCTTCCTACCAAAATGTATCATAGAGTTATCGTCACCACTTCGCACTTTTCTGTTTTAAATTTCATCTGCCACGTGATAACCAGGGAAAGAGTAGTGCCCATTAGGGACCAAAGTGGCAATCTGTGTGTAGAGCCGGAAGATGCAGGTGAGGTTTTAAATGAATATTTTGCCTCTGTGTTCGCTATCATCCCGCTCCCACGCGCCTATCCCCCAAGCGTATCTATCAGCGGAGATCCGACCTGAAAGGCAGAGGCGGGCGAGCCAATTTAAATTATTATTAGCTGGTTGTCAGACCTTTAAGAGTGGCTTTAACCTTAACCTTAAATTTAACTGGATGGACATGGGAAACACGCTGCTCGGGAACCACATCTGTCAACCTGAGGCAGGATTTCAGTTGCCATTACTCCAGCTGATTACTTGACAGCATCAAATGTATAGCAAAACTCTAACCTGACAGCTGATACTTTCCTCAGCAGAAGCTGTTTCTCACTGCATTCTCAGCACAGATTCTGCAGGTTAGAGCCTTTCCAGCAAAGTCTCCATCCAGTGTCACCTCATTGGGAGAATCTCTCTCACTATTGACAGATTGCTTCTGTCATCTCTACTTCACCTGCCATCTATTCCATCAGCATGGATGCCGTTTATACTGTCTCACCTTGGTCCTCAGAATCTGACCACGATGAGCCCCAACACCAGCAGCATCAGGCACACCAGCAGCACCAACAACAACACCACCAACCTTCTCCGCAATCACTTGATGCTGCAGAGGACAGAGCGCATCAGCACCCGAGCACATTGCTGTCCCGCAGACCAGGGCTGGCCTCACCATGGAGAGATTTACTTCACTTGACGCTGTTCACCCTTGCAGCTGCCACATGATGCTCCAGGTTGGCACCACCCCACAGCAACACCGTAAAGCATCCCTGCAATGACCAAGCCGTTCCTTTCACACTCACCACCATTGCTGGAGGTACCGTTATGTCTCACCATTCACTGTATCTCATTAATCCACTTGCAAAGGTGCACACACATCTGTCCAAGACCGGAAAGTGTTGAAAATATGGATTTTGATGTTTGACAGTACATTAACGGAAACTTTATATAAACATTCGATAAAACACCCAAGTGGCTACCCTTGTGAATTATACCTGTGTACGAAAGACTGATACTTGGATGTTTTTTGTAATAACATGTATAAGTGTGAGTGTAGAATAGTGAACTTCACATTAACCAAATATCCATATTGAGTGTGAACTTTAATGACTTGTGCATAAATTGCTGAGGCTTGCTCCAAATGTAACTGCAAAGACAGCCAGGACCAGTCAAGAGTAGCTCTGATAACGGACAGTATCGCAGCTGACGCAGCTTATGAGGCCTTGTACTGCCTGTACCAGGGAAGCTAGAAATGAGAGAGATGAGATAAATTCCAATGGGGTGAAGAACTATAAACAAGATGACGATGAACAGGGTAAAGTTGTAGGACAAATACTGGAAAGGCGGGGCCAGGATGCTAAACTTAGTCTGAGTGACAATGGTGTTTTGACCATTACAACCTATTAAAATAGGTGATTTTGTTAAAGGCCATATATGGACAATGCCCAAAACATATGGGTTAAAACCTTGACACTCGAAAAACAACTTTACACAGACCTACTGCAAGAACAAAGGAACGGACTGAAGACGACGTCACTTGTGTCCGAGAGGTTCCAGAGTCCAAGGGCTGCGAGCTACTCGTTAAACTATCGCCTGCTGTTCAGTCTATTACGCTGTAAGCTTAATAAATCTTGATCTATTGCTCAAATATACTGGCCGCTTCCTATTGGTGTCTTCTCCAAGGCATCTGGGAGATCATAGAGATCTTACACTTGTGTGTCATCTTTCTCTTCTGCATGTATCTACGAGGAGCTAGCCCTGTGGCTTCAGCAGAGGTAGAGGCAGCCTGCTCACTTCCCTGCTGCCAAGGAGGTGGAGAGCACCTTGCTGCACAGAAGTGAGGCCATGAGGACCCACGTCTATGCTGACATCACTCTTAGAGAGGAGGTCTATGAGCCTCTGCCATCTATTCTCTATTGGTCATGATGTGGAGATGCCGGCGTTGGACTTGGGTGGACAAAAATGAGAAGTCGCACAACACCAGGTTATAGTCCAACAGATTTATTTAAAATTACAAGCTTTCGGAGCTGTCGCCCCTTCCTCAGGTAGAGTTACTGTGAGACAATCTATTAGAATTCACAGAAACTAAACACAGAGAAAATGCATTCAATCTTTCCCTACATCAAAGACACACTAAGAGCACAGCCAAGACAATGAGATGTGTCCCAGGGGGTCCAACGTGTCAAAACACCTGCTGGCTGCATATCCTCTCCATTTGGGTTTGTTTCTTGTGTTTGTTTTTTTAAAAAGCTGGAAAGACCGGCAACGATGTCAAGTCACGTTCTGTATCGTGACATGAACCCGATATCCCGATTGAGGCCATCCTCATGAGTGCGGAACTTGGCTATCTTCTCCAAGGCGGCCTTCGGGATACACGACAACGCAAAATCATCGAGCAGAAACTGATAGCCAAGTTCCGCACTCATGAGGATGGCCTCAATCGGGATATCGGGTTCATGTCACGATACAGAACGTGACTTGACATCGTTGCCGGTCTTTCCAGCTTTTAAAAAAACAAACACAATAAACAAACCCAAATGGAGAGGATATGCAGCCAGCAGGTGTTTTGACACGTTGGACCCCCTGGGACACATCTCATTGTCTTGGCTGTGCTCTTAGTGTGTCTTTGATGTAGGGAAAGATTGAATGCATTTTCTCTGTGTTTAGTTTCTGTGAATTCTAATAGATTGTCTCACAGTAACTCTACCTGAGGAAGGGGCGACAGCTCCGAAAGCTTGTAATTTAATAAATCTTGACTATAACCTGGTTGTGCGACTCATTTTGTCCACCCAAGTCCAACGCCGGCATCTCCACATCATGACCAATAGAGAATAGATGGCAGATGCTTTTTATCTATTCTCTATACATAGCCATCTATCCTCGATAAAGATCATGTGTTCCTCCGACTGGCACATTAGCTGCTCCATGTAGCTGCCCATCCTATCCATGGAGGAGCCTACAGTCACCATGGGCTGTGACATGCTGGTGGTCATGTTGCAGATGGGCTCCTCCATTCTCTGAACATTTGTAGTCATCGCGCTCGTAAAACCTGTCAGAGCCCCCCTGCACTTCTTGCTGCACCTCCAGGATCGCCCTCTTTCTGGATGGCCCCCGAGGCTCAGCGTCTGCATGCAGCTGAGCAGAGCTGGGAGCGCCCTGCGCCCTAAGGCAAGGAGTCTCCACTGCTGTCCCTGTGTCCACCATCTGCTCTTGCACACTTGTAAGTTATGAGACACCAGGTTACAACACTACTCTATCTCGTGTGGGACTCACCGAGGTTTGCGTGTCTGCCCTTGTGTTGGGTGAGCTTATGTCTGGTGATGGTGCGCCCTCAGAGGCTGGAGGCTCCACTGAGGAGTCCTCTTCCTCTTCCTCCTGGACAGTGGAGGGGGGAGCTCTTGATGGACGTGTGGAAGAGTGAAGATATGAGTTGGATATGTCATATGAAGAATGGGTACAGATATCATTATGCACACGATGACCATTCAGTGAGATGAGTGCCCATATGAGTGACGGATGTATGCCATGTAGCTTTATGATATGTAATTCTGTCACCAGGTTGCCGAGATGTCCCACTTGCTCCGTCTCCCAACTCCAGCTGCTCGGCGATTCCAGATATTTCTATTGGAGCTAGTGAGATAATGTAAATAAAAAGAGAGGGATGGGTGGACGTGCAAGGTATGTTGTTGTGTGTAACACTGTGCAGAGATAGAGTTGGGAAGGCAGAGTGATGTGGGTGTGATGAGGGTCACAGCAAGATGAAGGTGAGTGCAGCTTTGTACTCATATTTCCTGATCTAATGAGATTATTGAAACGTTTGTGGCACTGCACCCAGGTCTTCCTGACAACATCCCTGCTGGTGACCCCCTCTGCAATCTCCAACCAGGCTGTTTTGGTGTCCTGGAGAGGTCTCTTCCGTCCATTGGAAGAGAAGAGGACCACCCTGAATGCTTTGACTCCCTCTGCCTATGTGCAGTCATTGTTAGTGTTTGCAGCACTCCAATGCTGTAGTGCACTGACAGCACTATGTTACATTGACATTCAAATCCAATGTGGCCGTGGCCCCTTTAAAGATCACGGCTGAAAACGCGTCATCGATGACGTCAACAGACCAGACCCGTCTAATTGTCCTGGGTAACGCACTGGGCGGGCTCAATATGCCCCATTAACGTAAAGTTAATTTCAGCAGCGGGCTGGAGCCAGCAGTTGGGTCACGACCTGCCATGGCCACCTCCCCCACCGGACCTGCCCAGGTAGGCACAATTCCGGCCGTGATTTTTACGGCCTTGACGAGTCCAGGGGCCATATGTATTTTCAGTGTGAGAGGTTGCAGCCTCTGTATCGTTACCTGAAGTGGCAGCTCCTCAGCTATTGGTTACATTTTAGCCCCAGGCTCCTAATCTTTGGCCGCCTGGTGCAGAGTGGGGTGAGTAAGGCGGCGGATCTTCTCCTGGACCTGCACTTGGGCTTGGCTGAAACAGCAATTTGTAGGTTCAGGGTGGGCGGGGTCCATCGGGTGCGAGGGTGTCTCTGGCTTCCTGCCTCAGTTCCGCGGTCTTGTCCGTGCCCAGGTGGCTCTGGAGAGGGTGACTGCAGTGTTCACTGGTAGGTACGATATCTTCCGTGACCAGAGGGCACTGCAGGTCAGTGAGGTGATAATCGATCCTCACAATCACATTGTGATTTAATTATTGTTTGTGTGTGTGTGTGTGTGGCTGTATTGTACATACATATTACTGGAATAACAACAGAACATGTTGAAAACACTCAGTAGATCAGGCAGCATCGAGGAGAGAGAAACAGAGTCAACGTTTTGGGTCGAGGTCCCTTCCTTAGAACTGTTACTGGACATTTGTGGTGCGCTGGGACAATTGCCTTAAAGGTTTAATGTCCCCGTCTGGTGACACTAGGGCAACTTAATGTCACCCCGCTACAGGTAGTGAACAAAGGCCCAAACTGAAAATGTGAATGATCTCTTCACCAATTGGAGCTTTCAATGGCGGTGTGCTTACCCAGGATCCCCCGCGCGGTAGAAAGTGTCCGATCAATGACTACAGGAGCCCAGTGCGCAGGCGCGAAGGGGGGGGGCGGGGGTTGCTCCGAGCATGCGCAGTGCGCGTGGTGACGTGCAGGAGTAATGACGGAAACAATCGGAGCATTCAGCAGAGAGAAGCAGAATGAACGTTTCAGGTCTTGACCTTCGTCAGAGTATTTCCTGTTGTACTAATGGCCGAACAAGCGGCTGAAGAGGCGGGAGGAGATTGTAGCGGCCGGGGAGGAATTGGCGCCGCGGCTGGACTGGGAAGATTCAAAAACACCCGGCGTAGGCCTCAGGCCCCGAATAAGATACCGCAGGGTCCGTGTTTTCGCAGCGCCGCCAGGCCCGGCCGCCGGGGTGAGCGGAGCGACTGTCCGCCATCTTGTAAGAGGATTTCTCCTCGGCGACAGGGCCGGGTTACCCAGGCAACCGGCCGCCATCTTGCTGAAGGAAGGCGGGCCTTGGCCCCGCGCCGCCATCTTGGACAGTATGGGGTCAGGGCGCATGCGCTCCTCTCTCGCAATGCAGCTGCAGCAGGAACACTTTTTTAATTCCCTTGAGAAGGTGGTGGTGATTCGCCTTCTTAAACCGCTGCAGTCCATGTGGTGAAGGTACTCCCACTGTGCTGTCAGGGAGGGAGTTCCAGGATTTTGACTCGGCGACGATGAAGGATCGGCGATATACTTCCAATTCAGGATTGTGTGACTTGGAGGGGAACTTGGAGGTGGTGGTGTTCCGATGCGCCTGCTGCCCTTGTCCTTCTAGGTGCAAAGGTCGCAGGTTTGGGAGATGCTGCCGAAGAAGCCTTGGCGAGTTGATGCAGTGCATTTTGTAGATGGTACACACTGCTGCCACGGTACGCCGGTGGTGAAGTGAGTGAATGTTTAAGGTGATGGATGGTGTGTCAATATAGCGGGCTGCTTTGTCCTGGATGGTGTTGAGCTTCTTGAGTGTTGTTGGAGCAGTACGCATCAAGGCAAGTGGAGAGTATTCCATCATACTCCTCGCACACAGGGGCTGTAGAACTGGAGCCGAGCAGAGACAGGGAGAGAGTGGCAGAGGGGCAAACATATGATGCAATGGGTAAGGATTTCAGCACGGAGAGTGAGAGGGTGTGGGGCAGGAATTTACAACTTTTGGGGGAAACAAGAGATTGTTCCATAGAAACTAGAATTGTCTGTTCTGAATTTCTGTTCTGTACTTAGAGTGATGACTTTTGTAATCTCCTTTTTACAGGGTATTAGAAGGGGAGGATTTGTAGACAAGAAACTCAAACCAAACATCACGCCAGGATCTGACAGTCACTCGATTCATCAGGACCTGAATATCATCGGTCTTTGAATGCGGAAGGAGAAATCTTTCTCTGTTCTTGTGTTTGGGAAAGGATTTCAAACACCTTGTGACTGGGAAAGCACCGAGACCCATTCACACTTGAGCGAGAGTGTTCCTGTGCACTGACTGTGGAGAGAGCTGTAACCAGCTACACAGCCTGAAAAAACTTCACACCATTCACAGCGGGGAGAAACCGTACACGTGTTCTGTTTGTGGACGAGGCTTCAACCGATCGTCCAACCTGGAGAGAAAGAAAGACCATGGAGTAACCGTAGGAATGTGGAGACTGTGAGAAGGGATTCAATTATCCATCTGAGATGCAAATTCATCAGCGCAGTCACACTGGGGAGAGACTGTTGACCCGCTCCGTATGTGGGAAGGGATTAAGTCGGTCATCCAGTCTGCTGAAACACCAGCGAGTTCACACTGACGAGAGACTGTTCAGTTGCTTTTACTGTGGGAAGAGATTCAGTCATCCCACCTCATTGAACACCAGCATGTTCACAGTGGAGAGAATCCGTTCACCTGCTCCGTGTGTGTGAAGGGATTCACAAGGTCATCCAGTCAGCTGAAACACCAGCAAATTCTCTCTGACAGCAGACATTTTAAAAGTTCTTGTAAGTATTGGTATGTATAGATTATTAAATAGAATACACTGGTTGACATATAGAATTATTTCAATATTAAGCGCGAATACCTAGTGATTAAGTTAGGTTAAAACACACTCCAGATAGACACACATCTGCTGCCGAGCATGGGTGAGTTTGAAGATTGAATTTAATGCCAGCAGGGTGTCTGGAGGACTGCTGGGGAGTGTGGCCAGAGAATTAGTCCCTTCTGTAAAGGACATTGGAAGCTGTCAGGGTTTGAAGGTTACAGAAGCAGGTAATTAACACTCCTGTGTGGGAGAGTAACGAAAACACGAACAGAGATTAATGGACAAGCACAACGACTAATAACAGCTCACATCCCCACTAAACCAGCAGCTCACTGGCCCACTAAACCAGCAGCTCACTGGCCCACTAAACCAGCAGCTCACTGGCCCACTAAACCAGCAGCTCACTGGCCCACTAAACCAGCAGCTCCCTGGCCCACTGAACCAGCAGCTCCCTGGCCCACTAAACCAGCAGCTCACTGGCCCACTAAACCAGCAGCTCACTGGCCCACTAAACCAGCAGCTCCTTGGCCCACTTAAACAGCAGCTCACTCGCCCACTAAACAGCAGCTCCTGGTCCACTAAACCAGCAGCTCACTGTCCCGCTAAACCAGCAGCTCACTGTCCCACTAAACCAGCAGCTCACTGTCCCACTAAACCAGCAGTCACTGTCCCACTAAACCGGCAACTCACTGGCCCACTAAAACAGCAGCTCACTGGCCCACTAAACCAGCAGCTCACTGGCCCACTAAACCAGCAGCTCACTGGCCAACTAAACCAGCAGCTCACTGGATCACTAAACCAGCAGTCACTGTCCCGCTAAACCGGCAGCTCAATAGCCCACTAAACCAGCAGCTCACTGGCCCACTAAAACAGCAGCTCACTGGCACACTAAACCAGCAGCTCAACTCCCCACTAAACCAGATGCTCACTGGCCGAATAAACCAGCAGCTCACTGACCCACTAAACCAGCAGCTCACTGACCCACTAAACCAGCAGCTCACTGGCCCACTAAACCAGCAGCTCACTGACCCACTAAACCAGCAGCTCACCTCCCCACTAAACCAGCAGCTCACTGGCCCAATAAACCAGCAGCTCACTGGCCGAATAAACCAGCAGCTCACTGGCCCACTAAACCAGCAGCTCACTGGCCCACTAAACCAGCAGCTCACTGGCCCACTTACCCAGCAGCACACCTCCCCGCTAAACCAGCAGCTCCCTGGCCCACTAAACCAGCAGCTCACTGGCACGCTAAACCAGCAGCTCACTGGCACACAAAAACAGCATCTCACCTCCCCACTAAACCAGCAGCTCACCTCCCCACTAAACCAGCAGCTCACCTACCCACTTAACCAGCAGCTCACTGCTCACTAAACCAGCAGCTCCCTGGCCCACTAAACCAGCAGCTCACCGGCCAACTAAACCAGCAGCTCACCTCCCCAATAAACCGACAGCTCACTGGCCCAATAAACCAGCAGCTCACTGGCACAATAAACCAGCAGCTCACTGGCCCAATAAACCAGCAGCTCACTGGCCCACTAAACCAGCAGCTCACTGGCCCACTAAACCAGCAGCTCACTGGCCCACTAAACCAGCAGCTCACCGGCCAACTAAACCAGCAGCTCACCTCCCCAATAAACCAGCAGCTCACTGGCCCACTAAACCAGCACCTCACTGGCCCACTAAACCAGCAGCTCACTGGCCCACTAAACCAGCAGCTCACTGGCCCACTGAACCAGCAGCTCACTTGCCCACTGAACCAGCAGCTCCCTGGCCCACTAAACCAGCAGCTCCCTGTCCCACTAAACCAGCAGCTCCCTGGCCCACGAAAAAAGCAGCTCCCTGGCCCAGTAAACCAGCAGCTCCCTGGCCCACTAAACCGGCAACTCACTGGCCCACTAAACCAGCAGCTCACTGGCCCACTAAACCAGCAGCTCACTGACCCACTAAACCAGCAGCTCACTGGCCCACTAAACCGGCAGCTCACTGACCCAATAAACCGGCAGCACACTGGCCCACTAAACCAGCAGCTCACTGGCCAACTAAACCAGCAGCTCACTGGATCACTAAACCAGCAGTCACTGTCCCGCTAAACCGGCAGCTCAATAGCCCACTAAACCAGCAGCTCCCTGGCCCACTAAACCAGCAGCTCACTGGCCCACTAAACCAGCAGCTCACTGGCCAACTAAACCAGCAGCTCACTGGATCACTAAACCAGCAGTCACTGTCCCGCTAAACCGGCAGCTCAATAGCCCACTAAACCAGCAGCTCACTGGCCCACTAAAACAGCAGCTCACTGGCAGACTAAACCAGCAGCTCAACTCCCCACTAAACCAGATGCTCACTGGCCGAATAAACCAGCAGCTCACTGACCCACTAAACCAGCAGCTCACTGACCCACTAAACCAGCAGCTCACTGGCCCACTAAACCAGCAGCTCACTGACCCACTAAACCGGCAGCTCACCTCCCCACTAAACCAGCAGCTCACTGGCCCAATAAACCAGCAGCTCACTGGCCGAATAAACCAGCAGCTCACTGGCCCACTAAACCAGCAGCTCACTGGCCCACTAAACCAGCAGCTCACTGGCCCACTTACCCAGCAGCACACCTCCCCGCTAAACCAGCAGCTCCCTGGCCCACTAAACCAGCAGCTCACTGGCACGCTAAACCAGCAGCTCACTGGCACACAAAAACAGCATCTCACCTCCCCACTAAACCAGCAGCTCACCTCCCCACTAAACCAGCAGCTCACCTACCCACTTAACCAGCAGCTCACTGCTCACTAAACCAGCAGCTCCCTGGCCCACTAAACCAGCAGCTCACCGGCCAACTAAACCAGCAGCTCACCTCCCCAATAAACCGACAGCTCACTGGCCCAATAAACCAGCAGCTCACTGGCACAATAAACCAGCAGCTCACTGGCCCAATAAACCAGCAGCTCAATGGCCCACTAAACCAGCAGCTCACTGGCCCACTAAACCAGCAGCTCACTGGCCCACTAAACCAGCAGCTCACCGGCCAACTAAACCAGCAGCTCACCTCCCCAATAAACCAGCAGCTCACTGGCCCACTAAACCAGCAGCTCACTGGCCCACTAAACCAGCAGCTCACTGCCCACTAAACCAGCAGCTCACTGGCCCACTAAACCAGCAGCTCACTGGCCCACTAAACCAGCAGCTCACTGGCCCACTAAACCAGCAGCTCACTGTCCCACTAAACCAGCAGCTCACTGGCCCACTAAACCAGCAGCTCCCTGGCCCACTAAACCAGCAGCTCCCTGGCCCACTAAACCAGCAGCTCACTGGCCCACTAAACCAGCAGCTCACTGGCCCACTAAACCAGCAGCTCACTGACCCACTAAACCAGCAGCTCACTGGCCCACTAAACCAGCAGCTCACTGACCCACTAAACCAGCAGCTCACTGGCCCACTAAACCAGCAGCTCACTGGCCCACTAAACCAGCAGCTCACTGGCCCACTAAACCAGCAGCTCACTGTCCCACTAAACCAGCAGCTCACTGCCCACTAAACCAGCAGCTCACTGGCCCACTAAACCAGCAGCTCACTGGCCCACTAAACCAGCAGCTCACTGGCCCACTAAACCAGCAGCTCACTGGCACACTAAACCAGCAGCTCAACTCCCCACTAAACCAGCAGCTCAACTCCCCACTAAACCAGCAGCTCACTGGCCCACTAAACCAGCAGCTCACTGGCTCACTAAACCAGCAGTCACTGTCCCGCTAAACCGGCAGCTCAATAGCCCACTAAACCAGCAGCTCCCTGGCCCACTAAACCGGCAGCTCACTGGCCCACTAAACCGGAAGCTCTATGACCCACTAAACCAGAAGCTCACTGGCCCACTAAACCGGCAGCTCACTGGCCCACTAAATCAGCAGCTCACTGGCCCATAAACCGACAGCTCACCTCCCCACTAAACCAGCAGCTCACTGGCCGAATAAACCAGCAGCTCACTGACCCACGAAACCAGCAGCTCACTGGCCCACTAAACCAGCAGCTCACTGGCCCACTAAACCAGCAGCTCACTGGCCCACTAAACCAGCAGCTCACTGGCACACTAAACCAGCAGCTCAACTCCCCACTAAACCAGCAGCTCAACTCCCCACTAAACCAGCAGCTCACTGGCCCACTAAACCAGCAGCTCACTGGCTCACTAAACCAGCAGTCACTGTCCCGCTAAACCGGCAGCTCAATAGCCCACTAAACCGGCAGCTCACTGGCCCACTAAATCAGCAGCTCACTGGCCCATAAACCGACAGCTCACCTCCCCACTAAACCAGCAGCTCACTGGCCGAATAAACCAGCAGCTCACTGACCCACGAAACCAGCAGCTCACTGGCCCACTAAACCAGCAGCTCACTGACACAATAAACCAGCAGCTCACCTCCCCACTAAACCAGCAGCTCGCTGGCCCAATAAACCAGCAGCTCACTGGCCGAATAAACCAGCAGCTCACTGGCCCACTAAACCAGCAGCTCACTGGCCCACTAAACCAGCAGCTCACTGGCCCACTAAACCAGCAGCTCACTGGCCCACTTACCCAGCAGCACACCTCCCCGCTAAACCAGCAGCTCACTGGCACACAAAAACAGCATCTCACCTCCCCACTAAACCAGCAGCTCACCTCCCCACTAAACCAGCAGCTCACATCCCCACTTAACCAGCAGCTCACTGCTCACTAAACCAGCAGCTCCCTGGCCCACTAAACCAACAGCTCCCCGGCCCACTAAACCAGCAGCTCACCGGCCAACTAAACCAGCAGCTCACCTCCCCAATAAACCGACAGCTCACTGGCCCAATAAACCAGCAGCTCACTGGCACAATAAACCAGCAGCTCACTGGCCCACTAAACCAGCAGCTCACTGGCCAACTAAACCAGCAGCTCACTGGATCACTAAACCAGCAGCTCACTGGCCCACTAAACCAGCAGCTCACTGGCCCACTAAACCAGCAGCTCACTGGCACACTAAACCAGCAGCTCAACTCCCCACTAAACCAGCAGCTCAACTCCCCACTAAACCAGCAGCTCACTGGCCCACTAAACCAGCAGCTCACTGGCTCACTAAACCAGCAGTCACTGTCCCGCTAAACCGGCAGCTCAATAGCCCACTAAACCAGCAGCTCCCTGGCCCACTATACCGGCAGCTCACTGGCCCACTAAACCGGAAGCTCTATGACCCACTAAACCAGAAGCTCACTGGCCCACTAAACCGGCTGCTCACTGGCCCACTAAATCAGCAGCTCACTGGCCCATAAACCGACAGCTCACCTCCCGACTAAACCAGCAGCTCACTGGCCGAATAAACCAGCAGCTCACTGACCCACGAAACCAGCAGCTCACTGGCCCACTAAACCAGCAGCTCACTGACACAATAAACCAGCAGCTCACCTCCCCACTAAACCAGCAGCTCACTGGCCCAATAAACCAGCAGCTCACTGGCCGAATAAACCAGCAGCTCACTGGCCCACTAAACCAGCAGCTCACTGGCCCACTAA
>JASTWF010000034.1:3730344-4242344 GCA_030390025.1 Squalus acanthias | reverse complement strand
GATGGTTATCTGGATCAATATGTCGAGGAACCAACTCGGGAACAGGCTATATTGGACTGGGTACTGTGCAATGAGAAGGGACTAATTAGTAATCTTGTTGTACGGGGACCCTTGGGTCAGAGCGATCATAACATGATCGATTTCTCACTCGAAATGGAGAGCGAAGAAATTGACTCAGAGACTCAGGTCCTGAATTTAAACAAGGGGAATTATGATGCCATTAGACGGGAACTGAGTAGGTCTGATTGGACAACGTTCCTGGGAGGACTGGAGGTAGATAAACAATGGCAAGCATTTAAAGATAGAATGACAAAATTGCAAAAATTGTTTATACCAATCTGGCATAAAAGGAAATCTAAAAAGGTGACTCAACCGTGGATAACAGGGGAAATTAGAGACAGCATAAAATCCAAAGATAGGGCGTATAAAATAGCCAAAAAACGCGCCAGAGCGGAAGATTGGGAACAGTTTAAGATAGAGCAAAGGAGGGCAAAGGGCTTAATCAAGAAGGGCAAAATAGCTTACGAAAGCAAGCTGGCGGAAAATATAAAAACTAACTCCAAAAGCTTTTATAAGTATATCAAGAGGAAAAGACTGGTGAAAACCAAAGTTGGTCCATTGCAGTCAGATACGGGGGAATATATAATGGGAAATAAGGAAATGGCAGACCAACTAAATGCATACTTTGGGTCAGTCTTTACGAAGGAAGACACAAAAAACCTCCCTGGGATATCGGGAAAAATAGGGACATTGGCAAAGGAGGAACTGACGCAAATCAATATCTCTAAGGATATGGTGTTAAGGAAGCTAAAGGGATTGAAGGCGGACAAATCCCCAGGGCCTGATAACATGCATCCTAGGGTACTGAAGGAGGTGGCCCTAGAGATAGCGGATGCACTAAGCATGATTTTTCAGAATTCATTAGACTCGGGAACAGTGCCCATGGATTGGAGGGTAGCTAACGTTACCCCACTATTCAAAAAGGGGGGTAGGGAAAAAGCAGGTAATTACAGACCTGTAAGCCTTACATCAGTTGTGGGCAAATTGCTGGAGTCCATCATTAAGGATGAAATAGCCGAGCACTTAGCAAATGGGGACAGGATAGGACAGAGTCAACATGGATTTACAAAGGGTAAATCGTGCTTGACTAATCTATTGGAATTTTTTGAGGGAGTAACTGGTAAAATAGATGGGGGAGAGCCAGTAGATGTGGTGTACCTGGACTTCCAAAAGGCCTTCGATAAGGTCCCACATAAAAGATTAGCATGGAAAATTGAAGCTCATGGGATAAAGGGGAAAGTATTGACGTGGATAGAGAACTGGCTGTCAGATAGAAAACAGAGAGTTGGAATAAACGGCTCATTTTCTGAATGGCAGGCAGTAACAAGTGGGGTACCACAGGGATCTGTCCTGGGTCCCCAGCTGTTCACAATTTATATTAATGACCTGGATCAGGGAGTCGAATGCAGCATTTCCAAATTTGCAGACGACACTAAACTAGGAGGGGGGGTGGGCTCAGAGGAGGAGACCAGGAAGCTCCAGAGCGATTTGGACAGACTGGGTGATTGGGCGGATAAATGGCAGATGCACTATAATGTGGACAAGTGCGAAGTTATCCACCTTGGGTGCAGGAACGGGAGGGCAAATTATTATTTAAATGGCAATAAATTGGGAGAGGGGGAAGTACAGAGAGACCTGGGTGTTCTTGTACACCAGTCACTGAAGGCGAGCATGCAGGTGCAACAGGCGGTCAAGAAGGCAAACGGTATGCTGGCCTTCATAGCAAAAGGGTTGGAATACAGGAACAGGGATACCTTGCTGCAGCTGTACAGGGCACTGGTGAGACCACACCTCGAGTACTGTGTACAGTTTTGGTCGCCTCATCTGAGGAAAGATGTTCTTGCCATGGAGGGGGTGCAGCGGCGATTCACCAGGCTGATACCAGGAATGGCGGGATTGACCTATGAGGAGAGACTATGTAGTTTAGGGATGTACACACTGGAGTTTAGAAGATTGAGAGGGGACCTCATAGAAGTGTATAAAATTCTGACAGGTCTAGACAGATTAGACGCAGAAGGAATGTTTCCCTTGGCGGGTGAGAACAGAACTAGAGGACATAATTTAAGGATAAGGGCTAAACCATTTAGGACAGAAATGAGGGGGAATTTCTTCACTCAGAGGGTGGTGAACCTGTGGAACTCATTGCCACAGAGGGCAGTGTACGCCAGCTCATTAAATATATTTAAGAGGGAATTAGATATATTTCTACAGGCAAAAGGGGTTAAGGGTTACGGAGAGAAGGCGGGGACGGGATACTGAATTGAAGGATCAGCCATGATCTCATTAAATGGCGGAGCAGGCTCGAAGGGCCGGATGGCCTACTCCTGCTCCTATCTTCTATGTATCTATGTATCTATGTGAGCTGCTGGTTTATTGGGCCAGTGAGCTGCTGGTTTAGTGTGTCAGTTAGCTGCTGGTTTAGTGGGCCAGTGAGCTGCTGGTTTAGTACGCCAGTGAGCTGCCGGTTTATTGGGACGGTGAGCTGCTGGTTTAGTGGGCCAGTGAGCTGCTGGTTTAGTGGGGCTGATGGTCTAGTGGGCCAGTGAGCTGCTGGTTCAGTGGGCCAGTGAGCTGTTCGTTTAGTGGGCCAGTGAGCTGCTGGTCTAGTGCGCCAGTGAGCTGCTGGTATATTGGGACGGTGAGCTGCTGGTTTAGTGGGCCAGTGAGCTGCTGGTTTAGTGGGGCTGATGGTTTAGTGGGCCAGTGAGCTGCTGGTTCAGTGGGCCAGTCAGTTGTTCGTTTAGTGGGCCAGTGAGCTGCTGGTTTAGTGGGGAGGTGAGCTGCTGGTTTAGTGGGCCAGTGAGCTGCTGGTTTAGTGGGTCAGTGAGCTGCTGGTATAGTGAGCTAGTGAGCTGCTGATTTAGTGAGCCAGTGAGCTGCTGGTTTAGTGGGCCAGTGAGCTGCTGGTTGAGTGGGCCAGTGAGCTGCTGGTTGAGTTGCCAGTGAACTGCTGGTTTAGTGGGCCAGTGAGCTGCAGGTTAACTGGGCCAGCAAGCTGCTGGTTTAGTGGTCCAGTGAGCTTCTGGTTTAGTGGGCAAGTGAGCTGCTGGTTCAGTGGGGAGCTGAGCTGCTGGTTCAGTGGGGAGGTGAGCTGCTGGTTTAGTGGGCCAGTGAGCTGCTTGTTCAGTGGGCCAGTGAGCAGCTGGTTTAGTGGGCCAGTGAGGTGCTGGTTTAGTGGGCCAGTGAGCCGCTGGTTTAGTGGGCCAGTGAGCTTCTGTTTGAGTGGGCCAGTGAGCTGCTGGTTTAGTGTGCCAGTGAGCTGCTGGTTTAGTGGGCCAGTGAGGTGCTGGTTTAGTGTGTCAGTGAGCTGCTGGTTTAGTGGGCCAGTGAGCTGATGGTTTAGTGGGCCAGTGAGCCGCTGGTTTAGTAGGTCAGTGAGCTTCTGTTTGAGTGGGCCAGTGAGCTGCTGGTTTAGTGTGCCAGTGAGCTGCTGGTTTAGTGGGACAGTGAGCTGCTTGTTCCGTGGGACAGTGTGCTGCTGGTTTAGTGGGACAGTGAGCTGCTGGTTTAGCGGGCAAGTGAGATGCTGGTTTAGTGGGCCAGTGAGCTGCTGGTGTAGTGGGCCAGTGAGCTGCTGGTTTAGTGGGGAGGTGAGCTGCTGGTTGAGTGGGCCAGTGAGCTGCTGATTTAGTGGGCCAGTGAGCTGCTGGTTTAGTGGGTCAGTGAGCTGCTGGTTTAGTGGGCCAGTGAGCTGCTGGTTTAGTGGGCCAGTGAGCTGATGGTTTAGTGGGCCAGTGAGCTGCTGGTTGAGTGGGCCAGTGAGCTGCTGGTTGAGTGGGCCAGTGAGCTGCTGGTTGAGTGGGCCAGTGAGCTGCTGGTTGAGTGGGCCAGTGAGCTGCTGGTTGAGTGGGCCAGTGAGCTGCAGGTTAACTGGGCCAGCAAGCTGCTGGTTTAGTGGTCCAGTGAGCTGCTGGTTTAGTGGGCCAGTCAGCTGCTGGTTCAGTGGGGAGCTTAGCTGCTGGTTTAGTGGGCCAGTGAGCTGCTGGTTTAGTGGGCCACTGAGCTGCTGGTTTATTGGGCCAGTTGAGCTGCTGGTTCAGTAGGGAGGTGAGCTGCTGGTTTAGTGGGCCAGTGAGGTGCTGGTTTAGTGGTTCTAAGCTGCAGTTTAGTGGGCCAGGGAGCTGATGGTTTCGTGGGCCAGTGAGCCGCTGGTTTAGTAGGCCAGTGAGCTTCTGTTTGAGTGGGCCAGTGAGCTGCTAGTTTACTGTGGAGGTGAGCTGCTGGTTGAGTGGGCCAGTGAGCTGCTAATTTAGTGGGCCAGTGAGCTGCTGGTTTAGTGGGCCAGTGAGCTGCTGGTTTAGTGGGCCAGTGAGCTGCTAGTTGAGTTGCCAGTGAACTGCTGGTTTCGTGGGACAGTGAGCTGTTGGTTTAGTGGGCCAGTGAGCTGCTGCTTTAGTGGGCCAGTGAGCTGCTGGTTTAGTGGGCCAGTGAGCTGCTGGTTTAGTGGGGGAGCTGAGCTGCTGGTTTAGTGGACCAGTGAGCTGCTGGTTTAGTGGGTCAGTGAGCTGCTGGTTTAGTGGGCCAGTGAGCTGCTGGTTGAGTTGCCAGTGAACTGCTGGTTTCGTGGGACAGTGAGCTGTTGGTTTAGTGGGCCAGTGAGCTGCTGGTTTAGTGGGCCAGTGAGCTGCTGGTTTAGTGGGCCAGTGAGCTGCTAGGTTTACTGTGGGAGTGAGCTGCTGGTTGAGTGGGCCAGTGAGCTGCTGATTTAGTGGCCAGTGAGCTGCTAGTTTAGTTGGCCAGTGAGCTGCTGGTTTAGTGGAGCAGTGAGCTGCTGATTTAGTGGGCTAGTGAGCTGCTGGTTTAGTGGGCCAGTGAGCTGCTGGTTTAGTGGAGCAGTGAGCTGCTGATTTGGTGGGCTAGTGAGCTGCTGGTTTAGTGGGCCAGTGAGCTGCTGGTATAGTGGGCCAGTGAGCTGCTGTTTGAGTGGGCCAGTGAGCTGCTGGTTTAGTGGGCCAGTGAGCTGCTGGTTTAGTGGTGAGTGAGCTGCTGGTTTAGTGGGCAGTGAGCTGCTGGTTTGGTGGGCAGTGAGCTGCTGGTTTAGTGGGGAGGTGAGCTGCTGGTTTAGTGGGGAAGTGAGCTGTTCGTTTAGTGGGCCAGTGTGCTGCTGGTTTAGTGGGGAGGTGAGCTGCTGGTTTATTGGGGAGGTGAGCAGTTCGTTTAGTGGGCCAGTGTGCTGCTGGTTTAGTGGGCCAGTCAGATGCTGGTTTAGTGGGACAGTGAGCTGCTGGTTTAGTGGGCCAGTGAGCTGCTGGTTTAGTGGGCCAGTGAGCTGCTGGTTTAGTAGGGCAGTGAGCTGCTGGTTTAGTGGGGAGGTGAGCTGCTGGTTTAGTGGGCCAGTGAGCTGCTGGTTTAGTAGGGCTGTGAGCTGCTGGTTTATGGGGGAGGTGAGCTTCTGGTTTAGTGGGCCAGTGAGCTGCTGGCTTAGTGGGCCAGTGAGCTGCTGGTTTAGTGGGCCAGTGAGCTGCTGGTTTAGTACGCCAGTGAGCTGCCGGTTTATTGGGACGGTGAGCTGCTGGTTTAGTGGGCCAGTGAGCTGCTGGTTTAGTGGGGCTGATGGTTTAGTGGGCCAGTGAGCTGCTGGTTCAGTGGGCCAGTGAGCTGTTCGTTTAGTGGGCCAGTGAGCTGATGGTTTATTGGGCCAGTGAGCTGCTGGTTTAGTGGGCCAGTGAGCTGCTGGTCTAGTGCGCCAGTGAGCTGCTGGTATATTGGGACGGTGAGCTGCTGGTTTAGTGGGCCAGTGAGCTGCTGGTTTAGTGGGGCTGATGGTTTAGTGGGCCAGTGAGCTGCTGGTTCAGTGGGCCAGTCAGTTGTTCGTTTAGTGGGCCAGTGAGCTGCTGGTTTAGTGGGGAGGTGAGCTGCTGGTTTAGTGGGCCAGTGAGCTGCTGGTTTAGTGGGTCAGTGAGCTGCTGGTATAGTGAGCTAATGAGCTGCTGATTTAGTGAGCCAGTGAGCTGCTGGTTTAGTGGGCCAGTGAGCTGCTGGTTGAGTGGGCCAGTGAGCTGCTGGTTTAGTGGTCCAGTGAGCTTCTGGTTTAGTGGGCAAGTGAGCTGCTGGTTCAGTGGGGAGCTGAGCTGCTGGTTCAGTGGGGAGGTGAGCTGCTGGTTTAGTGGGCCAGTGAGCTGCTTGTTCAGTGGGCCAGTGAGCAGCTGGTTTAGTGGGCCAGTGAGGTGCTGGTTTAGTGGGCCAGTGAGCCGCTGGTTTAGTGGGCCAGTGAGCTTCTGTTTGAGTGGGCCAGTGAGCTGCTGGTTTAGTGTGCCAGTGAGCTGCTGGTTTAGTGGGCCAGTGAGGTGCTGGTTTAGTGTGTCAGTGAGCTGCTGGTTTAGTGGGCCAGTGAGCTGATGGTTTAGTGGGCCAGTGAGCCGCTGGTTTAGTAGGTCAGTGAGCTTCTGTTTGAGTGGGCCAGTGAGCTGCTGGTTTAGTGTGCCAGTGAGCTGCTGGTTTAGTGGGACAGTGAGCTGCTTGTTCCGTGGGACAGTGTGCTGCTGGTTTAGTGGGACAGTGAGCTGCTGGTTTTGCGGGCCAGTGAGCTGCTGGTTTAGTGGGCCAGTGAGCTGCTGGTTTAGTGGGCCAGTGAGCTGATGGTTTAGTGGGCCAGTGAGCTGATGGTTGAGTGGGCCAGTGAGCTGCTGGTTGAGTGGGCCAGTGAGCTGCTGGTTGAGTGGGCCAGTGAGCTGCTGGTTGAGTGGGCCAGTGAGCTGCTGGTTGAGTGGGCCAGCGAGCTGCTGGTTTAGTGGTCCAGTGAGCTGCTGGTTTCGTGGGCCAGTGAGCTGCTGGTTTAGTGGGCCAGTGAGCTGCTGGTTTAGTGGGCCAGTGAGCTGCTGGTTTAGTGGGCCAGTGAGCTGCTGGTTTACTGTGGAGGTGAGCTGCTGGTTGAGTGGGCCAGTGAGCTGCTGATTTAGTGGGCCAGTGAGCTGCTGGTTTCGTGGGCCAGTGAGCTGCTAGTTGAGTTGGCCAGTGAGCTGCTGGTTTAGAGGACCAGTGAGCTGCTGGTTTAGTGGGCCAGTGAGCTGCTGGTTGAGTTGCCAGTGAACTGCTGGTTTCGTGGGACAGTGAGCTGTTGGTTTAGTGGGCCAGTGAGCTGCTGGTTTAGTGGGCCAGTGAGCTGCTGGTTTAGTGGGCCAGTGAGCTGCTGGTTGAGTTGCCAGTGAGCTGCTGGTTTAGTGGGCCAGTGAGCTGTTGGTTTAGTGGGCCAGTGAGCTGCTGGTTTAGTGGGCCAGTGAGCTGCTGGTTTAGTGGTCCAGTGAGCTGCTGGTTTAGTGGGGGAGCTGAGCTGCTGGTTTAGTGTGACAGTCAGCTGCTGGTTTAGTGGACCAGTGAGCTGCTGGTTTTTTGGGCCAGTTGAGCTGCTGGATCAGTGGGGAGGTGAGCTGCTGATTTAGTGGGCCAGTGAGCTGCTGGTTCAGTGGGCCAGTGAGCTGCTGGTTTAGTGGAGCAGTGAGCTGCTGATTTGTTGGGACACTGAGCTGCTGGTTTAGTGGGCCAGTGAGCTGCTGGTTTAGTGGGTCAGTGAGCTGCTGGTTTCGTGGGGCGGTGAGCTGCTGGTTTAGTGGGCCAGTGAGCTGCTGGTATAGTGGGCCAGTGAGCTGCTGTTTGAGTGGGCCAGTGAGCTGCTGGTTTAGTGGGCCAGTGAGCTGCTGGTTTAGTGATGAGGTGAGCTGCTGGTTTAGTGATGAGGTGAGCTGCTGGTTTAGTGGGGAGGTGAGCTGCTGGTTTAGTGGGGAGAAGAGCTGTTGGTTTATTGGGGAGGTGAGCGGTTGGTTTAGTGGGCCAGTGTGCTGCTGGTTTAGTGGGGAGGTGAGCTGCTGGTTTATTGGGGAGGTGAGCAGTTCGTTTATTGGGCCAGTGTGCTGCTGGTTTAGTGGGCCAGTCAGATGCTGGTTTAGTTGGCCAGTGAGCTGCTGGTTTAGTGGGCCAGTGAGCTGCTGGTTGAGTGGGCCAGTGAGCTGCTGGTTGAGTGGGCCAGTGAGCTGCAGGTTAACTGGGCCAGCAAGCTGCTGGTTTAGTGGTCCAGTGAGCTGCTGGTTTAGTGGGCCAGTCAGCTGCTGGTTCAGTGGGGAGCTGAGCTGCTGGTTTAGTGGGCCAGTGAGCTGCTGGTTTAGTGGGCCAGTGAGGTGCTGGTTTAGTGGGTCTAAGCTGCAGTTTAGTGGGCCAGGGAGCTGATGGTTTCGTGGGCCAGTGAGCCGCTGGTTTAGTGGGCCAGTGAGCTTCTGTTTGAGTGGGCCAGTGAGCTGCTGGTTTAGTAGGTCAGTGAGCTGCTGGTTTAGTAGGTCAGTGAGCTGCTGGTTTAGTGGGGAGGTGAGCTGCTGGTTTAGTAGGTCAGTGAGCTGCTGGTTTAGTAGGTCAGTGAGCTGCTGGTTTAGTAGGTCAGTGAGCTGCTGGTTTAGTGGGCCGGTGAGCTGCTGGATCAGTGGGGAGGTGAGCTGCTGATTTAGTGGGCCAGTGAGCTGCTGGTTTAGTGTGCGTGTGAGCTGCTGGTTTAGTGGGCCAGTGAGCTGCTGGTTTAGTGGGGAGGTGAGCTGCTGGTTGAGTGGGCCAGTGAGCTGCTGATTTAGTGGGCCAGTGAGCTGCTGGTTTAGTGGGCCAGTGAGCTGCTGGTTTAGTGGGCCAGTGAGCTGCTGGTTTAGTGGGCCAGTGAGCTGCTAGTTTACTGTGGAGGTGAGCTGCTGGTTGAGTGGGCCAGTGAGCTGCTGATTTAGTGGGCCAGTGAGCTGCTGGTTTAGTGGGGAGGTGAGCTGCTGTTTGAGTGGGCCAGTGAGCTGCTGGTTTAGTGGGCCAGTGAGCTGCTAGTTGAGTTGGCCAGTGAGCTGCTGGTTTAGTGGACCAGTGAGCTGCTGGTTTAGTGTGACAGTGAGCTGCTGGTTTAGTGGACCAGTGAGCTGCTGGTTTTTTGGGCCAGTTGAGCTGCTGGATCAGTGGGGGGTGAGCTGCTGATTTAGTGGGCCAGTGAGGGCAGGTTGCTGTGTTCAGCTTTTGTGGCTGCGTTCAGTGGGCCTGAGCTGCTGATTAGTGGAGCAGTGAGCTGCTGATTTGTTGGGACACTGAGCTGCTGGTTTAGTGGGCCAGTGAGCTGCTGGTTTAGTGGGTCAGTGAGCTGCTGGTTTCGTGGGGCGGTGAGCTGCTGGTTTAGTGGGCCAGTGAGCTGCTGGTATAGTGGGCCAGTGAGCTGCTGTTTGAGTGGGCCAGTGAGCTGCTGGTTTAGTGGGCCAGTGAGCTGCTGGTTTAGTGATGAGGTGAGCTGCTGGTTTAGTGGGGAGGTGAGCTGCTGGTTTAGTGGGGAGGTGAGCTGCTGGTTTAGTGGTGAGGTGAGCTGTTGGTTTATTGGGGAGGTGAGCTGTTCGTTTAGTGGGCCAGTGTGCTGCTGGTTTAGTGGGGAGGTGAGCTGCTGGTTTATTGGGGAGGTGAGCAGTTCGTTTAGTGGGCCAGTGTGCTGCTGGTTTAGTGGGCCAGTCAGATGCTGGTTTAGTGGGCCAGTGAGCTGCTGGTTTAGTGGGCCAGTGAGCTGCTGGTTTAGTGGGCCAGTGAGCTGCTGGTTTAGTTAGCCAGTGTACTGCTGGTTTATTGGGGCAGTGAGCTACTGGTTTAGTGGGCCAGTGAGCTGCTGGTATAGTGGGCCAGTGAGCTGCTGTTTGAGTGGGCCAGTGAGCTGCTGTTTTAGTGGGCCAGTGAGCTGCTGTTTGAGTGGGCCAGTGAGCTGCTGTTTTAGTGGGCCAGTGAGCTGCTGGTTTAGTGATGAGGTGAGCTGCTGGTTTAGTGGGGAGGTGAGCTGCTGGTTTAGTGGGGAGGTGAGCTGCTGGTTTAGTGGGGAGGTGAGCTGTTGGTTTATTGGGGAGGTGAGCTGTTCGTTTAGTGGGCCAGTGTGCTGCTGGTTTAGTGGGGAGGTGAGCTGCTGGTTTATTGGGGAGGTGAGCAGTTCGTTTAGTGGGCCAGTGTGCTGCTGGTTTAGTGGGCCAGTCAGATGCTGGTTTAGTGGGCCAGTGAGCTGCTGGTTTAGTGGGCCAGTGAGCTGCTGGTTTAGTGGGCCAGTCAGCTGCTGGTTTAGTGGGCCAGTGAGCTGATGGTTTAGTGGGCCAGTGAGCTGCTGGTTTAGTGGGCCAGTGAGCTGCTGGTTTAGTGGGCCAGTGAGCTGCTAGTTTACTGTGGAGGTGAGCTGCTGGTTGAGTGGGCCAGTGAGCTGCTGATTTAGTGGGCCAGTGAGCTGCTGATTTAGTGGGCCAGTGAGCTGCTGATTTAGTGGGGAGGTGAGCTGCTGGTTGAGTGGGGAGGTGAGCTGCTGGTTGAGTTGGCCAGTGAGCTGCTGGTTTAGTGGACCAGTGAGCTGCTGGTTTAGTGGGCCAGTGAGTTGCTGGTTGAGTTGCCAGTGAACTGCTTGTTTCGTGGGACAGTGAGCTGTTGGTTTAGTGGGCCAGTGAGCTGCTGGTTTAGTGGGCCAGTGAGCTGCTGGTTTAGTGGGCCAGTGAGCTGCTGGTTTAGTGGACCAGTGAGCTGCTGGTTTTTTGGGCCAGTTGAGCTGCTGGATCAGTGGGGAGGTGAGCTGCTGATTTAGTGGGCCAGTGAGCTGCTGGTTCAGTGGGACAGTGAGCTGCTGGTTTAGTGGAGCAGTGAGCTGCTGATTTGTTGGGACACTGAGCTGCTGGTTTAGTGGGCCAGTGAGCTGCTGGTTTAGTGGGTCAGTGAGCTGCTGCTTTCGTGGGGCGGTGAGCTGCTGGTTTAGTGGGCCAGTGAGCTGCTGGTATAGTGGGCCAGTGAGCTGCTGTTTGAGTGGGCCAGTGAGCTGCTGGTTTAGTGGGCCAGTGAGCTGCTGGTTTAGTGATGAGGTGAGCTGCTGGTTTAGTGATGAGGTGAGCTGCTGGTTTAGTGGGGAGGTGAGCTGCTGGTTTAGTGGGGAGGTGAGCTGCTGGTTTATTGGGGAGGTGAGCGGTTGGTTTAGTGGGCCAGTGTGCTGCTGGTTAAGTGGGGAGGTGAGCTGCTGGTTTAGTGGGGAGGTGAGCTGCTGGTTGAGTGGGCCAGTGAGCTGCTGGTTTAGTGGGCCAGTGAGCTGCTGATTTAGTGGGCCAGGGAGCTGCTGGTTTAGTGATGAGGTGAGCTGCTGGTTAAATGGGGAGGTGAGCTGCTGGTTAAGTGGGGAGTTGAGCTGGTGGTTTAGTGGGGAGGTGAGCTGTTATCATTCGTTGTGCTTGCCCATTGATCTCTGTCAGTTTGCTCTTTACTCTCCCACACAGGAGTGTTAATTACCTGCTTCTGTAACCTTCAAACCCTCACAGCTTCCAATGTCCTTTACAAAAGGGACTGATTCTCTGGCCACACTCCCCAGCAGTCCTCCAGACACCCTGCTGGCATTAAATTCAATCCTCACACTTACCCATGCTCGGCAGCAGATGTGTGTCTATCTGGTCTGTGTTTTAACCCAACTTAATCCCTGGTTATTCTAGCTTAATATTGATATCATTCTATATCTCAACCAGTGGATTCTATTTAATAATCTATACATACCAATCCTTACAAGAACTTGTAAAAGATCTGCTGTCAGAGTGAATTCGCTGGTGTTTCAGCAGACTGGATGACCTTGTGAATCCCTTCACACACACGGAGCAGGTGAACAGATTCTCTCCAGCGTGAACTCGCTGGTGTTTCAGCAGAGTGGATGACCGATTGAATCCCTTCCCACATACAAAGTCGGTCAACAGTCTCTCCCCAGTGTGACTGCACCGATGAATTTGCATCGCAGATGGATAATTGAATCCCTTCTCACAGGTCCCCACATTCCCACGGTTTCTCCATGGTCCATCTGTCTCTCCAGGTTAGACGACCGGTTGAAGCCTCGTCCACACACAGAACACGTGTACGGTTTCTCCCCGCTGTGAATGGTGCGAAGTTATTTCAGGCTGTGTAACTGGTTACAGCTCTCTCCATAGTCAGTGCACTGGAACACTCTCGCTCAAGTGTGAATGGGTCTCAGTGCTTTCCCAGTCGCATGATGTGTAAAATCCTTTCCCAAACACAAGAACAGAGAAAGATTTCTCCTTCCGTATTCAAAGGCCGATGATATTCAGGTCCTGATGAATTGAGTGACTCTCAGATCTTGGCGTGATGTTTGTTTTGAGTTTCTTGTCTGCAAATCCTCCCCTTCTAATACCCTGAAAAAGGAGATTACAAAAGTCATCACTAAGTACAGGACATAAATTCAGAACAGACAATTCTACTTTCTCTGGAACAATCTTTCCTCTCTTGTTTCCCCCAAAAGCTGTAAGTTCCTGTCCCACACACTCTCCCTCTCCCTGTGCTGAAATCCTTGCCCATTGCACCATATTTTTGCCCCAACCCACTCTCTCCCTCCCTCTGCTCTCCAGTTCTGCAGCCCCTGTGTGCGAGGAGTGTGATGGAATACTCTCCACTTGCCTGGATGAGTACAGCTCCAACAACACTCAAGAAGCTCGACGCCATCCAGAACAAATCAGCCCGCTTGATTGACACCCCATCCACCACATGAAACATTCACTCCCTCCACCACCGGCGTACCGTGGCTGCAGTGTGTACCATCTACAAGATGCACTGCAGCAACTCGCCAGGTCGTGATCGGTAGCACCTCCCAAACCCGTGAACTCTTCTACATTAGAAGAACAAGGGCAGCAGGCTCATGGGAACACCTCCACCTCCAGGTTCCCCTCCAAGTCACACACCATCCTGACTTAGAAGTTTATCGCTGATCCTTCATCATCGCTGGGTCAAAATCCAGGAACTCCCTAACTAACAGCAATGTGGGAGGACCTTCACCACACAGACTGCAGCGGTTTAAGAAGGCAGCTCACCACCACCTTCTCAACGGCAATTAGGGATGGGTAATAAATTCTGGCCTTGCCAGCGACTGCCACATCGCAGAAACGAATAAAAAACAGCTTCTGCTGCACCTGCTCTGGGAGTGGGTGGCGCATGCGCCCTGATCCCGCCCTGTCCAAGATGGCGGCGCGGGGACAAGTCCCGCCTTCCTTCACCAAGATGGCGGCCGGTTGCCGGGGTAACCCGGGCCTGTCGCAGCGGAGAAATCCTCTCGCAAATGGGCGCCTATTCCTCCCCGGCCCCCACAATGTCTTCCCGCCTCTCGAGCCGCCTTTTCGGCCATTAGTACAACAGAAAATTACCTGAACCGTTCGCTCTGTTTCTCTCTGCCCGCTGCTTTTAGACGAAGGATATCGACCTGAAACGTTAACTCTCTTTCTCTCTCCACGGATGTTGCCTGGCCTGCTGAGTTTTTCCAGCGTTTTCTGTTGTTATTTCCGTTGCTTTTATTGTTTTCCGCCATTACTCTAGACGTCACCACGCGTACTGCGCACGCTCAGAGCACGCCTCGGTTCCGCGCCTGCGCAGTGGAATCCTGCAGTCATTGCTAGGGCACTTTCTGCCGCGCCGCGGATCCTGGGTAAACGCACCGCCATTGAAACTTCCAATTGGTGAAGAGATCATTCACATTTTCAGATTGGGCCTTTGTTCACTACCTGTAGTAACGCAAGCATGCACATTGGAACTTACACTCGATCGAACGAATGATCGCATGGCGAACGATCAGACGAACGATTCGCGCGAACGCACGTCGGCGCGCACTTAGACAACTGATACGCACGCACGCCCTGAGACATACATAATGGAACTTACGCTCGAACGAACGCTTGAATGAATGATCGAATGATCGAACGGACTGGCGTAAAACAGGTTTTCTTGGTTTATTGGAATAAATGTTATCTATAGCATTTAACTGGATTATGATGCTGCTATGTGTTTGTACACTGGTGTTCAAATGGTTTGTTTTACGTGGAGTTAACTTTGAGATTTATTATTTTAAATCTAAAAAGTTGTGTGGAATTGCTTAAGGGTATTTGTACTGTAAACATTATTGATTATTTGTAAAAGTAATCATTGCATTTATATTAATTATAAGACTGTTTTTAAGGCTTTATTTTTTTACTGTGATGGATGAATGTAATGGATTTACTATGTAATGGATTTACTATGTAATTGATGAGTTGTACAGGTATTATTGTTTTTGAATAAAAATATTTCACTACCTGTAGTGGGGTGACATTAAGTTGCCCCATTTTCACTAGACGTGGATATAAACCAATAAGGCAAGTGTCCCAGCACACCACAAATATCCAGTAACAGTTCTGACGAAGGGCCCTGGACCCGAAACGTTGACTCTGTTTCTCTCTCCTCGATGCTGCCTGACCTGCTGAGTGTTTCCAACATGTTCTGTTGTTATTCCTGTAATAAGTATGTACAATACAGCCACACACACAAATAATAATTAAATCACAATGTGACAGTGAGGATCGATTACCACCTCACTGAGCTGCGGTGCCCACCGGCCACTTCAGGTAATGATACAGAGGCTGCAACCTCTCACACTGAAAATACATATGGATTATGGACTTCTCAAGGCCGTAAAAACACGGCTGGAATTGTGCCTACCTGGCAGGTCCGGTGCGGGCGGTGGCAATGGCGGGTTGTCAGCCTGCTGCTGAAAATGACTTTACGTTAGTCGGACCTATTGAGCCCACCCAGCGTGTTACCCGGTCCAATTAAATGATGCGGGTCTGGACTGTTGACATCGTTGATTAAGCGTTTTCAGCCGGGATCTTTAAGGGGCCATGGCCACATTGGACTTGAATGTCAATGTAACATACTGCTGTCAGTGCACTACAGCATTGGAGTGCTGCAAACACTGACAATGACTGCACAGAGGCAGAGTGCTGCACCCAGGTTGTCTGAGGACTCGCTCCATATGCTTATGAAGGGAGTCAAAGCATTCAGGGTGGTCCTCTTCTCTTCTAATGGACGGATGTGAGCACCCCAGGACACTAAAACAGCCTGGTTGGAGATTGCAGAGGGGGTCACCAGCAGGGATGTTGTCAGCAAGACCTTGGTGCAGTGCCGCAAACGTTTCAATGATTTCATTAGATCAGGAAACGTGAGTACAAAGCCACACTCACCTTCATCTTGCTATGCCTCTCATCATACACCTATCACTCTGCCTTCCCAACCCTACCCCTGCACATTCTTACTCACACCAACATACCTTGCACGTCCACCCGTCCCTCTCTTTCTATTTACATTATCACATCCCCATCTCAATAGCCATCCTCTCACACTCACACTCACCCTTGTGCAATCATACCAACTAACAACACACAAGGAGCCACTTGTATTTGGCACCCCACTCCATCATAGTCACCCTCTAAATATCTACCACATCCATTCCTTACATTCATTCCATCAGTCTCACTCAAACTTCTCTTTTTTCCCTCCTTGCAGGAAAAGAGAGCCCACAATAACAGGGAGAAGGGGTGAACCGGCGGTGGCACCCAATCATTTGCAAACCTTACAATAGCAGAGGAGGCTGCTTTAGAAATATCTGGAGTCGCTGAGCAGCTGGAGGTGGGAGATGGAGCGAGGGGGACATCTCAGCAACCGGGTGACAGAATTACATATCATACAGCAACATGGCATACATCCATCACTCAAATGGGCACTGATCTCACTGAATGGTCATCATGTACATAATGGTATCTGTACCCATTGTTCATATGACATATCTAACTCATATCTTCACTCTCCCACAGGTCCATCAAGAGTTCCCCCCCTCCAATGTCCAGGAGGAAGAGGAAGATGACTCCTCAGAGGAGCCTTCAGCCGCTGAGGGTTCACCATCACAAGAATTAGATAGAGTAGTGTTGTCAACTGGTGTCTCCCAATTCACAAGTGTGCAAGAGGAGATGGTGGAGAGAGGGAGAGCAGCGGAGTCTCCTTGCCGGAGGGCGCAGGACGCTCCCAGCTCTGCTCAGCTGCATGCAGACGCTGAGCCTCGGGGGCCATCTAGAAAGAGGGCGACCCTGGAGATGCAGCAAGAAGTGCAGGGGGGCTCTGACAGGTTTTGCGAGCGCGATGTCTGCAAATTTTCAGAGAATGGAGTAGTCAATCACCAACATGAGCACCACCTTGTCACAGACGATGGTGACTGTAGGCTCCTCCATGGATAGGATGGGCAGCTACATGGAGCAGCTAATGCGCCACTCAGAGGAGCACATGGTCTTTATGGAGGATAGATGGCTATGTATAGCGAATAGATGGCAGAGGCTCATAGACCTCCTCTCTAACAGGGATGTCAGCATAGACGTGGGTCCTCATGGCCTCACTGCTGTGCAACAAGGTGCTCTACACCTCCTTGGCAGCAGGGAAGTGAGCAGGCTGCCTCTATCTCTGCTGAAGCCACAGGGCTAGCTCCTCGTAGATGCATGCAGAAGAAAAAGATGACACAGAAGTGTAAGAGCTTTATGATCTCTCAGATTTCTTTGACTAGACACCAATAGGCAGCAGCCAGTATGTTTGAGCAATAGATCAAGATTTATTAAGCTTACAGCGTAATAGACTGAACAGCAGGCGATAGTTTAACGAGTAGCTCACAGCCCTTGGTCTCTGGAACCTCTCGGACACAGGTGATGTCATCTTCAGTCTGTTCCTTTGTTCTTGCAGTAGGTCTGTTTAAAGTTGTTTTTCGAGTATCAAGGTTTTAACCCATATCTTATCAAAAGTTCATGCGGGCATTGTCCATATATGGACTTTAACAAAATCACCTATTTTAATAGGTTCCAATGATCAAAACACCATTGTCACTCAGACTAAGTTTAGCATCCTGGCCTCACCTTTCCAGTATTTTTCCTACAACTTTACCCTGTTCATCGTCATCTTGTTTATAGTTCTTCACCCCATTGGAATTGAGCTTATCTCTCTCATTTCTAGCTTCCATGTTACAGGCAGTACAAAGCCTCATAAACTGTAAGCAGCGATACTGTCCGTTATCAGAGCCAGTCTTGACTAGTCCTGGCTGTCTTTGCAGTTACATTTTGAGCAAGCCTCAGCAATTTATGCACAAGTCATTACAGGTCACACTGAATATAGATATTTGGTTAATGCGAAGTTCACTATTCTACACTCACACTTATACATGTTATTACTACAAACATCCAAGTATCAGTCTTTCGTACACAAGTATAATTCACAAGGGTAGCCACTTGGGTGGAAAACAGTGACAGGATCGGTCAAAGTCAACATGGATTTACAAAAGGCAAATCGTGCTTGACTAATCTACTAGATTTTTTGAGGATGTAACTGATAAAATAGATAAGGGAGAACCAGTGGATGTGGTGTATTTGGACTTTCAGAAGGCTTTCGATATGGTCCCGCACAAGAGATTAGCGTGTAAAGTTAAGGCACATGGGATTGGGGGCAGGGTACTGACTTGGATAGAGAACTGGTTGGCAGACAGGAAGCAAACAGTTGGAATAAACGGGTCTTTTTCCGAGTGGCAGGCAGTGACTAGTGGGGTACCGCAGTGATCGGTCCTAGGACCCCAGCTATTCAGAATATATATTAATGATCTAGTTCTAGACGAATAACTAGATGTAATATCTCCAAGTTTGCAGACGACACAAAGCTGTGTGGGCGTGTGTGCTGTGAGGAGGATGCCGATAAACTCCAGTATGACTTGGATAGGTTGAGTGATTGGGCAGATGCATGGCAAATGCAGTAGAATGTGGATAAATGCGAAGTTATCCACTTTGGTGGCAAAAACAGGAAGGCAGATTATTATCTGAACGGCAATAGATTGGGAGAAGGGGAAGTGCAACGAGACCTGGGTGTCCTTGTGCACCAGTCGCTGAAGGTAAGCATGCAGGTGCAGCAGGCGGTTAAGAAGGCAAATGGTATGTTGGCCTTCGTAGCGAGAAGTTTCGAGTACAGGAACAAGGATGTCTTGCCGCCGTTGTACAGAGCCTTGGTGAGACCACATGTTGATTATTGTGTGCAGTTTTGTTCGCCTTATCTGGGGAAGGATGTTCTTGCCATGGAGGGTGTGCAGCGAAGGTTCACCAGACTGATACCTGGGATGGCAGGAATGACGTATTAGGAGAGATTGGGTCGATTGGGATTATACTCGCTGAAATTTAGAAGAATGAGAGGGGATCTCATTGAAACTTATAAAATTCTAACAGGAGTAGACAGACTAGATGCAGGAAGGATGATCCCGATGGCCGGGGAGTCCAGAACCAGGGGTCACAGTCTAAGGATAAGGGGTAAGCCATTTAGGACAGAGATGAGGAGGAATTTCTTCACCTAAAGAGTGGTGAACCTGTGGAATTCTCTGCCACAGAAGGCAGTTGAGGCCAACTCATTAAATATATTCAAGAAGGAGTTAGATATATTTCTAAAGGCTAAAGGGATCAAGGGATATGGGGAGAAGGCCGGGACAGGATACTGAATGTGGATGATCAGCCATGATCTCATTGAATGGCAGAGCAGGCTCGAGGGGCCGAATGGCCTACTCCTGACCCTATCTTCTATGATTCTATGATTCTGTGAGCTTTACTCTGTATCTGACCCATGCTGTACCTGCCCTGGGAGTATTTGATGGGAGAGTGTAGAGATAGCTTTACTCTGTATCTAACCCGTGCTGCACCTGCCCTGGGTGTCTTAGATGGGACAGGGTAAAGGGAGTTTTACTCTGTATTTAACTTGTGTTGTACCTGCCCTTGGAGAGTTTGATGGGACAATGCAAAGGGAGTTTTACTCTGTATTTAACTTGTGTTGTACCTGCCCTTGGAGAGTTTGATGGGACAATGCAAAGGGGGCTCTACTCTGTATCTAGCCAATGCTGCACCTGCCCTGGGAGTATTTGATGGGACAGTGTAGAACAATCTTTACTCTGTATCTAACCCGTGCTGTACCTGGCCCGGGACTGTTTGATGGGACAGTGTAGAGGGAGATTCACTCTGTATCGAACCCATGCTGTACCTGCCCTGGGAATGTTTAATGGCGACATTGTAGAGAGAGTTTTAGTCTGGATCTAACAGGTGCTGTTGATAGTGTAGACTCTACACTATCCAATCAAACACTCCCAGGGCAGGTAAAGCATGGGTTAAATACAGAGTAAAGCTCCCTCTACACTGTGGTAGGAGCTTTACTCTGTATTTAACCCGTGCAGTACCAGCCTTGGGAGTGTTGGATGGGACAGTGTCGAGGGAGCTGTTTTCTGTATCGAACCCGTGCATTTCCTACCCTGGCAATGTTTGACGGGGCAGTGTAGAGGGAGCTTTACTCTGTATCTAGCCCGTGCTGTACCTACCCATGGAGTGTTTGACGGGACAATGTCGAGGGAGCTTTACTCTGAATCTGACCAGTGCTGTCTATACCTGGGTGTGTTTGATGCGATAGTCCAGAGGGAACTTTGCTCTGTATCAAACCCGTGCGTTACCTGCCCGAGGATTGTTTGATGGGACAATTTAGAAGGAGCTTTACTCTGTATCTACCCCGTGCTGTTCCTGCAATGGAAGTGTTTGATGGGACTGTGCAGACAATCTTAACTATGAATCTCTGCACTGAAAGTGTTTGATGAGTCTGTGCAGACGGAATTTACACTGAATCTAACCCGTGCTGTTCTTAACTAGCGAGTATTTTATATGACAGTGCAAAGGGAGCTTTACTGTGAATCAAACCCGTGCTGTACCTGTCCTGGGAGTGTTTGATTGGATAGTATAGAGGGAGCTTTACACTGTATCTAACCCGTGCTGTACCTGTCCTGGGAGTGTTTGATGGGGCAGTATAGAGGGAGCTTTACTCTTTATCTCACCCGTGCTGTCGCTGCCCTAGGAGTGCTTGATGGGGCAGTGTAGAGGGAGCTTTACTCTGTATCTAACCCGTGTTGTCTCTATACTGGGAATGTTTGATGGGGCAGGGTGGAGGAAGCTTTACTCTCTATCTAACCCGTGCTGTACCTGGCTTGGGAGTGTTTGATGGAAGAGTACAGACGGAGCTTTACTTTGTATCTAACCCGTGCTGTCTATACCTGGGTGTGTTTGATGGGACAGTGCAGAAGGAGCATTACTGAGTTTCAAACCCGTGCTGTACGTGCCCTGGGAATGTTTGGTGGGGCACTGTAAATGGAATTTTACTCTGTTTCTTACTCGTGCTCTACCTGCCCTGGTTGTGGTTGATCAGGCAATAAAAAAGGAGCTTACTCTGTACCTAACACGTGCTGTACCTGCCCTGGGAGTGTTTGAAGGAACAGTGTAGAGGGAGCTTAATTCTGTATCTAACCCGTGCTGTTCCTGCAATGGAAGTGCTTGATGGGACTGTGCAGGAAATCTTTACTATGAATCTAACCCGTGCTGTTCCTGACTAGGGAGTATTTGTTGGGAGAGTGTAGAGGGAGTTTACTCAGTAACTAAACCGAACTGTAGCTCCCCTGGGAGTATTTTATGGGACAGCGGAGAGGGAGCTTCACTCTGTATCTAACCCGTGCTGTTCCTGCAATGGAAGTGCTTGATGGGACTGTGCAGGAAATCTTTACTCTGTATCTAACCCGTGCTGTACCTGCCCTGGGAGTGTTTGATGGGACAGTGTAGAGCGAGCTTCACTCTGTATCTAACCCGAGCTATACCTGCCCTGGGAGTGTTTGATGGGACATTGCAGAGGGAGCTTTACTACATATCTAACCCGTGCTGTACCTGCACTGGAGTTTTTGATGAGACATTGTAGAGGGAGCTTTACTCTGTAATTAAATAGTGCTGCACCTGCCCAGGGAGTGTTTGATGGGATAGTGTAGAGGGAAGCTTTACTTTGTTTCTAACTCGTGCTTTACCTTCCCTGGAAGTGTTTGATGGGAGAGTGCAGGCAAACTTTACCATGAATCTCACCCGTGCTGTTCCTGACCAGGGAGTATTTGATGGGAGAGTGTAGAGGGACCTTTACTCTCTATCGAGCCCGAGCTTTACCTGCCTTGGGAATGTTTGATGGGACAGTGTAGAGGGAGATTTATACTGTCTCGAACCAGTGCTGTTCCTTCTCTGCGAGTGTTTGATGGGACAATGTCGGGGGAGCTTTACTCTGTATCAAACACGTGCTTTACCTGCCCTGGGAGTGTTTGTCGGGACAGTGCAGAGGGAGCTTTACTCTGTATCTAACCCGTGCTGTACCTGTCCTCCGAGTGTATGATGGGGACTGTGTAGAGCGAGCTTTACTCTATGTTTAACGTGTGCTGTATCTGCCCTAGAAGTGTTTGATGGGACAGTGTAGAGGGAGCTTTACTCTGTATCTAACCCGTGCTGTATCTGCCCTAGGACTGTTTGATGGGACAGTGGAGAGGGAGATTTACTCTGTATCTAACCCGTGCTGTATCTGCCCTCGGAGTGTTTGATGGGACAGTGTAGAGGGAACTTTACTCGGTATCTAACCTGGTGCTGTACCAGCCCTGGGAGTGTTTGATGGGATAATGTAGAGGGAGCTTTACTCTGTATCTAACCGATGCTTTACCTGCCCTGGGAGTGTTTGATGGGATAGTGTAGACTCTACACTATCCAATCAAACACTCCCAGGGCAGGTAAAGCATGGGTTAAATACAGAGTAAAGCTCCCTCTACACTGTGGTAGGAGCTTTACTCTGTATTTAACCCGTGCAGTACCAGCCTTGGGAGTGTTGGATGGGACAGTGTCGAGGGAGCTGTTTTCTGTATCGAACCCGTGCTGTTCCTACCCTGGCAATGTTTGACGGGGCAGTGTAGAGGGAGCTTTACTCTGTATCTAGCCCGTGCTGTACCTACCCATGGAGTGTTTGATGGGACAATGTCGAGGGAGCTTTACTCTGAATCTGACCAGTGCTGTCTATACCTGGGTGTGTTTGATGCGATAGTCCAGAGGGAACTTTGCTCTGTATCAAACCCGTGCGTTACCTGCCCGAGGATTGTTTGATGGGACAATTTAGAAGGAGCTTTACTCTGTATCTACCCCGTGCTGTTCCTGCAATGGAAGTGTTTGATGGGACTGTGCAGACAATCTTAACTATGAATCTAACCCGTGCTGTTCCTGACTAGGGACTGTCTGATGGGACAGTGAAGGGAGAGCTTTATTCGTTATCTAACCCGTGCTGTACCTGCCCTAGGTGTTTTTGATGGGACAGTGAATAGAGAGCTTTATTCTTTATCCAACCCGTTCTGTACCTGCACTAGGATTGTTTGATGGGACAGTGCAGAGGGAGCTTACACTGTAACTAACCCGTGCTGTATCTGCCCTAGGAGTGTTTGATGGGAGAGTGCAGAGGGATCTTTACTCTGTATCCAACCCGTGCTCCCTATACCTGGGTTCTTTGATGGAACTGTGTAGCGGGAGCTTTACTCTGTATCTAATCCGTGCTGTTCCAGCACTGGAATTGTTTGATGAGACTGTGCAGACGGATCTTTGCTCTGAATCGAACCAGTGCTGTTCTTGACTCGGGAGTATTTGAAAGGACAGTGCAGAGGGATCTTTACTCTGTATCTACCCGTGCTATCCCTACACTGGGAGTGTTGGATGCGACAGTGCGGAGGAAGCATTACTCTGTATGTAAACCGTGCTGAACCTTCCCTGGGAGTTTTTGATGGGAAAGTGTAGAGGGATCTTTACTCTGTATCTAACTCGTGCTGTACCTGCCCTGGGAGTGTTTGAGGAGACAGTGCAGAGGGAGGTTTAATCTGCATCTAACCCGTGCTGTACCTGCCCTGGGAGTGTTTGAGGAGACAGTGTAGAGGGAGGTTTACTCTGTATCTAACTCGTGCTGTAATTGCCCTGGGTATGTTTGATCAGGCAATGTAGCGGGAGCTTTACTCTCTATCTAACCCGTGCTGCACCTGCCCTGGGAGCTTTTGATGGGACAGTGGAGAGGGACCTTTACTCTGCATCTAACCCGTGCTGTACCTGCCCTGGGACAGTGCAGAGGGAGCTTTACTCTGTATCTAACACATGCTATTCCTACCTTGGCAATGTTTAATGGACAAAATTGAGAAGTCGCACAACACCAGGTTATAGTCCAACAGTTTTATTTGAAATCACAAGCTTTCGGAGTTACTGCTCCTTCGTCGGGTGAATGTTTAATGGGACAGTGTAGAGCGAGCTTTAGTCTGCATCTAACCCGTGCTGTAACTGCTCTGGGAGTAATTGATTGGACAGTGTAGAGGGAGCTTTACCCTGTATCTAACCCCGTGCTGTACCTCCCTGGGAGTGTTTGATGGGACAGTGTAGAGGGAGCGTTACTCTGTATCTAATCCGGGCTGTAACTGCCCTGGGAGTATTTGATGGAACAATGTAGAGTGAGCTTTACTCTGTATCTAACCCGTGCTGTACCTCCCTGGGAGTGTTTGATGGGACAGTGTAGAGAGAGCGTTACTCTGTATTTAACCCGGGCTGTATCTGCCCTGGGAGTACATACGAACATAAGAACATAAGAAATAGAAGCAGGAGAAGGCCCTTCGGCCCTTCATCTGCTCCGCCATTCAATGAGATCATGGCTGATCTTCTGCCTCAATTACATCCAGCGGCCCTATCGCCTTATCCCTTGATGCCTTTACTAGTCAGAAATCTATCGACTTCTGTTTTGAATATACCAATGACTAAGCCTCCACAACCCTCAGGGGTAGGGAAATCCAAAGATTCACCACCCTCTGTGTGAAGAAATTTAGGTCCATCTCAGTCCTGAATGGCCTACCCTTTATCCTGAGGCTGTGGCCCCTGGTTCTAGATTCCCCAGCCAAGTGAAACTTTCTCCCAGCATCCACCCTATCAAGCCCTTTAATAATTTTGTATGCTTCAATGAGATCCCCGCTCATTCTTCTGAATTGAAGTTAAAACCGGACTCGTTTACTCAATCTCTTCCTATCCGACAGTCCCGCCATCCCAGGAATCAATCTCGTGAACCTTCGTCGCACTCCCTCTATGGCAAGTATATCCTTCCTTCGATAAGGAGACCAAAATTGTACACAGTACACCAGGTGTGGTCTCACCAAGACCCTAGATAATTGGAGTAAGACATCGTTACTCCTGTACTCAAATCCACTTGTAATAAAGGCCAGCATACCATTTGCCTTCCTAATGGCTTGCTGCACCTGCACATTCACTTTCAGTGACTCATGTACAAGGACACCCAGATCCCTTTGAGCATCAACATTCCCCAATCTTTCACCATTTAGGAAATACACTGCCTTTCTGGTTTTTCTACCCAAGTTGCTAACTTCATATTTATCCACTTTATATTCCATCTGCCATGTTCTCGCCCACTCACTGAGCCCTTTGAGATACCCTTGAAGCCTCTTCGCAACCTCTTCACAACTGACACTGCCACCTAGCTTTGCATCATCAGCAAATTTTAAAATGTTACATTTAGTCCCCTCAGCCAATTCATTGATATAGATTGTGAATAGCTGGGGCCCAAGCACTGATCCTTGCGGAACCCACTAGTTACAGCCTGCCATCCTGAAAAAGACACGTTTCTCCCTACACTTTGTTTTCTGTCTGTTAACCAACTCTCAATCCATGTTTTTTGATTAATAATAATTTCTTTAAGTTCTTCATTCTCACCACACCCTTGGTTTTCTCGTATTTCTCGGAGGTTTTTTGTGTCTTCCTCTGTGAAGAAAGAAACAAAGTACTTATTTAATTTCTCAGCCATTTCCTCATTCCCGATCTCCTGCCCTGGGCGCATTTGATGGGACAGTGTAGAGGCAGCTTTATTCTGTATGTAATCCGTGGTGTACCTGCCCTGGGAGTGTTTGATGGGATAGTATAGAGGGAGCTTTACTCTGTATCTAACCCGTACTGCTCCTGCCCTGGGAGTGTGTGATGGGGCAGTGTAGAGGGAGCTTTACTCTGGATCAAACCCGTACTGCTCCTGCCCTGGGAGTGTTTGATGGGGCAGAGCAGAGCGAGCTTTACTCTGTATCTAACCCGTGCTGTACCTGCTCTGGGATTGTTTGAAGGGACAGCATAGAGCATCTTTACTCTGTATCTAACCCGTGCTGTACCTGCCCTGGGAGTGTTTGATGGGGCAGTGTAGAGGAATATTTACTCTGTATCCAACCCGGGCTGTACCTGCCCTGGGAGTGTTTGATGGGGACAGTGTAGAGGGAGCTTTACTCTGTGTGCAACCCGGGCTGTACCTGCCCTGGGAATGTTTGACGGGGCAGTTTAGAGGGAGCTTTACTCTGTATCTAACCCGTGCTGTACCTGCCCTGGGAGTGTTTGATGAGAGAGTGTAGAGGGAGCTTTACTCTGTGTATAACCCCTGCTGTACCTGCCCTGGGAGTGTTTGATGGGACACTGTAGAGGGAGCTTTACTCTGTATCTAACCCGTGCTGTACCTGTCCTGGGAGTGTTTGATGGAGCAGTGTAGAGGGAGCTTTACTCTGTATCTAACCCGTGCTGTATCTGCCCTGGGAGTGTTTGATGGGACAGTGTAGAGGGAGCTTTACTCTGTATCTAACCCGTGCTGTACCGGCCCTGGGAGTGTTTGATGGTACAGTGTAGAGGGAGCTTTACTCTGTATCCAACCCTTGTTATAGCTGTCCTGGGAGTATTTGATGGGGACAGTTTTTCCCACTCCCTATCTCTCATGTTATGTCTCTCTCTTTCTCTCATTTCCCTGTATTTCTATCTTTCACTAACCCGATCTCTCACTCTCCCTGTGTCTCACCTGGTCTATCTGTCTGTCTCTGTCTGTCTATGTCTCTCTCGCTCTGTCTCACCCTGCTTGTTTCTCCCTTTTGGCTCTTCTCCCTATCACTCACTTTCTGTCTCTCCCTTGTCCCCTGTTTCTTCCTTTCCCTCGCCCTTTCTCTCACCTTTTCTCCCTCTCTCCACCTGGTACTGTGAAGCGCGTGCGTGTCTCAGCGTCAGCTCCTCTATATACAGTAAACAGCAGATAAATACAGAGTGACTGAGGATGACAGAGAGCGAGAGAGAGAGCTGAGACAGGCCAGGCGACAGAGTGAATGAGATTTGCCTACAGGAACACATGACACTGAGTTACCATGAACAATGTGTCTATATGCGTGTGTTAATGTATATTGTGCATTTGTGGGAGAATATTTTTGCACAAGGAATGTCGCTAGCAGTGTTTTACTGTGTGCAAGGTGTTCTGTGATTCAATTAATAATTACACGTGGTCTGTGTTAATATTAACGGGGGCTTTATCTCCCTCTTATTGTAAATATGAACCAAGGTTCTGTGGGAATGTTTTATTGATTACTGTCAGCCCTTGACAGTATAATAATAAGGACAGAATGTGTCAGTGAGAGTGTTAATATTAACTGGTGGTTTCTGTCAGAGTGTTAATATTCCTGAGGTCAGTGGGAGCGTTTTACAGTTCAAAGTATGTCCCTGGCGGTGTTATGATGTACACAGTATGTTGTGGGTATGTTGCCTCAATAAATAAATGGTAAATACGGTGGTATGTCAGAAGGATCATCAAATGAGGCTATATTGGTCAAACTAAAAAAAAAAGGGGCAATCACAGTACTGGGATTGTACTATAGACCCCAAACAGTCTGAGGGAGATAGAAGAGCAAATCTGTAGGCAAATTTCTGACAAGTGCAAAAACAATAGGGCAGTAATAGTGAGAGATTTCATTTAGCCCAATATTAACTGGGATATTACCAGTGTAAAAGACAAGAGGGCACAGAATTCCTAAATTGTATTCTAGAGAACATTTTTTTTAGCCAATACGTAGCAAGCCCAACAAGAGGGGGGCGGGGCAGTTCTGGATTTAGTTTTCGGGAATGAAGCTGGGCAGGTGGAAGGAGTATCAGTGGGAGAGCATTTTTGGGGCAGTGATCATAATTCAGTTCGTTTTAGCATAATTATGGATAAGGACAAAGAAAAAACACAGGAGTAAGGGTTCTAAAATGGGGGACCGCCAATTTTACTAGGTTGAGAAGTGATTTAGCAAAAGTTCACTGGAAACAATTCCTTGAAGGTTAATTAGTGTCAGAGCAGTGGGAGGCATTCAAGAGGGAGATACATGTAGTTCAGGGTAAGCATGTTCCCACAAAGAAAAAGAGTAGAACTGCCAAATTTAGAATCCCCTGGATGACAAGATGCATACAGGGTAAGATAAGGCAACAAAGGGAAGATTCTATCAGATACCGTGAGCTCAATACTGCAGAAAGCCTAGAAGAGTATAGAAAGTGTAGGGGTGAAATTAAGAGGAAAATTAGGAAAGCAACAAGAAGGCATGAAAAAATACTGGCAAGTAGAATCAAAGAAAATATTATGATCTTTTATAATTACATAAAGAGCAAGAGGATAATTAAGGAAAGAGTAGGGCCTATCAGGGACCAAATGGTGATCTGTGTCTGGAGGCGGAGGATGTGGGTAAGGTACTTAATGAATACTTTGCAGCTGTATTCACAAAAGAGGGGGACGCGAATGACGTTGAAGTTAAGGAAGAAGATAGTGAAATATTTGACGGTATATACATAGTAAGAGACGTATAATTAAGGTGTTTAGCATCCTTGAGAGTAGAAATCGATCCGAGGCTATTAAAAGAAGCAAGGGAGGAAATTGCGGAGGCTCTGACCATCATTTTTCAATCCTCCTTGGCTACAGGAGTGGTGCCAAAGGATTGGAGAAACGCTAACGTTGTACTATTGTTTAAAAAGGGATGAGGGGATAAACGGAGCAATTACAGCTCCAACAACACTCAAGAAGCTCGACACCATCCAGGACAAATCAGCCCGCTTGATTGGCACCCCATCCACCACGTTAAACATTCACTTCCTCCACCGTGGCTGCATTGTGTACAAATTACTAAGTAGATTAATTACAAATGCAGTGTGTACTAATTACTATGTGTATTAATTACAAATGCAGTGTCTACAAGATGCACTGCAGCAACTCGCCAAGGCTTCTTCGGCAGCACCTCCCAAACCCGTGACCTCTTCCACCTAGAAGGCCAAGGGCAGCAGGCGCATGGGAACACCACCACCTGCAAGTTCCCCTCCAAATCACACAACATCCTGAATTGAAAGTATATCGCCATTCCTCCATCGTCGCTGGGTCAAAATCCTGGAACTTCCTCCCTAACAGTACTGTGGGAGTAACTTCACCGCACGAACTGCAGAGGTTCAAGAATGCGGCTCACCACCACCTTCTCAAGGGCAACTAGGGAAGGGCAATAAATGCTGGCCTTGCCAGCGACGCCCACATCCCATGAATGAATTTAAAACATTGTGCTTTTTTGGCCTTCCCCCTATGTGCATGGACTAAACTCACTCACAGTGTCCGCTGCCAACTCCAGCTCCTGCCCACGGTAACTACAACTGATGAATTGTAACCAGGAGCTAAAACCTGTCTCCAGGTGACATCACAAAGGGAGCCAGCAGCCAATCACAGAGTAACCAGCGCAGGCCCCGCCCACTGGCGGTAAGACATGGTCACATGCCCAGGCTCTGCTCCTGCTGCCGTCTCCCTGGACTGGAGCACAGGTTTCAGGATCTGCCCATTAGTCTTAGGGCCCTGTCCTATCGAATCCCCCGTCTAATGAAGCCCGAGGCAGAGAGCAGAGACCCCAATAATAGGTTTAATAAATCAAGTCTCCCAACCTCCTAATATAAAGTCCCATTATTCAATGTCTCCCAATATCTCCACATATGTTCCCTCTCCTTTGCAACAAGGAACTAAGCTTTCCCCAGACGCATAGAAGAGGAATATAGGGACATGAGTCACATCCACATATTCCTCCTGTTGTCATTGTATGAGGTAAATCTGTTCTGAACTCTAAATTCTCGCCAAAGTTCTATAACCCTTAATCCACTTAGCAAACAAAAGTAGATCAATCTCATTTTTAAAATTTTCAATAACCTAGACTCAACTGTGTTTTGGGGAGGGAGTTCCAGATTTAATTAGCCTTTGTGTGAAGAACCGCTTCCTGACATCACCACTGAATGTACCAGCTCCTATTTTGAGATTCTGCCTCCATTTATCTCGACACCTCCAACAGAAGATTGTGTTTCTCTCCAGCTACCGTCTCAACTCCTTTTGATCATCTTAAACTCTTCAATTAGAACACGCATCAAACTTCTATACTCAGCCCCACTGATCGAATGACTTCCTCTGGGAAAAAATCTCTCATCACCCTTATAGACATCCTTCACTTTGCTTCCAGTCCATCACAGTACCCCCGATGTGAGGGGAGCAGCCACAAGGGTTACTGACGCTTCCTCGTGCATCCTTAGCAATGGTCCACACCGAGAGAATCCTAATCTGGGAGGCACCGTTAGGCCCCTACCCCTCCTTCCCTGCCATTACAAAGTTCCTGCATGTTGTGATCACATATGCTCCACCCGACCTACACAGGGAAAGCTTTGCGAAAGCTAAGGGTGGAGGGACAGCAAACCGAGTCTCCTCCGAGTTTTCCTCGCCTTTGCACATGGGAACTAAGCATTCTGTAGATGCAGAGAAGATAAATATTGTGATCTGTATTCTCTGCTTGTAATTACCCAAATCGCTACACTGCTCCATTGTCTTGACGTGTCTCTTTAGATTTCTAAATTTCCCCTCACCTGATACTTCCACCCTTTGTAGTTCCAAACCCAACCTACAGCCCTAGTTATTCCATTTCCCAGGACACTGGTCCCAGCCCGGTTTAAGTGGAGACCGTACCAACAGAACAGCTCCCTCTTTCCCCAGTACTGGCGCCAGTGCCCCATGAATCAAATCCCTTTCTTCCACACCACACTTTTAGCCACGCATTTAAATCTCGGATCTGTTTGTCCCTGTGCCAATTTGCGCGTGGCCTAGCTATTAATCTAGAGATTATTACTTTTGAGGATCTGCTTTTTAATTTGGATCCTAGCTCCCCAAACTCCATCAGCAGAAACTCATTCCTCGTCTTTGGTTCCTACATGGACCACTGCAACTGGATCCTCCCTCTCCCAATCCAAATTCATCTCCAGCTGCCAGGAGATATCTTTAACCCTGGAACCGGGCAGGCAGCACAACCTTCGGAACTCTCGCCCGTGGCTGCAGAGAACAGTATCTATCCCACTGACTATACAGTCGCCGACCACTATCAAAGTCCTTTTGACTCCCCGCACTTGAATAAACTCCTATGCCATGGCAATAATAGCACAACGGTTACACTTCAGAACCAATCACCGCATGACTAGCCAGTCTGGCCAACACTCCATATGTTTATTGTTTCGGAAGGGAAGTAACAAGAAAATTTAGCTTAAAGTGCAGATTATAATTAAGGAGCTTGTTGCTGGGGGAATGTGATTGGGTGAAGACATTTGTATGTAATGAATTGCATACCCGACCATATAATGTATAAAAGAAGTTCCGATACCACTGTAACAACTAGAAGTTGATTAATAGACCGCGGGGTCTATGGCTCTTCTCGCAGAATGCTCTGCTAAATAAACTGTGATCCTCTGCTTTGAGACAGACTAGAGTGAATTCATTGTTCACCAATAATTGGCGTAGTCGGCAGGATGCTCTGGACCTGAAAGACCGCCCGCACCGGTGAACTCGGACGAGAAGTCAATTTTGACCGTCCAGAAATTGAGTCACCTGGAAAGGTGGAGTGACAGTGCCGTAGATACAAGAATCAAGTAAGGTCTGTGAGAGGTAGGAGAACACAGTTGTTAGAGTGTGGATTGCAAGTACTAAAGGGAACACTGTGTAGCGATAAATGTCGCAAAGGAATGAGTGAGTGATGGAACGACACGGACAAGTTGGGTGCCTGTTTCAAACACCTAGCCTGAGCCTGAATTAAGAGGACGTAGTCCCACGTGATGGTCAGGATCAAGTAGGCGTAGAGGCTCCAAAGCAACCTGGGATCGTGCAGTCAGCAAATATATATATGTGTTGTGACTGATTAACAAATTGAAGGTCTTTAAAGTATCAAGAACAAGCCCGAGTAGAGGAACTCAGCACCAGGTAAGACTGTAAGTTGGACTGCAAATGGCGTCGGGGAAACAAATAGAATGGGGCCCAATGGGGTCCCTTACTAGGATCTATGCAGACGACCGGAAGGGTTTAGTTGATAAGATGACGAAGGAGGGGTGGGATCCGCTCCAGAATCCGAAGGTAAAAGAGAGTGGTAGAGGGTCAATAACAGAAAAAGACGAAAAAGGCGAGGGTAATACTAGTAAACCAATTTGTTGCATTAACGAACAAGGTGCAGCGACTCCACACTAGACTTGCAAGTAAAAATAAAATAATTCTTGAATTAGAACAAGAGTTACAATATATAGATGATATGTTGATAGCATCAGAAGACAGCAGAGGGCATGCTGCCGCCCTGGTGGTGGTTCTGCAAGCCCTAGAAACAGGAGGGTTCAAAGTAAACCCGAAAAAGGCACAAATTGGGCAGACTACGGTCACATATTTGGGACAACAATTGTCCCAGGGGGTAAGGACCATGGCACAAGACCGACGGAAGGCGATCCAAGAGATGCCAAGACCCGTCTCGGTAAGGTGAGGTCAGAAAAGTGTTAGGACTCTTTAATAACAGTCGGAGGTATATACCAAATTTTGCATTAATAGCGGAGGGTAGAGGCCCTCTTGGAAGCTGCAAAGGCTCCAACACTAGCAGCAGTAATAAAAATAAAGGCGCACCAGAAAATACAAAATCAGGAACAAAGAGGGAACCATGCCGCTGATATTTGCAGCACAGTAAGCTCTTGAACAAGAAATGGTTGAAGAAAACGTAGCCAGTGCACAGGTGGAAGAAATAGATATTAGGAAATTACACAAAAAGAACCCAAACGTAGTCAAGGCAGCCCCTTTAAAAAGAGAGGGAACGGTACAGAATACCACAGCCAAGTACAAAGCTTTTAGCCACTTAGAATCACAAACAATATTGAAAGGTTTGGGAACATTGAAGCCCCGTAGCACAAATGGAGAATTTTGGAGAAATCTCGAGGAGATGTGGGATATCCACGACCTCCATCCTCGGGATATCCACCAGCTGGTACGGGCTAAATGCCCGGCTGACAAATGGAGGGAGGTGGATATCCAAAACGGTCACCGAGACAGTGGCTGTACCAGCCGTATCGCCTTAATTGCGGACAAGGCGGCCCAACTCGCGGGCTACAACCCCTTTAAAGCAGCGGTCCAGGCGGCCTTAGGAGGATCCTCATCAAATTGGGGACTTATAATGATAATAAAACAGCGGAAAGGGGAAAGCAGTAGTTATTATGGCGAACGATTGTTCGTCGTATACCAGGAATCATCGGGACAAGCAAATCCCCAGATGACAGACCAGCCCTTTATTCAAATGTTTAAGAACGGGTTGTCCCAATCCCACCAAGCGATATTAAAAATGGGAATAGTGCCGGCGAATACATATGATGCGGCGGTCCAGTGGACGTGTCAGATAGATGCCAAAGAGGCGGAACGAACACTAGTAATAAAACAAGAAAGAGTAGGGGCCGCAAGAATACGGGAACTGTCGCAAAGAAAGAAAGGGGCATGTTTTAACTGTGGGAAGTTGGGTCATATGGCAAAAGAATGTAGGGCCCCCAAACAAAACCGACCGGTATGTGGGAATTGCGGAAGACCGGGACATTCAACCGAGAGGTGTTGGACAAAAAAGGAAGAGCCAAACCAGACCGGGACCATTGATATGTATCAAAAGTTCCTGCAGTATGTAAAGGAACATGTTGGCGACCACTGACTAGCAGCGGCCCCCATCAAGAGGGAGAAGGAAGATCCCAGAGTCTATGTACCGGCACTGTTAGGGGGCAGGCAGTGCGATATGTGTGTAGACACGGGAGCTTCTGTATCCATTACCGATTTTCCCCCTTCCCCTCACCAAACAAAGGATAGACATAGTGGGGTTGGGAGGGGAGCGTTTACATGCATTTAAAAGTGAGGTACAAGTATTGGAATTAGCGGGACAACTATTACCCGCACAATTTTATGTATGCCCAACCAGTGAGGGGACTATCTTAGGAATAGATTTGTTAAAAGAATTTAATTTGTTAATAGATTCACGACAAGGAAAGTTAACCTGGGTACAGGGAGACGGGAAAAAAGTAAACTGGGGAAAGCCACTTTGCCATTTGGCAACAGTAGGAAGTGCAAAAATTGGCCCGGGACGGGAAGGAGGAAGGAGACTTTGGGAATATATGCAAGGCAATGAAGTCAGTATGGACGACCTCAAAACAGGACGACCCGTTAAGATACAGATGGCCCACCAACAACGGCCGAGGGGCCCATGGGAAATTATACAAATAGACTTTATCGGACCACTCCCCACGTCAAGGGGTAAGAAGTATTGCCTGTTAATAATAGACCAGTTTACTAGGTGGGTCGAGGCATTCCCAACCCGGAACTGTACTGCCACCACCATGGCACGAATAATGGCAGAGGAAATAATTCCCAGGTGGGGAATACCGATCCAAATTGACTCAGATCAGGGAACTCACTTTACGGGAGCAGTAGTGAAGAATGTATGCAAGTGGATGGGCATAAGCAGAAATTCCATATTCCGTACAATCCCCAAAGTTCTGGAATGATGGAACGAATGAACCAAACATTGAAAACAGCCTTAGCCTAGGCTTTAGGGGACAAACATTGGGTAGATATGTTACCAGCAGTCTTAATGAAACTAAAAGCCACTCCAAACCGAACAACGGGCTTATCACCATATGAGCAAATGACGGGGAGGGCAATGCAACTCTCCCATGGCATAATAACTGGAGGAGAGGATGTGGGTCCTCTAAAGGATAGGCTCCGAAGGTATGTCCTCGAATTTAGCAGTCAATTAAAGGAAATGAGGCAGCAAATGCGGGACAGACACGAAGAAAAGGATAAGGATTTAGAATTGACCGCGTTCCCATATATCCCTCCAGCCGGGACTAAGTTAATAGTTAAAGGTTTACCAGGGAATCCCGAGCTTGCCCCAAAATGGTCAGGACCATATCAGATTTTACTTAGTGGAGATACGTGTGCTTGCATTGATATGAAGGGCATGGGACGATGGAAGCACTGGACACAGCTAAAAGTCTATGACCCTTCGCCAGCTTAAATATGGCTACACCAGAGCAAGTACCTTTTGTGGGAAGTGAAGAATACGCTAGACAATACAAAGAATGCAAGTGGGTGCTGGTACGAACGTTGGTATGGACAATATGCATTGTCATAATGGGATACGCCATGGGATGTATCGTGAAGTATGTATGGGAACAATCCCATCGACTCCAATCGGTCGAGCAGGAGGAGGGAATCCAAATGATTATGATCGAGGAACCAGCCTAATGACCGTATTCTATTCACCCCCACAGGAAAATAAAATCTACAAGCAACAAAGTGGTTCGGTTGGCGATATAGCCTTTGGGACATTGTTAACATAAAGTTAACTATCATGTGTAGTTTTCTTGTTTGTATAATCATAATATGTAGCCTCGGGAGGACTCAGGCTAGAGTGCCCCCATGGGCCAAAACAGGGTTACGGGTGAACACCTTTTTATATATGTCATACACATATGCCAAGAGAGTTGATGTTGCCAGCTGTTGGGTCTGCGCCCATGTCCCCACGCACTCGGAGGACGGAGTCCCCCTACAACCAATCCCACATAGTGATGATGAGACGGTCAGTTAGATGTTTGGAGTTAGAGCAGGATGCACAAGTGAGGGCTGTTATGAAGCCAAGACAGACGGCATCACTATGGCAAAGCTCCAACGTCATGGGTACAACTCAGAATATTGTAGTGGGTGGACACAGTCAACATATAACGCTTCCTATCTACCACCGTTCCTGAGAACGAGGTACAATCGGACCCCCCAGAGGTAAATAAGTATACCCCCTACAACGGGACTCATTTCGTGTGCGGTCATAGGGCCTATCCCTGGTTGCCCCGGGAATGGACGGGTTCTTGTTATCTGGCTTATGTTGAACGCTACATATAACACATGGGTTCACTGAAGGACCTCCACGGGAGAGCCAGACGAGCCATCACGGAGACTGAAAGATTCTGGGCAATTGCGTTCTCCTGGTATGGAGCTGGTAAATTGGCAAGGGAATCCATTAACCTGGCCCCCGTCTTGCAGCAGGTGGCCAACGATACTACTGAAGCCCTAGTTAAGGTTAATGCAGACATGGCAGCCCTCCGCACAGTAGCTCTACAAAATCGGATGGCCCTTGACTATGTGTTGGCAGTAAAAGGGGGAACCTGTGCCCTAATAGGTACAAAATGCTGCACCTACATACCAGACAACTCGGAAGCAATAACTGACTTGGCATCACGCATACAGGAAGAAGTAAAAAAAATTAAAACAACCTCCAGCATCCACCCTTTGGGGCTGGGCAACTGGATGGTTGGGATCACTCGGGACATCAGTAGTACAAGGATTGATTTTGTTCTTTGTTATAATATTAGTGATGTATGGTCTGGTCCTATTGTTAAAATGTTGTTGCGCTCAAATGTCATGGCATGCTGTAAGTGTCATGATGGTTAACCAATTGACACCTGGAGAGAGAAATGTGTGGATATGAGTCCGTATACAAGGATGCCACAGTCTGACTAACGGACTGTGAGCCCCTGGAATGTAAACATACAGAACATCAGGCCAGAATACGAAGAAGTACTGCCAAATGCTGTATCAAAGATCTACTTACATTACCAGAAATCCGCATGATGCTGGTTCCCTGTCAGAAAAGAGTCTTGATCAGGGACCAACAGGAGGGACTGTTAGGGTGTAAATTATAGGGCTTAAAGAAGCAACGTAAAGATTTAAAGAACGTGCTGTAAAAGGTGAACTCGTAAATAAGACAAGACAGATGGCTTCTCTGAAACAGTGTGATGAGTAATGTCTACTGTCAACATGCGTACGTGCGAGATAGCTGAAGCCCACCAATAAGGAACAAAAGACTACGATAATAGCCCAACGGTTACAATTGAGAATCAATCACCGCATGACTAGCCAGTCCGGCCAAGCAAATGTGGCGCAACACTCTGTATGTTTTCAGTTTCGGAAGAGAAGTAACAAGAAAGTTTAGCTTATAGTGCAGATTATAATTAAGTCAGTGGTGGAGATATATGATTGGGTAAGGGGCTTGTTGCTAGGGGAATGTGATTTGGTGGAGACATTTGTATGTAATGAATTGCGTATCCGGCTCTATAATGTCTAAAAGAAGTTCCGATACCACTGTAACGACGAGAAGTTGATTACTAGACCGCGGGGTGTATGGCTCTTCTCCCAATGCGCTCTGTTAAATAAACTGTGATCTTCTGCTTTGAGACAGACTCAAGTGAATTCATTTTTTACCAACAATGTCAAATTAACAATTAACTGTAACTTAATTCTGCGGAATAGAGGGAATCATGTCTAAAGTAACAATTCACGTTAACTTTATTCCCCGGTGCAGAGACAATCATGTCAAATTAACATTTATCTGTAACATTATTCCTCGTTGTAGAGGGTATCATGCCTAAATTAACAATTTACTGTAACTTTATTCCCGGTGTAGAGGGTTTGATGTTTACATTAACAATTAATTGTAACATTATTCCCTGGTGTAGAGGGTAATATAACAAATACAAAATTAACTGTAACTTTATTCCCCAGTGTAGAGGACAGCATGTCAAATTAACAATTAACTGTAATTTTAATTCGCCAGTGTAGAGGGTATCAGGTCGAAATTAACAATTAACTGTTACTTTAATCCCCAGTGTACAGCGAATCATGTCTAAATTAACAATTCACTGTAAATTTATTCCCAGGTGTAGAAGGCATCATGTCAAATTAATAATTAACTGTTACTTTATTTCCCGGTGGAGGTTCTCATGTCTAAATTAACAATTTACTGTAACTTTATTCCCTGTGCAGAAGGCATCATGTCTAAGTTAACAATTATCAGTTAATTTATTCCCCGGTGTAGTGGGCATCATGTCAAATTAACAATTAACAGTAACTATATTCGCCAGTTTAAAGGACATCATGTCAAATTAACAATTAACTGTAATTTTAATTGCCCGGTGTAGAGGGAATCATTTCTATATTAACCATGAACTGTAACTTTATTCCCGGTGTAGAGAGCATCATGTCAAATTAAAAATTAATTGTAACTTTATACCCCGGCTTAGAGGGTATCATGTCTAAATTAACAATTAACTGTAACTTTATTCCCCGTTGTAGAGGGCATCTTGTATAACTTAACAATTAAATGTAACTTTATTCCCCGGTGTAGAGAGCATCAAGTCAAAATTATCAATTAACTGTAACTACATTCCCCGGTGTGGAGGGTATGATGTTTTAGTTAACAATTAACTGTAACATTATTCCCTGGTGTATAGGATATCATATCTATATTAACAATTTACTGTAACTTTATACCCAGGTGAAGAGGGCATCATGTCAAATAAACAATTAACTGTAATTTTAATTTCCCGTTGTACAGGGTATCATGTCTAAATTAGCAATTAACTCTAACTTTATTCCCCGGTGTAGAGGACATCATGTCGAAATTAACAATTAACTGTAATTTTAATTTTCCGCTGTAGAGTGTATCATGTCAAATAAATAATTATCTGTAATTTTAATTTCCCTTTGTAGAGGGTATCATGTCAAATTATCAATTAACTGTAACTTTGTTTCCCGTTGTAGAGGACATCATGTCAAATAAACAAATAACTATAATGTTAATTTCCCGTTGTAGAGGGTATCATGTCGAAATTAACAATTAACTGCAAATTCATTCACTGGTGTAGAGTTTATCATGTAAAATTAACAAAGAACTGTAACTTTATTCCCTGGTTAAGAGGGAATGATTTCTAAATTAACAATTAACTGTAACTTTAGTCCCGTTGTGGAGGGCATCATGTCAAATTAACAATTAACTTTAACTTCATTCCCCGGTGTAGAGGGAATCATGTCTAAATTAACAATTCACTTTAACTTTATACCCCGGTGCAGAGGCAATCATGTCAAATTAGCATTTATCTGTAACTTTTTCCCCCGGTGTAGAGGATATCATTTCAAATTAACAATCAACTGTAACTGTTTTCCCCAGCTTAGAGGATAACAAATCTTATAAACAATGGACTGAAACAGTATTCTCCAGTGTAAAGGGCCTCGTGTCATATTCACAATCAACTCTAACTTTATTCCCCAGTGTAGAGGTTATCATGACAAATTAAAAATGAACTGTAACTTTATTCCCCGGTGTCGAAGATATCATGTCTAAATTAGCAAATAACTGAAACTTTATTCCCCGGTGTAGAGGGCATCATGTCAAATTAACTAATAATTGTAATTTTAATTCCAAGGTGTAGAGTATATCATGTCAAATTAACAATTAACTGTAACTTTATTCCCCGGTGTGGAGTTTCTGATGTTTACGTTAACAATTAACTGTAAAATTATTCCGTGGTGTTGAGGATAACATATCAAATACAAAATTAACGTCAACGTTATTCCCCGGTGTAGAGGGCATCATGTCAAATTAACAATTAACTGTAATTTCAATTCCCCGGTGTAGAGGGAATCATTTCTAAATTAACAATTAACTGTAACGACATTCCCCGGTGTAGAGGGAATCATTTCTAAATTAATAATTTACTTTAACGTCATTCCCTGGTGTAGAAGGAATCATGTCTAAATTAGCAATTAACTGTAACTTTATTAAACAATGTAGAGGGCATCATGTCAAATTAACAATTAACTCTAACTGTATTCCCCGGTGTAGAGTGTATCATGTCAAATTAACAATTAACATGTATCTTTAGTCTCCGATGCAGAGGGCATCATGTCAAATTAACAATTAACTCTAACTTTATTACCCAGTGTAGAGGGTATCATGTCTAAATTAACAAATCACTGTAAATGTATTCCCAGGTGTAGAGTACATCTTGTCTAAATTAACAATTAACTGTAACTTTATTCAACAACGTAGAGGGCATCTTGTCGAAATTAACAATTGACTGTAACTTTATTCCCCGGTGTAGAGGGTATCATGTCAAATTAATAATTAACTATTACTTTATTTCCCGGTGAAGAGGTTCTCATGTTTAAATTAACAATTTAATGTAACTTTATTCCCTGTGTAGAGGGCATCATGTCCAAGTTAACAATTATCTGTAAATTTATTCCCCGCTGTAGAGGGCATCATGTCAAATTAAACATTAAGTGTAACTTTATTCCCCAGTGCAGAGTGCATCATGTCTAAGTTAAAAATTAACTGTAACTGTATTCCCCGGTGTAGAGGAAATCATGTCAAATTAACAATTATCTTTAATTTGAATTCCTCGGTGCAGAGGGAATCATTTCTACATTAACCATTAACTTTAACATTACTCCAGGTGTAGAGGGCATCATGTCAAATTAACAATTTATTGTAACTTTATACCTCGATTTAGAGGGTATCATTTCTAAATGAACAATTAACTGTAACTTTATTCCTCGTTGTAGAGGTCATCTTGTATAACTTAAGCATTTAATGTAACTTTATTCCCCTGTGTAGAGAGCATCAAGTCAAAATTATCAATTAACTGTAACTATATTCCCCGGTGTGGAGGGTATGATGTTTAAGGTAATAATTAGCTGTCATATTATTCCCTGTTGTAGAGGATATCATATCTAAATTAACAATTAACTGTAAATGTATACCCAGGTGAATAGGGCATCATGTCAAATAAACAATTAACTGTAAATTTAATCACCAATGTAGAGGGCATCTAGTCGAAATTAACAAATAACTGAAACTTTATTCCCTGGTGTAGAGGGCATCATGTCAAATTTACAATTAATTGTAATTTTAAATCCACGGTGTAGAGGGTATCATGTCAAATTAACAATTAACGGTAACATTATTCCCTGGTGTAGAGGATCTCATTTCTAAATTAACAGTAAACTGTAACTTTATTCCCCAGTGTGGAGGGTTTGATGTTTACGTTACCAATTAACTGCAACATTATTCCCTGGTGTAGAGCGTAACATATCAAATACAACTTCAACTTTATTCCATGGTGTAGAAGCCATCATGTCAAATTAACAATTAACTGTAATTGTAATTCCCCGGTGTAGAGGGAATCATTTCTAAATTAACCATTAACTGTTACTTTATTCCCGGTGCAGAGTGCATCATGTCAAATTAAGAATTAACTGTAACGTCATTCCCCGGTGTAGAGGGAATAATGTCGAAATTAACAATTCACTGTAACTTTATTCAAAAATGTAGAGGGCATCTTGTAGAAATTAACAATTAACTGAAACTTTATTCAACAATGTAGAGGGCATCTTTTCGAAATTAACAATTAACTGTAACTTTAGTCACCGGTATAGAGGGCATCATTTCAAAATTAACAATTAACTGTAACTTTATTCCCCAGTGTAGAGGGAATCATGTCTAAATTAACAATTCACAGTAAATGTATTCCCAGGTTTAGACAACGCAAAATCGTCGAGCAGAAACTGATAGCCATGGATCGCACCCATGAGGACGGCCTCAACCGGGATCTTAATTAACAATTAACTGTAACTTTATTCCTTGTGCAGAGGGCATCATGTCTAAGTTAAAAATTATCTGTAAATTTATTCCCTGTTGGAGAGTGTATCATGTCAAATTAAAAATTAAGTGCAACTTTATTCCCCGGTTTAGATGAAATCATTTCTAAATTAACAATTAACTGTAACTTCATTCCCCGGAGTAGAGGGAATCATGTCTAAATTAACAATTAACTGTATCTTCATTCCCCAGTGTAGCGGGTATCATGTCTAAATTAACAATTAACTGTAATTTTATTCCCCGGTGTAGAGGATATCATGTCAAAATTAACAATTAACTGTAACTTTATACACTGGCAAAGAGGGTATCATATTAAATAAACACTTAACTTTAATGCAATACACCGTTGTAGAGGGTATCATGTCTAAATTAACAATTAAATATAACTTTATTCCCCGGTGTATTGTGTATCATGTCAAATTAACAAATAACTCTAAATTTAATTTCACGTTGTAGAGGGTATCATGTCAAATTAACAATTAACTGTAACTTTATTCCCCGTTGCAGAGGGTATCATGTCTAAATTAACAAGTAACTGTAACTTTATTCCCGGTGTAGAGGTAATCAATAAAATTAATAATCAACTTTAACTTTTTTTCCTCATTGTAGATGTTTTCATGACAAATTTAAAATTAACTTTAAATTTATTCCCCAGTGTAGTGGGAATCATGTCAAATTAACAATTAACTCTAACGTTATTCCCCGGTGTAGAATGATATCATGTCTAAATTAACAATTAATTGTAACTTTATACCCTGGTAAAGAGGGTATCATATCAAATAAATAATTAACTTTAATGTTCTACCCCGTTGTAGAGGGTATCATGTCTAAATTAACAATTAACTGTAACTTTATTCCCCGTTGCAGAGGGTATCGTGTCTAAATTAACAAGTAACTGTAACTTTATTCCCGGTGTAGAGGTAATCAAGTAAAATTAATAATCAACTTTAACTTTTTTTCCTCATTGTAGATGTTTTCATGACAAATTTAAAATTAACTTTAAATTTATTCCCCGGTGTAGTGGGAATCATGTCAAATTAACAATTAACTCTAACTTTATTCCCCGGTGTAGAATGATATCATGTCTAAATTAACAACTAATTGTAACTTTATAACCTGGTAAAGAGGGTATCATATCAAATAAATAATTAACTCTAATGTTATACCCCGTTGTAGAGGGTATCATGTCTAAATTAACAATTAACTGTAACTTTATTCCCCGGTGCAGAGGGTATCATGTGTAAATTAACAAGTAACTGTAACTTTATTCCCCGTGTTGATGGCATCATGTCAAATTAACAATTAACTGTAACTTCATTCCCTGGAATAGCGGGAATCATGCCTAAATTAACAATTCAATGTAACTTTATTCCCTGGTGTAGAGTGCATCATGTCAAATTAACAATTAACTGTAATTTTATTGCTCGTTGTTGAGGATATCATGTCTAAATTAAAAACTCACTGTAACTTTATTGCCCGAAGTAAAGGTTATCAAGTCTGATACACAATTGAATATTACAATAATCCCAGTGTAAAGGGTTTCTTGTCAAATTCACAATCAACTGTAACATAATTCCCCAGTGTAGAGGGTATCATGATAAATTAACAATTAACTTTAATATTTCTTCACCAGTGTCGAGGGCATCATTTCAAATTAACAATTAACTGTAATTTTAATTCCCCTTTGTAGAGCGTATCATGTCTTAGTTAACAATTAACTGTAACTTTATTCTCTAGTGTAGAGATTGTTATGTCAAATTAACAATTAGGTGTAACTTTATTCCCCGGTTTCGAGGGAATGATTTCTAAATTAACAATTAACCGTAACTTTATACCCGGTGCAGAGGATATCATGTCAAATTAACAATTAAATGTAAATTAATTTCCCGGTGTAGAGGGAATCATGTCTAAATTAACAATTTACTGTAACTTTATTCCCCGGTGTAGAGGACATCATTTCAAATCAACAATTAACTCTAACTTTATTCCCCGGTGTAGAGGGAATCATGTCTAAATTAACAATTAACTGTAACTGTAGTCCCCACTCTGGAGGGCTTCATGTCAAAATTAACAAATAACTGTAACATTATTCCACAGTGTAGAGGAAATCATGTCTAAATTATCAATTAACTGTAACTTTATTCCCTGGTGTGCAGGGAAGCATGGCTAATTTAACAATTAACTGTAATTTATTCCCCAGTGTAGAGGGCATAATGTCTAAATTAACTATTAACTGTAACTTTATTCCCCGGTATAGAGGGCATCAGGTCTAAATTAGAAATTAACTGTAACTAATTCCCCGGTGTGGAGGGTATCATGTCTCAATTAACAATTATCTGTAACTGTAGTCCCAGGTGTAGAGGACATCAAATCAAATAAACAATTATCTGTAATTTTAATTCCCCGGTGTAGAGGGCATCATGTCTAAATTAACAATTAACTGTAACTTTATTCCCGGTGTAGAGGGCATCATGCCAAATTAACAATTAACTGTAACTTCATTCCCTGGAATAGCGGGAATCATGTCAAATTAATATTTAACTGTAACTTTACTCCTCGGTGTAGAGGGTATCAGGTCTTAGTTAACAATTTACTGTAACTTTATTGCCCGGTGTAGAGGTTATCAAGTTTTATAAACAATTGACTGTTACAGTATGCCCCAGTTTCAAGGTTATCATGTCAAATTCACTATCAACTGTAACTTTATTCCCCAGTATAGAGAGTATCATGTCAAATTAACAATTACCTTTAACTTTATTCCCCAGTTTCGAGGGTATCATGTCAAATTAACAATTAACTGTAACTTTATTACCCAGTGTAGAGGGCATCATGTCTAAATTAACAATTAATTTTAACTTTATTCCCTGTTTTAAAGTGTATCATGTCAAATTAATAATTAAGTGTAACTTTATTACTCGGTTTAGAGGGAATAATTTCTAAATTAACAATTAACTGTACCTTCATTCCCCGATGTAGAGGGTATCATGTTAAAGTAACATTTAACTGTATCTTTATTCCTCGCTGTAGAGGGTATCATGTCTAAATTAGCAATTAACTGTAACTATATTACCCGGTGTGGAGGGAATCATGTCTAAATTAACAATTAAATGTGACTTTATTCCCTGGTGTAGAGGATATCATGTCTAAATTAAAAAATAACTGTAACTTTATACTCTGGTGAAGAGGGTATCATATCAAATTATTAATTAACATTAATGTTATTCCCCGGTGTAGAGGACATCAAGTCAAATAAAAAATTATCTGTTATTTTAATTCCCCGGTGTAGATGTTATCATGTCTAAATTAACAATTAACTGTAACTTTATTCCCGGTGTAGAGGGCATCATGCCAAATTAAAAAGTAACTGTATCTTCATTTCCTGGAATAGCGTGAATCATGTCTAAATTAATAATTCAATGTAACTTTATTCGCTGGTGCAGACTGCATCATGTCAAATTAACAATTAAATATAAGTTTATTCCCCGGGGCAGAGGCAATCATGTCAAATAAATATTTAACTGTAACTTTACTCCTCAGTGTAGAGGGTATCATGTCTAAATTAACAATTTACTGTAACTTTATTCCCCGGTGTAGAGGGTATCATGTAAAATGAACAATCAACTGTAACTTTTTCCCCAGTGTAGATGTTTTCATGACAAATTAAAAATTAAATTTAAATTTATTCCCCAGTGTATTGGGCATCATGTCAAATCCACAATTAAGTGTAACTTTATTCCCCGGTATACAGGGTATCATGTCTGAATTAACAATTAACTGCAACTTTATTTCCCTGTGTAAAGTGCATCATGTAAAAATGAGCAAATAATTGTAACTATATTACGTGGTGCAGCGGGAATCATGTCAAAATTAACAAATAAATGTACTTTTATTCCTCAGTGTGGAGGGCATCATGTCTAATTAACAATTACATGTAACTTAATTTCCTGGTGTAGAGGGAATCATGTCTAAATTAACAATTAACTGTAACTTTATTCCCCGGTGTAGAGGGTATCATGTCAAATTAACAATTACATGTAACTTCATTTCCTGGTGTAGAGGGAATCATGTCAAATTAACAATTAACTGTAACATTATTCCCCGGTGTAGAGGATATCATTTCTAAATAAACAGTAAACTGTAACTTTATTCCCCAGTGTGGAGGGTTTGATGTTTATGTTACCAATTAACTGCAACATTATTCCCTGGTGTAGAGCGTAACATATCAAATACAAAAGTAACTTCAACTTTATTCCATGGTGTAGAAGCCATCATGTCAAATTAACAATTAACTGTAATTGTAATTCCCCGGTGTAGAGGGAATCATTTCTAAATTAACCATTAACTGTTACTTTATTCCCGGTGCAGAGTGCATCATGTCAAGTTAAGAATTAACTGTAACGTCATTCCCCGGTGTAGAGGGAATAATGTCGAAATTAACAATTCACTGTAACTTTATTTAAAAATGTAGAGAGCATCTTGTAGAAATTAACAATTAACTGAAACTTTATTCAACAATGTAGAGGGCATCTTTTCGAAATTAACAATTAACTGTAACGTTAGTCACCGGTATAGAGGGCATCATTTCAAAATTAACAATTAACTGTAACTTTATTCCCCAGTGTAGAGGGAATCGTGTCTAAATTAACAATTCACTGTAAATGTATTCCCAGGTGTAGACAACGCAAAATCGTCGAGCAGAAACTGATAGCCAAGTTACGCACCAATGAGGACGGCCTCAACCGGGATCTTAATTAACAGTAAACTGTAACGTTATTCCTTGTGCAGAGGGCATCATGTCTAAGTTAAAAATGATCTGTAAATTTATTCCCTGTTGTAGAGTGTATCATGTCAAATTAACAATTAAGTGCAACTTTATTCCCCGGTTTAGAGGAAATCATTTCTAAATTAACAATTAACTGTAACTTCATTCCCCGGAGTAGAGGGAATCATGTCTAAATTAACAATTAACTGTATCTTCATTGCCAGTGTAGAGGGTATCATGTCTAAATTAACAATTAACTGTAATTTTATTCCCCGGTGTAGATTATTTCATGTCAAAATTAACAAGTAACTGTAACTTTATACACTGGTAAAGAGGGTATCATATCAAATAAATAATTAACTTTAATGCTATACCCCGTTGTAGAGGGTATCATGTCTAAATTAACAATTAAATGTAACTTTATTCACCGGTGTAGAGTGTATCATGTCAAATTAACAAATAACTCTAAATTTAATTCCCCGTTGCAGAGGGTATCATGTCTAAATTAACAAGTAACTGTAACTTTATTCCCGGTGTAGAGGTAATCAAGTAAAATTAATAATCAACTTTAACTTTTTTTCCCCATTGTAGATGTTTTCATGACAAATTTAAAATTAACTTTAAATTTATTCCCCAGTGTAGTGGGCATCATGTCAGATTAACAATTAACTCTAACTTTATTCCCCGGTGTAGAGGATATCATGTCTAAATTAACAATTAATTGTAACTCTATACCCTGGTAAAGAGGGTATCATATCAAATAAATAATTAACTTTAATGTTATACCCCGTTGTAGAGGGTATCATGTCTAAATTAACAATTAACTGTAAATTTATTCCCCGGTGCAGAGGGTATCATGTGTAAATTAACAAGTAACTGTGACTTTATTCCCGGTGTTGATGGCATCATGTCAAATTAACAATTAACTGTAACTCCATTCCCTGGAATAGCGGGAATCATGCCTAAATTAACAATTCAATGTAACTTTATTCCCTGGTGTAGAGTGCATCATGTCAAATTAACAATTAACTGTAATTTTATTGCTCGTTGTTGAGGATATCATGTCTAAATTAAAAAATCACTGTAACTTTATTGCCCGAAGTAAAGGTTATCAAGTCTGATACACAATTGAATATTACAATATTCCCCAGTGTAAAGGGTTTCATGTCATATTCACAATCAACTGTAACATAATTCCCCAGTGTAGAGGGTATCATGATAAATTAACAATTAACTTTAATATTTTTTCACCAGTGTCGAGGGCATCATTTCAAATTAACTATTAACTGTAATTTTGATTCCCCTTTGTAGAGCGTATCATGTCTTAGTTAACAATTAACTGTAACTTTATTCCCTAGTGTAGAGACTGTTATGTCAAATTACCAATTAAGTGTAACTTTATTCCCCGGTTTCGAGGGAATGATTTCTAAATTAACAATTAACCGTAACTTTATACCCGGTGCAGAGGATATCATGTCAAATTAACAATTAAATGTAACTTTATTCCCCGGTGTGCAGGGAAGCATGGCTAATTTAACAATTAATTGTAACTCAATTCTCCTGTGTAGAAGGTATCATATCTAAATTAACAATTAACAGTAACTTTATTCCACGGTGTAGAGGGCATCATGTCTAAATTAACAATTAACTGTAACTTAATTCCCCGGTGTGGAGGGTATCATGTCTCAATTAACAATTATCTGTAACTGTAGTCCCAGGTGTAGAGGACATCAAATCAAATAAACAATTATCTGTAATTTTAATTCCCCGGTGTAGAGGGCATCATGTCTAAATTAACAATTAACTGTAACTTTATTCCCGGTGTAGAGGGCATCATGCCAAATTAACAATTAACTGTAACTTCATTCCCTGGAATAGCGGGAATCATGTCTAAATTAACAAATTCAATGTAACTTTATTCCCTGGTGTACAGTGCATCATGTCAAATTAAAAATTAACTGTAAGTTTATTCCCCGGCGCAGAGGCAATCATGTCAAATTAATATTTAACTGTAACTTTACTCCTCGGTGTAGAGGGTATCAGGTCTTAGTTAACAATTTACTGTAACTTTATTGCCCGGTGTAGAGGTTATCAAGTTTTATAAACAATTGACTGTTACAGTATGCCCCAGTTTCAAGGTTATCATGTCAAATTCACTATCAACTGTAACTTTATTCCCCAGTATAGAGAGTATCATGTCAAATTAACAATTAACTGTAACTTTATTACCGACTGTAGAGGGCATCATGTCTAAATTAACAATTAATTTTAACTTTATTCCCTGTTTTAAAGTGTATCATGTCAAATTAATAATTAAGTGTAACTTTATTACTCGATTTAGAGGGAATAATTTCTAAATTAACAATTAACTGTAACTTCATTCCCCGATGTGGAGGGAATCATGTCTAAATTAACAATTAAATGTGACTTTATTCCCTGGTGTAGAGGATATCATGTCTAAATTAAAAATTAACTGCAACTTTATACTCTGGTGAAGAGGGTATCATATCAAATTATTAATTAACATTAATGTTATTCCCCGGTGCAGAGGGTATTATGTCTAAATTAACAATTAACTGTAACTTTATTCCCCGGTGCAGAGGGTATCATGTGTAAATTAACAATTAACTGTAACTTTATTCCCGGTGTTGATGGCATCATGTCAAATTTACAATTAACTGTAACTTCATTCCCTGGAATAGCGGGAATCATGCCTAAATTAACAATTCAATGTAACTTTATTCCCTGGTGTAGAGTGCATCATGTCAAATTAACAATTAACTGTAATTTTATTGCTCGTTGTTGAGGATATCATGTCTAAATTAAAAACTCACTGTAACTTTATTGCCCGAAGTAAAGGTTATCAAGTCTGATACACAATTGAATATTACAATATTCCCCAGTGTAAAGGCTTTCATGTCAAATTCACAATCAACTGTAACATAATTCCCCAGTGTAGAGGGTATCATGATAAATTAACAATTAACTTTAATATTTTTTCACCAGTGTCGAGGGCATCATTTCAAATTAACAATTAACTGTAATTTTAATTCCCCTTTGTAGAGCGTATCATGTCTCAGTTAACAATTAACTGTAACTTTATTCCCTAGTGTAGAGATTGTTATGTCAAATTACCAATTAAGTGTAACTTTATTCCCCGGTTTCGAGGGAATGATTTCTAAATTAACAATTAACCGTAACTTTATACCCGGTGCAGAGGATATCATGTCAAATTAACAATTAAATGTAACTTTATTCCCCGGTGTGCAGGGAAGCATGGCTAATTTAACAATTAACTGTAACTCAATTCTCCTATGTAGAAGGTATCATGTCTAAATTAACAATTAACATTAACTTTATTCCCCGGTGTAGAGGGCATCATGTCTAAATTAACAATTAACTGTAACTTTATTCCCCGGTATAGAGGGCATCAGGTCTAAATTAGCAATTAACTGTAACTTAATTCCCCGGTGTGGAGGGTATCATGTCTCAATTAACAATTATCTGTAACTGTAGTCCCAGGTGTAGAGGACATCAAATCAAATAAACAATTATCTGTAATTTTAATTCCCCGGTGTAGAGGGCATCATGTCTAAATTAACAATTAACTGTAACTTTATTCCCGGTGTAGAGGGCATCATGCCAAATTAACAATTAACTGTAACTTCATTCCCTGGAATAGCGGGAATCATGTCTAAATTAACAAATTCAATGTAACTTTATTCCCTGGTGTACAGTGCATCATGTCAAATTAAAAATTAACTGTAAGTTTATTCCCCGGCGCAGAGGCAATCATGTCAAATTAATATTTAACTGTAACTTTACTCCTCGGTGTAGAGGGTATCAGGTCTTAGTTAACAATTTACTGTAACTTTATTGCCCGGTGTAGAGGTTATCAAGTTTTATAAACAATTGACTGTTACAGTATGCCCCAGTTTCAAGGTTATCATGTCAAATTCACTATCAACTGTAACTTTATTCCCCAGTATAGAGAGTATCATGTCAAATTAACAATTACCTTTAACTAAATTCCCCAGTTTCGAGGGTATCATGTCAAATTAACAATTAACTGTAACTTTATTACCCAGTGTAGAGGGCATCATGTCTAAATTAACAATTATTTTTAACTTTATTCCCTGTTTTAAAGTGTATCATGTCAAATTAATAATTAAGTGTAACTTTATTACTCGGTTTACAGGGAATAATTTCTAAATTAACAATTAACTGTAACTTCATTCCCCGATGTAGAGGGTATCATGTTAAAGTAAAATTTAACTGTATCTTTATTCCTCGCTGTAGAGGGTATCATGTCTAAATTAGCAATTAACTGTAACTATATTCCCCGGTGTGGAGGGAATCATGTCTAAATTAACAATTAAATGTGACTTTATTCCCTGGTGTAGAGGATATCATGTCTAAATTAAAAATTAACTGTAACTTTATACTCTGGTGAAGAGGGTATCATATCAAATTATTAATTAACATTAATGTTATTCCCCGGTGTAGAGGACATCAAGTCAAATAAAAAATTATCTGTTATTTTAATTCCCCGGTGTAGAGGTTATCATGTCTAAATTAACAATTAACTGTAACTTTATTCCCGGTGTAGAGTGCATCATGCCAAATTAAAAAGTAACTGTATCTTCATTTCCTGGAATAGCGTGAATCATGTCTAAATTAACAATTCAATGTAACTTTATTCGCTGGTGCAGACTGCATCATGTCAAATTAACAATTAAATATAAGTTTATTCCCCGGTGCAGAGGCAATCATGTCAAATTAATATTTAACTGTAACTTTACTCCTCGGTGTAGAGGGTATCATGTCTAAATTAACAATTTACTGTAACTTTATTCCCCGCTGTAGAGGGTATCATGTAAAATGAACAATCAACTGTAACTTTTTTCCCCAGTGTAGATGTTTTCATGACAAATTAAAAGTTAAATTTAAATTTATTCCCCAGTGTATTGGGCATCATGACAAATCCACAATTAAGTGTAACTTTATTCCCCGGTATACAGGGTATCATGTCTGAATTAACAATTAACTGTAACTTTATTTCCCTGTGTAGAGTGCATCATGTAAAAATGAGCAAATAATTGTAACTATATTACGCGGTGCAGCGGGAATCATGTCAAAATTAACAAATAAATGTACTTTTATTCCTCAGTGTAGAGGGCATCATGTCTAATTAACAATTACATGTAAATTCATTTCCTGGTGTAGAGGGAATCATGTCTAAATTATCAATTAACTGTAACTTTATTACCCGGTGTAGAGGGTATCATGTCAAATTAACAATTACATGTAACTTCATTTCCTGGTGTAGAGGGAATCATGTCAAATTAACAATTAACTGTAACATTATTCCCCGGTGTAGAGGATATCATGTCTAAATTAACAATTAACTGTAACTTTATACCCTCGTGAAGACGTTATCATATCAAATTCATAACTTTAATTTTATTACCGTTGTAGAGGGTAACATGTCTACATTAACAATTAACTCTCATTTTAAATTCCCGTTCCAGAGGTTATCAGGACAAATTAACAATTAACTGTAACTTTATTCCCCGGTGTAGAGGGTATCATGTAAAATTAACAATCAACTGTAACTTTTTTCCCCAGTGGAGATGTTTTCATGACAAATTAAAAATTAACTTTAAATTTATTTCCCAGTGTATTGGGCATCATGTCAAATTAACAATTAACTCTAACTTTATTTCCCGGTGTAGAGGGCATCATGTCAAATTAACAATTAACTGTAACTTTATTCCCTGGTATACAGGGTATCATTTCTGAATTAACAATTATCTTTAATATTATTTCCCTGTGTAGAGTGCATCATGTAAACATTAGCAAATAACTGTAACTATATTACGCGGTGTAGCAGGAATCATGTCAAAATTAACAAATAAATATAATTTTATTCCTCGGTGTAGAGGGTATCATGTCCAAATTAACAATTAACTTTAACTTTATTCCCCGGTGTAGAGGGTCTCATGTCAAATTAACAATTACATGTAACTTCATTTCCTGGTGTAGAGGGAATCATGTCTAAATTAACAATTGACATTAACTTTATTCCCCGGTGTAGAGGGCTTCATGTCAAAATTAACAATTAACTGTAACATTATTCAACAATGTAGAGGGCATCTCCTCGAAATTAACAATTAACTGAAACTTTGTTCCCCGTTGTAGAGGGCTTCATGTCAAAATTAACAATTTACTGTAATTTTAATCCCCGGTGTAGAGGGCATCTTCTCTAAATTAACACTTAACTGTAACTATATTCCCTGGTGTAGAGGATATCATGTCAAAATTTACAATGAACTGTAACTTTATTCCACGGTGTTGAGGGCGTCTTCACTAAATTAACATATAACTGTAACTTTATTCCATGGAGTAGAGGATATCATGTAAAAATTTGCAATTAACTGTTAATTACCGGGTGTAGAGGGTTTCATGTCGAAATTAACAATTAACTGTAACCTTATTCCCCGGTTTAGAGGGAATCATTTCTAAATTAACAATTAACTGTAACTTCATTCCCTGGAATAGCGGGAATCTTGTCTAAATTAAGAATTCAATGCAACTTTATTTCCTGGTGTAGAGTACATCATGTCAAATTAAAATAAACTGTTACAAATTAAAAATTAACTTTAAATTTATTCCCCAATATATTGGGCATCATGTCAAATTAACAATTAAATGTAAGTTAATTTTCCGGTGTAGAGGGAATCATGTCTAAATTAACAATTTACTCAAACTTTATTCCCTGGTGTAGAGGGTCTCATGTCATATTAACAATTACATGTAACTTCATTTCCTGGTGTAGAAGGAATCATGTCAAATTAATAATTAACTCTAACTTTCTTTCCCAGTGTAGAGGGAATCATGTCTAAATTAACAATTAACTGTAACTGCTTTCCCCGGTGTAGAGGGCTTCATGTCAAAATTAACAATTAACTGTAACATTATTCAACAATGTAGAGGGCATCTTCTCGAAATTAACAATTAACTGAAACTTTGTTCCCCGTTGTAGAGGGCTTCATGTCAAAATTAACAATTTACTGTAATTTTAATCCCCGTGTAGAGGGCATCTTCTCTAAATTAACACTTAACTGTAACTTTATTCCCTGGTGTAGAGGATATCATGTCAAAATTTACAATGAACAGTAACTTTATTCCACGGTGTTGAGGGCGTCTTCACTAAATTAACACATAACTGTAGCTTTATTCCATGGAGTAGAGGATATCATGTCAAAATTTGCAATTAACTGTTAATTACCGGGTGTAGAGGGTTTCATGTCGAAATTAACAATTAACTGTAACCTTATTCCCTGGTTTAGAGGGAATCATTTCTAAATTAACAATTAACTGTAACTTCATTCCCTGGAATAGCAGGAATCATGTCTAAATTAAGAATTCAATGCAACTTTATTTCCTGGTGTAGAGTACATCATGTCAAATTAACATAAACTGTTACAAATTAAAAATTAACTTTAAATTTATTCCCCAATATATTGGGCAGCATGTCAAATTAACAATTAACTCTAACTTTATTCCCCGGTGTAGAGGGCATCATGTCAAATTAACAATTAACTCTAACTTTATTTCCCTGTGTAGAGCGCATCATGTAAAAATTAGCAAATAACTGTAACTATATTATGCGTTGTAGCGGGAATGATGTCAAAATTAACAATTAAATGTAATTTTATTCCTCGTTGTAGACGGTATCATGTCTAAATTAACAATTAACTGTAACTTTATTCCCCAGTGTAGAGGGCATCATATCAAATTAACAATTAAATGTAAGTTTATTCCCCGATACAGAGGCAATCATGTCAACTTAATGTTTGACAGTAACTTTACTCCTCGGTGTAGAGGGTATCATATCTGAATTAACAATTTACTGTAACTTTATTGCCTGGTGCAGAAGTTATCAAGTCTTTTAAACAATTGACTGTCTCAGTACTCCCCAGTGTGAAGGTTATCATGTCAAATTCACAATCAACTGTAACTTTATTCCCCAGTGTAGAGGGTATCATGTTAAATTAACAATTAACTGCAACTTAATTCCCCGGTGTAGGGGGTATTATGTTAAATTAACATTTAACTGTATCTTTATTCCTCGCTGTAGAGGGTATTATGTCTAAACTAACTGTAACTTTATTCCCCGGTTTAGAGGGCATCATGTCTAAATTAGCAATTAGCTGCAACTATATTCCCCGGTGTGGAGGGAATCATGTCTAAATTAACAATTAAATGTGACTTTATTCCCTGGTGGAGAGGATATCATGTCTAAATTAAAAATTAACTGTAACTTTATACTCTGCTGAAGAGGGTATCATATCAAATTATTAATTAACTTTAATGTTATTCCCCGATGTAGAGGACATCAATTCAAATAAACAATGATCTGTTATTTTAACTCCCCGGTGCAGAGGGTATCATGTCTAAATTAACAATTAACTATAACTTTATTCCCGGTGTAGAGGGCATCATGCCAAATTAACAATTAACTGTAACTTCATTCCCTGGAATAGCGGGAATCATGTCTAAATTAGCAATTCAATGTAACTTTATTCCCTGGTGTAGACTGCATCATGTCAAATTAACAATTAAATATAAGTTTATTATCCGGTGCAGAGGCAATCATGTCAAATTAATATTTAACTGTAACTTTCCTCCTCGGTGTAGAGGGTATCATGCATAAATTAACAATTTACTGTAACTTTATTCCCCGGTGTAGAGGGTATCATGGAAAATTAACAATCAACTGTAACTTTTTTCCCCAGTGTAGATGTTTTCATGACAAATTAAAAATTAACTCTATATTCCCCAATATAGTTGGCATCATGTCAAATAAATAATTAACTCTAACTTTATTCCCTGGTGTTGTGTGAATCATGTCAAATTAACAAAACATGTAACTTCATTCCCCGGTGTAGAGTGAATCATGTCTAAATTAACAATACACTGTAACTTTATTCCCCGGTGTAGAGGTGATCATGTCTCAATTAACAATGAACTGTAACTTTATTTCCCTGTGTAGAGCGCTTCATTGAAAAATTAGCAATTAACTGTAACTATATTCCTCGGTGTGGAGGGTATGATGTTTAAGTTAACAATTAATTGTAAGATTATTCCCTGGGGAAGAGGATAGCATGTCTAAATTAACAATTAATTGTAACTTTATTCCCCGGTGCAGAGGGCATCATGTCTACATTAACAATTAACTGTAACTTTATTCCCCGGTTTAGAGGGAATCATGTCTAAATTAGCAATTAACTGTAACTATATTCCCCGGTGTGGAGGGAATCATGTCTAAATTAACAATTAAATGCGACTTTAATCCCTGGTGTAGAGGATAACATGTCTAAATTAAAAATGAGCTGTAAATTTATACTCTGGTGAAGAGGGTATCATATCAAATTAATAATTAACTTTAATATTATTCCCCGTTGTAGATGGTATTCTGTTTAAATTAACAGTCAACTGTAAATTTATTCCCGGTGTAGAGGACATCAAGTTAAATAAACAATCATCTGTAATGTTAATTCCCCGGTGAAGAGGGCATCATGCCAAATTAACAATTAACTGTAACTTTATTCCCCGGTATACAGGGTATCATGTCTGAATTAACAATTAACTGTAACTTTATTTCCCTCTGTAGAGTGCCTCATGTAAAAATTAACAATTAACTGTAACTGCATGCCCCTGTTTAGAAGGTATCATGACTAAATTAACAGTTAACTGCAAATTTATTCCCCGGTGTAGAGGACATCAAGTCAAATTAACAATTAACTGTAACTTCATTCCCTGGAATAGCGTGCATCATGTCTAAATTAACAATTCAATGTAACTTTATTCCCTGGTGTTGCGTGCATCATGTCAAATTAACAATTAATTATAAGTTTATTCCCCGGTGCAGAGGCAATCATGTCAAATTAATATTTAACTCTAACTTTACTTCTCGGTGTAGAGGGTATCATGTCTTAATTAACTATTTACTGTAACTTTATTGCCCGGTGTAGAGGTTACCAAGCCTTATAAAAATGACTATTACAGTATTCAACAGTGTAAAGGGTCTCATGTCAAATTCACAATCAACTGTAACTTTATTCCCCAGTATAGTGAGTATCACGTCATATTCACAATTAACTTTAAATTTATTCCACAGTTTCGAGGGCATCATTTCATATTAACGATTAACTGTAACTTTATTACCCGGTGTATAGGGCACCATGTCTAAATTAACAATTAATTATAACTTTATTCCCAGTTTAAAGTGTATCATGTCGAATTAACAATTAAGTGTAACTTTATTCCCGGTGTAGAGGGAATCATGTCAAATTAACAACTCACTGTATCTATATTTCCTGGTGTAGAGTACATTATGTCTAAATTAACAATTAACTGTAACTTTATTCAACAATGTAGAGGGCATCTTGCCGAAATTAATAATTAATTGAAAGTTTGTTCACTGGTGTAGAGGGCATCATGTCAAATTAACTATTAACTGTAACTTTCTTCCCTGGTGCAGAGGGTATCCCGTCTAAATTAACAATTAACTGTAACTTTATTTCCCGGTGTAGAGGGTATTATGGCAATATTATCAATTTACTGCAACTATATTCCCCGGTGTGGAGGGCATCATGTCTAAATAAACCATTAAATGTAACGTCATTCCCCTTTGTAGAAGGCATCATGTCTAAATTAACAATTAACTATAACTTTATTCCCAGGTGTAGAGGATATCATATCAAATTAACAATTAACTGTAACTTTATGTCCCGGTGTAGAGGGCATTATATCAAAATTAGCAATTAACTGTAACTAATTTCCCCGGTGTCAAGGGAATCATGTCTAAATAAATAAATTAAATGTAACTTTATTCCCGGTTTAGAGGGTATCATGTCTAAATTAACAATTAAATGTAACTTTATTCCCCGGTGTAGAGGGTATCCCGTCTAAATTAACAATTAACTGTAACTTTATTTCCCGGTGCAGAGGGTATTATGGCAATATTATCAATTAAATGTAACTTTATTCCCCTTTGTAGAAGGCATCATGTCTAAATTAACAATTAACTATAACTTTACTCCCCGGTGTAGAGGATATCATATCAAATTAACAATTAACTTTATCTTTATTCCCCGGTGTAGAGGGTATGATATCAAATTAACAATTAACTGTAACTTTATTTCCCGGTGTAGAGGGCAATGTATCAAAATTAGCAATTAACTGTATCTATATTCCCCGGTGTCAAGGGAATCATGTTTAAATAAACCATTAAATGTATCTTTATACCCCGGTTTAGAGGGTATCATGTCTAAATTAACAATTAACTGTAACTATATTCCCCGATGGAGAAGGAATTATGTCTAAATTAACAATTAACTGTAACTATATTCCCCGGTGTTGAAGGAATCCTGTCTCAATTGACAATTTGCTGTAACTTTATTCCCCAGTATAGAGGGCATCATGCTTAAATTAACAATTAACTATACTTTATTCCCCGATGTGGAGGGCATCATGTTTAAATTAACAATTAACTGTAACTTTAGTCCCTGGTTTAGAGGGCATAATATCAAATTAACAATTAACTGTAAGTTTATTCAACTGTGCAGAAGGTATCATGTCGAAATTAACAAGTAACTGTAAATTTATTCCCCGGTGTAGAGATTATCATGTTAAAATAATGACTGTAAATTTGTTCCACAGTGTACCCGGTTTCATGTCAATTCAACAATTAACTGTAACTTTATTCCCCGGTGTAGAGGGTATCATGTCTAAATAAACCATTAAATGTAACTTTATTCCCCTTTGTAGAAGGTATCATGTCAAAATTATCAATTAACTGTAACTATATTCCCCGGTGTGGAGGGTATCATGTCTAAATAAACCATTAAATGTAACTTTATTCCCCTTTGTAGAAGGTATCATGTCTAAATTAACAATTAACTATAACTGTATTCCCCAGTGTAGAGGGTATCATATATAAAATTAACAATTAACTTTAACTTTTTTTCCCGGTGCAGAGGACATCATGAAAAATTAACAATTAACTCTATCTTTATTTCCCGGTATACAGGGTATCATGCCTAAATTAAAAACTAACTGAAACTTCATTACCCTGTGTAGAGGGACTCATGTCTAAATTAAAAACTAACTGTAACTTTATTCTCCGTTGTAGAGGGCATCATGTCTCAATTACCATTTAACTGTAACTTTATTTACCGTTGTAGAGCGCATTTTGAGGGCAACACGGTGGCATAGTGGTTAGCACTGCTGCCTCACAGCGCCAGGGACCCGGGTTCGAAGCTGACCTCGGGTAACTGTCTGTGTGGAGTTTGCACATTCTACCCCTGTCTGCGTGGGTTTCCTCCGGGTGCTCCGGTTTCCTCCCACAGTCCAAAAATGTGCGGGTTAGGTTGATTTGGCTATGATAAATTGACCCTTAGTGTTAGGGGGGATTACATATGTGGGGTTATGGGGATAGGATGGGATATGTTAGGGGGAATTAAATACGTGGGGTTACGGGGGTAGGGTGGAATATGTGTACTGTGGGGATTAAAGCAGGGACAGGGTACTGGATTTGGATGATCAGCCATGATCGTATTGAATGGTGGAGCAGGCTCGACGGGCCGAATGGCCTACTCCTTCTCCTTGTTTCTGTCAAAATTAGCAATTAACTGTAATTTTCTTCCCCAGTGTAGAGGGTTTCATGATTAAATTAACAATTAACTGTAACTGTACTCCCCAGTGTAGAGGGTATCATGGCAAATTAACAATTAACTGTATCTTTACTCCCCAGTGTAGAGGGTATCATGTTAAATTAACAATTACATGTAACTTCATTTCCCGGTGTAGTGGGAATCATGTCTAAATTAACAATTCACTTTAACTTTATTCCCTGGTGTAGAGTGAATCATGTCAAATTAAAAATTAACTGTAAGTTTATTCCCCGATGTAGAGGGCATTATGTCTCATTTAACAATTTACTGTAATTTTATTACCCGGTGTGGAGGGCATCATGTCAAAAAAACAATTATCTGTCATTTTAATTACCCAGTGTAGACGGTATCATGTTGAAATTTATAATTAATTGTAAATTTATTCCCGCTGTGGAGGACACAATGTCAAATTAAAAATTAACTGTAACTTTATTCCCGGTGTAGAGGGAATCATGTCAAATTAACAATTCACTGTATCTGTATTTCCTGGTGTAGAGTACATGATGTCTAAATTAACAATTAACTGTAACTTTATTCAACAATGTAGAGGGCATCTTGCCGAAATTAATAATTAATTGAAAGTTTATTCACTGGTGTAGAGGGCATCATGTCAAATTAACTATTAACTGTAACTTTCTACCCTGGTGCAGAGGGTATCATGTCAAAATTAACAATTAACTGTAACTTTATTGCCCGGTGTAGAGGGCATCATGTCAAAATTAGCAAATTTCTGTAAATGTATTCCCCGGGGTGGAGGGTATGATGCTTTATTTAACAATTAACTGTAACTGTAACATTATTCCCTGGTTTAGAGGGCATCATGTCTAAACTAGCAATTAACTGTAACTATATTCCCCGGTGTGGAGGGAATACTGTATAAATTAACAATTAAATGTAAATGTATTTCCCTTTGCAGAAGGTATAATGTGTAAATTAAGAATAAACTGTAACAATATTATGTGGTTTGGAGGGAATCATATCTAATTCAACAATTAAATGTGACTTTATTCCCCTTTGCAGAAGGTATAATGTCTAAATTAAGAATTATTTTTAACACTATTCCCCGGTTTGGAGGGTATCATGTCTAAATTAACAATTAACTGTAACTTTATTCCCCAGTGTAGAGGGCATCATGTCAAATTACCAAAACATCTAACTTCATTACCCGGTGTAGAGGGAATCATGTCTAAATTAACATTTCACAATAAATTCATTCCCCGGTGTAGAGAGCATCATGTCAAAATTTGCAATTAACTGTAACTATATTCCCCGGTGTGGAGGGTATGATGATTAAGTTAACAATTAATTGTAACATTATTCTCTGGTGCAGAGGGCATCATATCAAATTAATAATTAACTTTAATGTTATTTCCCGTTGTAGAGGGTATCATGTCTAATTAACAACTAACTGTAACTTCATTCCCTGGAATAGCGGGAATCATGTCTAAATTAACAATTCAATGTAACTTTATTCCCTGGTGTAGAGTGCATCATGTCAAATTAACAATTAACTGTACGTTTATTCCCCGGTGCAGAGGCAAACAAGTCTAATTATTATTTTACTGTAACTTTACTCCTCGTTGTAGAGGGTATCATGTCTTAATTAACATTTTAATGTAAATTTATTCCCCGGTGTAGAAGGTATCATGTCAAAGTAACAATTAACTTTAACTTTATTCCCCAGTTTCGAGGGCATCATGTCTAAATTAACAGTTAACTGTAACTTTATTCCCTGGTTTAGAGTGTATCATGTCAAATTAATATTTAACTGTATCTTTATTCCTCAGTGTAGAGCGTATCATGTCTAAATTAACAATTTACTGTAACTTTATTCTCCGGTGTAGATGTTTACATGACAAATTAAACACTAATTTTAAATTTATTCCCCAGTGTAGTGTGCATCAGGTAAAATTAAAAATTAACACCAACTTTATTCCCCGGTGTGGATGTTATCATGTCAAATTAACAATTAACATGTAACTTTAGTCCCCGTTGTAGAGGGCTTCATGCCAAAATTAACAATTAACTTTAAAATTATTCCCCGGTACACAGGATGTCATGTCTAAATTAAAAATTAACTGTAACTTTATTCCCTGGTGTAGGTGGCATCATGTCTCAATTACCATTTAACTGTAACTTTATTTCCCGGTGTAGAGCGCATCATGTCAAAATTAGCAATTAACTGTAACTTTATTCCCCCGTGTAGAGGGAATCATGTCAAAATTAACAATTAAGTGTAAAATTATTCCCCGGTGTAGAGGGTATCATGTCAAAATTAGCAATTAACTGTAACTTTATTCCCGGGTGTAAGGGGAATCATGTCTAAATTAACAATTATTTGTAACTTTATTCCCCGATGTGACGGGAATCATGTCTAAATTAACAATTAACTGTAACTTTATTCAACTGTGCAGAAGGTATCATGTCTAAATTAACAATGAACTGTAACTTTATTCCCCGGTATACAGGGTATCATGTCTAAATTTAAAACTATCTGTAACTTTATTCCCCGGTGTAGAGGGCATCATGTCTCAATTACCATTTATGTCATAATTAGCAATTAACTGTAACTTTATTCCCCAGTGTAGAGGGTATCAGGTCAAATTAACAATTACATGTAACTTCATACCCCGGTGTAGAGTGAATCATGTCAAATTAACAATTAACTGTACTTTATTCCCCGGTGTAGAGGGCTTCATGTCATATTAACAATTAACTGTAAAATTATTCCCCGGGGTAGAGTGTATCCTGTCTAAAGTAACAATTGACTGAAACTTTATTCCACGGTGAATAGGATACCAAATCAAATTAAAAATTAACTGTAAATTTATTGCCTGCTGTGGTGGGTTTCATGCCTAAATTAAAAATTGAAAATTACTTTATTCCCCGGTGCCGAGGGTATCATGTCGAAATTAACAATTAACTGTAACTTTATTCCCCGGTGTAGAGATTACCATGTTAAAAAAATGACTGTAACTTTATTCCACAGTGTAGAGGGTATCATGTCAATTTACCAATTAACTGTAACTTTATTCTATGGTGCAGAGGGTATCATGTATAAATTAACAATTAACTGTAACTTTATTCACTGGTGTAGAGGGTATCCCGTCTAAATTAACAATTAACTGTAACTTTATTTCCCGGTGTAGAGGGTATTATGGCAATATTATCAATTTACTGCAACTATATTCCCCGGTGTGGAGGGCATCATGTCTAAATAAACCATTAAATGTAACTTCATTCCCCTTTGTAGAAGGCATCATGTCTAAATTAACAATTAACTATAACTTTATTCCCAGGTGTAGAGGATATCATATCAAATTAACAATTAACTGTAACTTTATGTCCCGGTGTAGAGGGCATTATATCAAAATTAGCAATTAACTGTATCTATATTCCCCGGTGTCAAGGGAATCATGTTTAAATAAACCATTAAATGTAACTTTATTCCCCGGTTTCGAGGGATTCATTTCTAAATTAACAATTTACTGTAACCTCATTCCTCGGTGTAGAGGGTATCATGTAAAATTAACAATCAACTGTAACTTTGTACCCCAGTGCAGAGGATATCATGTAACATTAACTATCAACTGTAACATTATTCCCAGTGTAGAGGTTTTCATCACAAATTAAAAATTACATTTAAATTTATTCTCCAGTGTCGTGGGCATCATGTCAAAATTAACAATTAACTGTAACATTATTCCAAAGTGTAGAGGATATCATCTCAAAATTAGCAATTGACTGTAACTTTATTCGATGGTGTGCAGGGAATCATGTCTAAATTAATAATTGACAGTAACTTTATTCCCAATATAGAGGGTATCATGTCGAAATTTACAATTAACTGTAACTTTATTTCCTGGTGTAGAAGGTATCATGTCTAAATTACAATTAACTGTAACTTTATTCCCTGGTGTAGAGGATATCATGCAAAATTAACAATCAACTGTAACTTGATTTCCCAGTGTAGAGGTTATCATGTCTCAATTAACAATTAACTGTAACTTTATTCCCTGTGCAGAGGGCATCATGTCTAGGTTAAAAATTAGCTGTAAATGTATTCCCCGGTGTCGAGGGCATCATGTCAAATTAACAATTAACTGTAACTTTATTCCCCGGCGTAGAGGGTATCATCTCAAAATTATCAATTAACTGTAACTTTATTCCTCGGTGAAGAGGCCATCCTGTCAAAATTTGCAATTAACTGTAAAAATATTCCCCGGTGTGAAGGGTATGATGTTTCAGTTCACATTTAACTGCAACTTTATTTACCGGTATAGAGGGCATCATTTCAAATTAACACTTAACTCCAATTTTAATTTCCCGTTGTGGAGGGCATCATTACAAAATTATTCCCCGGTAGAGAGGGCATCATGTTTAAATTAACAATTATCTGTAACTTTATTCCCCGGTGTAGAGGGTATCATATCCAATGAACAATTAACTGTAACTTTATTCCCAGGTGTAGAGGGCATCATTTCAAAATTATCAATTAACTGCAACTTTATTCCCGAGTGTAGAGGGCCTCATCTCTGAATTAACAATTAACTGTAACTTTAATCCCCGTTGTGTAGTGCATCATTTCAAATTAAATATTAGGTGTAACTATATTCACTGGTGTATAGGGCATCATGTCAATTTAACAATTAACTGTAACTTAATTCCCCGTTGTGGAGGGCAACATTTAAAATTAAATATTAAGTGTAACTATTTGCACTGGTGTAGAGGGTATCATGTTAATTTAACAATTAACTGTAACTTTATTCCCCGATGTAGAAGGAATTATGTCTAAATTAACAATTAACTGTAACGATATTCCCCGGTGTAGAGGGTATCATATCAATTTATCAATTAAGAGTAACTTTTTTCCCCTGTGCAGATGGTATCATGTTGAAATTAACAATTAACTGTAACTTTTTTCCCCGATGTAGAGTGCATAATGTCAAATTAAAAATTAACTGTAACTTTATTCTCTGATGCAGAGGCAACATGTCAAATTAACAATTACCTTTAACATTATTTCCCAGTGTAGGTAATATCATGTCAAATTAACAATTAACCATAAATTTACTCCCTGCTGTAGAGGGTTTCATGCCTAAATTAACAAATGACAATTACTTTATTCTCCGCTGCCGAGGGTATCATGTCAAATTAACAATTGACATTAACTTTATTCCCCGGTGTAGAATGTATCATGTCGAAATTAACAATTAACTGTAAATTTATTCCCCGGTGTAGAGATTATCATGTTAAAAAAATGACTGTAACTATATTCCACAGTGTAGAGGGTATCTTGTCAATTCAACAATTAACTGTAACTTTATTCTCGGGTGGACAGGGTTTCATTGCAAAATTAAAAATTGAAAATTACTTTATTCCCCGGTGCCGAGGGTATCATGTCAATTTACCAATTAACTGTAACTTTATTCTATGGTGCAGAGGATATCATGTATAAATTAACAATTAACTGTAACTTTATTCCCCAGTGTAGAGGTTTTCATGACAATTTAAAATATAACTTTAAATATATTGCCCAGTTTGGTGGTCATCATGACAAATTAACAATTAACTCTAACTGTGTTCCCCGGTGTAGAGTGTATCATGTCAAATTAACAAGTAACTGCAACTTTAGTTGCTGGTGTAGTGGGCTTCATGTCAAAATTAACAATTAACTGTAACTTTATTCCCCGGTGTAGAGGATATCATGTAAAATTAACTATCAACTGTAACATTATTCCCAGTGTAGAGGTTTTGATGACAAATTAAAAATTAAATTTAAATGTATTCTCCAGTGTAGTGGGCATCATGTCAAAATTAATAATTAACTGTAACATTATTCCAAAGTGTAGAGGATATCATCTCAAAATTAGCAATTGACTGTAACTTTATTCGATAGTGTGCAGGGAATCATGTCTAAATTAACAATTGACAGTAACTTTATTCCCGATATAGAGGGTATCGTGTCGAAATTTACAATTAACTGTAACTTTATTCCCCTGTGTAGAAGGTATAATGTCTAAATTAACAATTAACTTTAACTTTATTCCCTGGTGTTGAGGATATCATGCAAAATTAACTATCAACTGTGACTTTATTTCCCAGTGTAGAGGTTATCATGTCTCAATTAACAATTTAATGTAACTTTATTCCCTGTGCAGAGGGCATCATGTCTAAGTTAACAATTATCTGTAAATGTATTCCCCGGTGTCGAGGGCATCATATCAAATTAACAATTAACTGTAACTTTATTCCACGGTGTCGAGGGAATCATGTCAAATTAACAATTAACTGTAACTTTATTCCACGGCATAGAGGATATCATCTCAAAATTAACAATTAACTGTAACTTTATTCCTCGGTGAAGAGGCCATCCTGTCAAAATTTGCAATTAACTGTAAAAATATTCCCCGGTGTGAAGGGTATGATGTTTCAGCTCACATTTAACTGCAACTTTATTCCCAGGTGTAGAGGGCATCATTTCAATTATAACAGTTAACTGCAACTTTATTCCCGAGTGCAGAGGGCCTCATGTCTAAATTAACAATTAACTGTAACTTTACTCCCCAGTGCAGAGGGTATCATGTCAAATTAACAATAAACTGTAACTTTACTCCCCTGTGTAGAGGGTATCATGTTAAATTAACAATTACATGTAACTTCATTTCCCGGTGTAGTGGGAATCATGTCTAAATTAACAATTCACTGTAACTTTATTCCCTGGTGTAGAGTGAATCATGTCAAATTAAAAATTAACTGTGAGTTTATTCCCCGATGTAGAGGTCATTATGTCTCAGTTAACAATTTACTGTAACTTTATTACCCGATGTACGGAGTATCATGTCAACTTAAAAAGTGATTGTAACTTTTTTACACGATGTAGATGGTATCAGGTCAAAATAAACAATTAACTGTAACTTAATACCCCGGTTTAGAGGGTATCATGTCAAATTAACAGTCAACAATATCTTTATTCCCCAGTTTAGAAGGTATCATGTCTAAATTAAAAATTAACTGTAATTTTATTCACCAATCTAGAGGGCATCCTGTCGAAATTAACAATTAACTGAAACTTTATACCCCGGCGTAGAGGGCATCATGTCAAATTAAAAATTAAGTGTAACTTTATTCCCCGGTTTCGAGGGATTCATTTCTAAATTGACAATTTACTGTAACTTTACATCCCGTTGTAGATGGCATCATGTCAAATTAACAATTATTTGTAACTTCATTCCCAGGTGTAGAGTGCATCATTTCAAATTAAAAATTAAGTGTAACTTTATTCCCCGGTTTCGAGGGATTCATTTCTAAATTAACAATTTACTGTAACTTTAATCCCCGGTGTAGAGGGCATCATGTCAAATAAACTTTTAACTGTAACCTTAATCCTCGGTGTAGAGGGTATCATGTAAAATTAACAATCAACTGTAACTTTATTCCCCAGTGTAGACGTTTTCATGACAAATCAAAATATAACTTTAAATATATTGACCAGTTTGGTGGGCATCATTACAAATTAACAATTAACTCTAACTGTGTTACCCGGTGTAGAGTGTATCATGTCAAATTAACAAGTAACTGCAACTTTAGTTGCTGGTGTAGTGGGCTTCATGTCAAAATTAACAATTAACTGTAACTTTATTCCCCGGTGTAGAGGATATCATGTAAAATTAACTATCAACTGTAACATTATTCCCAGTGTAGAGGTTTTCATGACAAATTAAAAATTAAATTTAAATGTATTCTCCAGTGTAGTGGGCATCATGTCAAAATTAACAATTAACTGTAACATTATTCCAAAGTGTAGAGGATGTCATCTCAAAATTAGCAATTGACTGTAACTTTATTCGAAGGTGTGCAGGGAATCATGTCTAAATTAACAATTGACATTAACTTTATTCCCGATATAGAGGGTATCGTGTCGAAATTTACAATTAACTGTAACTTTATTCCCCTGTGTAGAAGGTATCATGTCTAAATTAACAATTAACTGTAAGTTTATTCCCTGGTGTTGAGGATATCATGCAAAATTAACTATCAACTGTGACTTTATTTCCCAGTGTAGAGGTTATCATGTCTCAATTAACATTTTAATGCAACTTTATTCCCTGTGCAGAGGGCATCATGTCTAAGTTAACAATTATCTGTAAATGTATTCCCCGGTGTCAAGGGCATCATATCAAATTAACAATTAACCATAACTTTATTCCCCGGTTTCGAGAAAATCATGTGAAATTAACAATTAACTGTAACTTTATTCCCCGGCGTAGAGGGTATCATCTCAAAATTAACAATTAACTGTAACTTCATTCCTCGGTGAAAAGGCCATCCTGTCAAAATTTGCAATTAACTGTAAAAATATTCCCCGGTGTGAAGGGTATGATGTTTCAGTTCACATTTAACTGCAACTTTATTCACCGGTATAGAGGGCATCATTTCAAATTAACACTTAACTCCAATTTTAATTTCCCGTTGTAGAGGGCATCATTTCAAAATTAACAATTAATTGCTACTTTATTCCCCGGTAGAGAGGGCATCATCTCTAAATTAACAATTAACTGTAACTTTATTCCCCGGTGTAGATGGTATCATATCCAATGAACGATTAACTTTATTCCCAGGTGTAGAGGGCATCATTTCAAAATTAAAAGATAACTGCAACTTTATTCCCGAGTGTAGAGGGCCTCATGTCTAAATTGACAATTAACTGTAACTTTATTCTCCATTGTGTAGCGCATCATTTCAAATTAAATATTAGGTGTAACTATATTCACTGAGTAGAGGTCATCATGTCAATTTAACAATTAACTGTAACTTAATTCCCCATTGTGGAGGGCAACATGTAAAATTAAATATTAAGTGTAACTATATTCACTGGTGTAGAGGCTATCATGTTAATTTAACAATTAACTGTAACTTTATTCCCCGATGTAGAAGGAATTATGTCTAAATTAACAATTAACTGTAACGATATTCCCCGGTGTAGAGGGTATCATATCAATTTATCAATTAAGAGTAACTTTTTTCCCCTGTGCAGAAGGTATCATGTTTAAATTAAGAATTAACTGTAACTTTATTCCCCAATGTAGACTGCATAATGTCAAATTAACAATTAACTGTAACTTTATTCTCTGATGCAGAGGCAACATGTCAAATTAACAATTTCCTTTAACTTTATTCCCCAGTGTAGATGATATCATGTCAAATTAAGAATTAACTGTAAATTTACTCCCTGCTGTAGAGGGTTTCATGCCTAAATTAACAATTGACAATTACTCTATTCCCCGCTACCGAGGGTATCATGTCAAATTAACAATTGACATTAACTTTATTCCCCGGTGTAGAATGTATCATGTCGAAATTAACAATTAACTGTAAATTTATTCCCCGGTGTAGAGATTATCATGTTAAAAAAATGACTGTAACTGTATTCCACAGTGTAGAGGGTATCATGTCAATTCAACAATTAACTGTAACTTTATTCTCTGGTGTACAGGGTTTCATGCCTAAATTAAAAATTGAAAATTACTTTATTCCCCGGTGCCGAGGGTATCATGTCGAAATTAACAATTAACTGTAACTTTATTCCCCGGCGTAGAGATTACCATGTTAAAAAAATGACTGTAACTTTATTCCACAGTGTAGATGGTATCATGTCAATTTACCAATTAACTGTAACTTTATTCTATGGTGCAGAGGATATCATGTATAAATTAACAATTAACTGTAACTTTATTCCCCGGTGTAGAGGGTGTCCTGTCTAAATTAACAATTAACTGTAACTTTATTTCCCGGTGTAGTGGGTATTATGGCAATATTATCAATTTACTGTAACTATATTCCCCGGTGTGGAGGGCATCATGTCTAAATAAACCATTAAATGTAACTTCATTCCCCTTTGTAGAAGGCATCATGTCTAAATTAACAATTAACTATAACTTTATTCCCAGGTGTAGAGGATATCATATCAAATTAACAATTAACTGTAACTTTATTCCCCTTTGTAGAAGGGATCATGTCTAAATTAACAATTAACTATAACTTTATTCCCAGGTGTAGAGGATATCATATCAAATTAACAATTAACTGTAACTTTATTTCCCGATGTAGAGGGCATTATATCAAAATTAGCAATTAACTGTAAATATATTCCCCGGTGTCAAGGGAATCATGTCTAAATAAACCATTAAATGTAACTTTATACCCCGGTTTAGAGGGTATCATGTCTAAATTAACAATTAACTGTAACTATATTCCACGATGGAGAAGGAATTATGTCTAAATTAACAAGTAACTGTAACTATATTCCCCGGTGTTGAAGGAATCCTGTCTCAATTGACAATTTGCTGTAACTTTATTCCCCAGTATAGAGGGCATCATGTTTAAATTAAGAATTAACTGTAACTTTATTCCCCGATGTAGAGGGCATCATGTTTAAATTAACAATTAACTGTAACTTTATTCCCTGGTTTAGTGGGCTTTATATCAAATTAACAATTAACTGTAACTTTATTCAACTGTGCAGAAGGTATCATGTCGAAATTAACAAGTAACTGTAACTTTATTCCCCGGTGTAGAGAGTATCATGTTAAAATAATGACTGTAAATTTATTACACAGTGTGCCCAGTTTCATGTCAATTCAACAATTAACTGTAACTTTGTTCCCCGATGTAGAGGGTATCATGTCTAAATAAATCATTAAATGTAACTTTGTTCCCCTTTGTAGAAGGTATCATGTCAAAATTATCAATTAACTGTAACTATATTCCACGGTGTGGAGGTTATCATGTCTAAATACACCGTTAAATGTAACTTTATTCCCCTTTGTAGAAGGTATTTTTATCAAAATTATCAATTAACTGTAACTATATTCCACGGTGTGGAGGGAATCATGTCTAAATAAACCATAAAATGTAACTTTATTCCCCTTAGTAGAAGGTATCATGTCTAAATTAACAATTAACTATAACTGTATTCCCCAGTGTAGAGGGTATCATATATAAAATTAACAATTAACTGTAACTTTTTTACCCGGTGCAGAGGACATCATGACAAATTAACAATTAACTCTATCTTTATTTCCCGGTATACAGGGTATCATGTCTAAATTAAAAACTAACTGTAACTTCATTGCCCTGTTTAGAGGGACTCATGTCTAAATTAAAAACTAACTGTAACTTTATTCTCCGGTGTAGAGGGCATCATGTCTCAATTACCATTTAACTGCAACTTTATTTCCCGGTGTAGAGCGCATCATGTCAAAATTAGCAATTAACTGTAAATTTATTCCCCAGTGTAGAGGGTTTCACGATTCAATTAACAATTAACTGTAACTTTACTCCCCAGTGTAGAGGGTATCATGTCAAATTAACAATTACATGTAACTTCATTTCCCGGTGTAGTGGGAATCATGTCTAAATTAACAATTCACTGTAACTTTATTCCCTGGTGTAGAGTGAATCATGTCAAATTAAAAATTTACTGTAAGTTTATTCCCCGATGTAGAGGGCATTATGTCTCAGTTAACAATTTACTGTAACTTTATTACCCGATGTAGGGAGTATCATGTCAACTTAAAAGTGATTGTAACTTTTTTACACGATGTAGAGGGTATCATGTCAAATTAACAGTCAACAATATCTTTATTCCCCAGTTTAGAAGGCCTCATGTCTAAATTAAAAATTAACTGTAATTTTATTCACCAATCTCGAGGGCATCCTGTCGAAATTAACAATTAACTGAAACTTTATACCCCGGCGTAGAGGGCATCATGTCAAATTAAAAATTAAGTGTAACTTCATTCCCCGGTTTCGAGGGATTCATTTCTAAATTGGAAATTTACTGTAACTTTACTCCCCGTTGTAGATGGCATCATGTGAAATTAACAATTATTTGTAACTTCATTCCCAGGTGTAGAGTGTATCATTTCAAATTAAAAATTAAGTGTAACTTTATTCCCCGGTTTCGAGGGATTCATTTCTAAATTAACAATTTACTGTAACTTTATTCCCCGGCGTAGAGGGCATCATGTCAAATAAACTTTTAACTGTAAACTTATTCCTCGGTGTTGAGGGTATCATGTAAAATTAACAATCAACTGTAACTTTGTACCCCAGTGTAGAAGGTATCATTTAAAATTAACAATCAACTGTAACTTTATTCCCCAGTGTAGAGGTTTTCATGACAAATTAAAATATAACTTTAAATATATTGCCCAGTTTGGTGTGCATCATGACAAATTAACAATTAACTCTAACTGTGTTCCTCGATGTAGAGTGTATCATGTCAAATTAACAAGTAACTGCAACTTTAGTTGCTGGTGTAGTGGGCTTCATGTCAAAATTAACAATTAAATGTAACCTTATTCCCCGGTGTAGAGGATATCATGTAAAATTAACTATCAACTGTAACATTATTCTCAGTGTAGAGGTTTTCATGACAAATTAAAAATTTATTTTAAATGTATACTCCAGTGTAGTGGGAATCATGTCAAAATTAACAACTAACTGTAACATTATTCCAAAGTGTAGAGGATATCATCTCAAAATTAGCAATTGACTGTAACTTTATTCGATGGTGTGCAGGGAATCATGTCTAAATTAACAATTGACAGTAACTTTATTCCCGATATAGAGGGTATCGTGTCGAAACTTACAATTAACTGTAACTTTATTCCCCTGTGTAGAAGGTATCATGTCTAAATTAACAATTAACTGTAACTTTATTCCCTGGTGTAGAGGATATCATGCAAAATTAACAATCAACTGTAACTTTATTTCCCAGTGTAGAGGTTATCATGTCTCAATTAACAATTAACTGTAACTTTATTCCCTGTGCAGAGGGCATCATGTCCAAGTTAATAATTATGTGTAAATGTATTCCCCGGTGTCGAGGGCATCATATCAAATTAACAATTAACTGTAACTTTATTCCCCGGTGTCGAGGGAATCATGTCAAATTAACAATTAACTGTAACTTTATTCCCCGGCGTAGAGGGTATCATCTCAAAATTAACAATTAACTGTAACTTTATTCCTCGGTGAAGAGGCCATCCTGTCAAAATTTGCAATTAACTGTAAAAATATTCCCGGTGTGAAGGGTATGATGTTTCAGTTCACATTTAACTGCAACTTTATTCATCGGTATAGAGGGCATCATTTCAAATTAAGACTTAACTCCAATTTTAATTTCCCGTTGTAGAGGGCATCATTTCAATATTAACAATTAACTGCTACTTTATTCCCCGGTAGAGAGGGCATCATGTCTAAATTAACAATTAACTGTAACTTTATAACCGGTGTAGATGGTATCATATCCAATGAACAATTAACTGTAACTTTATTCCCAGGTGTAGAGGGCATCATTTCAAAATTAACAATTAACTGCAACTTTATTCCCAAGTGTAGAGGGCCTCATGTCTAAATTAACAATTAACTGTAACTTTATTCCCCGTTGTGTAGCGCATCATTTCAAATTAAATATTAGGTGTAACTATATTCACTGGTGTAGAGGGCATCATGTCAATTTAACAATTAACTGTAACTTTATTCCCCGATGTACAAGGAATTATGTCTAAATTAACAATTAACTGTAACGATATTCTCCGGTGTAGTGGGTATCATATCAATTTGTCAATTAAGAGTAACATTTTTGCCCTGTGCAGAAGGTATCATGTTTAAATTAACAATTAACCGTAACTTTATTCCCGATGTAGAGTGCATAATGTCAAATTAACAACTAACTGTAACTTTATTCTCTGATGCAGAGGCAACATGTCAAATTAACAATTACCTTTAACATTATTCCCCAGTGTAGATGATACCATGTCAAATTAACAATTAACTGTAAATTTACTCCCTGCTGCAGAGGGTTTCATGCATAAATTAACAATTGACAATTACTTTATTCCCCGCTGCCTGAGGGTATCATGTCAAATTAACAATTGACATTAACTTTATTCCCCGGTGTAGAATGTATCATGCCGAAATTAACAATTAACTGTAAATTTATTCCCCGGTGTAGAGATTATCATGTTAAAAAACTGACTGTAACTATATTCCACAGTGTAGAGGGTATCATGTCAATTCAACAATTAACTGTAACTTTATTCTCTGGTGTACAGGGTTTCATGCCTAAATTCAAAATAGAAAATTACTTTATTCCCCGGTGCCGAGGGTATCATGTCGAAATTAACAATTAACTGTAACTTTATTCCCCAGTGTAGAGATTACCATGTTAAAAAAATGACTGTAACTTTATTCCACAGTGTAGAGGGTATCATGTCAATTTACCAATTAACTGTAACTTTATTCTATGGTGCAGAGGGTATCATGTATAAATTAACAATTAACTGTAACTTTATTCCCCGGTGTAGACGGTATCCCGTCTAAATTAACAATTAACTGTAACTTTATTTCCCGGTGTAGAGGGTATTATGGCAATATTATCAATTTAATGTAACTATATTCCCCGATGTGGAGGGCATCATGTCTAAATTAACAATTAACTATAACTTTACTCCCCGGTGTAGAGGATATCATATCAAATTAACAATTAACTGTAACTTTATTCCCCTTTGTAGAAGGTATCATGTCTAAATTAACAATTAACTCTAACTTTATTCCCAGTTGTAGAGGGTATGATATCAAATTAACAATTAACTGTAACTTTATTTCCCGGTGTAGAGGGCATTATATCAAAATTAGCAATTAACTGTAAGTATATTCTGCGGTGTCAAGGGAATCATGTCTAAATAAACCATTAAATGTAACTTTATATCCCGGTTTAGAGGGCATCATGTCTAAATTAACAATTAACTGTAACTATATTCTCCGATGAAGAAGGAATTATGTCTAAATTAACAATTAACTGTAACTATATTCCCCGGTGTTGAAGGAATCCTGTCTCAATTAACAATTTTCTGTCATTTTATTCCTCAGTATAGAGGGCATCATGTTTAAATTAACAATTAACTGTAACTTTATTCCCCGATGTAGAGGGCATCATGTTTAAATTAACAATTAACTGTAACTTAATTCCCTGGTTTAGAGGGCATAATATCAAATTAACAATTAACTGTAACTTTATTCAACTTTGCAGAAGGTATCATGTCGAAATTAACAAGTAACTGTAACTTTATTTCCCGGTGTAGAGATTATCATGTTAAAATAATGACTGTAAATTTATTCCACAGTGTACCCGGTTTCATGTCAATTCAACAATTAACTGTAACTTTATTCCACGGTGTACAGGGTATCATGTCTAAATAAACCATTAAATGTAACTTTATTCCCCTTTGTAGAAGGTATCATGTCAAAATTATCAATTAAGTGTAACTATATTCCACAGTGTAGAGGGTATCATGTCAATTCAACAATTAACTGTAACTTTATTCTCTGGTGTACAGGGTATCATGTCTAAATTAACAATTAACTGTATCTTTATTACCCGATGTGAAAAGGTATTATGTCAAAATTAGCAATTAACTGTAACTTTATTCCCCGTTGTAGAGGCATCATTCCAAATTAAATATCAAGTGTAACTATATTCACTGGTGTCGTGGGAATCATGTCAACTTAACAATTAACTGTAACGTTATTACCCGGTGTGAATGGTATTATGTCAAAATTAGCAATTAACTATAACTTTATTCCCCGGTGTGGAGGGAATAATATCTAAATAAACCATTAAATGTAACTTTAGTGTCCTTTGTAGAAGGCATAATGTATAAATTAACAATTAACTATAATTGTATTTCCCCGGTGTACAGTGTATGATTTTAAAATTAACAATTAACTATAACTTTATTCCCCGTTGTAGAGGCATCATTTCAAATTAAAGGTTATGTGTAACTATATTCACTGGTGTTGAGGGCATCATGTCAAATGACCATTAACTGTAACTTTATTCCCCGAAGTAGAAGGAATTATGTCTAAATTAACAATTAACTGTAACTTTATTCCCCCGATGTAGAGGGTATCACCTCTAAATCAACAATTAACTGTAATTATATTCCCCGGTGTTGAGGGAATCCTGTCTAAATTAACAATTAACTGCAACTTTATTCCCCTGTGTAGAATGTATCATGTCTAAATTAACAATTACCTGTAACTTTATTCCCCGTTGTAGAGGCATCATTTCAAATTATATGTTAAGTGTAACTATATTCACTGGTGTTGATGGCAACATGTCAAATTAACAATTAACTGTAACTTTATTCCCCGAAGTAGAAGGAATTATGTCTAAATTAACAATTAACTGTAACGTTATTCCCCCGATGTAGAGGGTATCACCTCTAAATCAACAATTAACTGTAACTATATTCCCCGGTGTTGAGGGTGCCTGTCTAAATTAACAATTAACTGTAACTTTATTCCCGTGTAGAAGTTATCATGTCTAAATTAACAATTAACTGTAACTTTATTCATCAGTGTAGAGAGCATCATGTTTAAATTAACAATTATCTGTAACTTTATCCCCGATGTAGAGTGCATAATGTCAAATTTACAATTAACTGTCACTTTATTCTCCAATGCAGAGGCAACATGTCAAATTAACAATTAACCTGAACATTATTCCCCAGTGTAGAGGATATCATGTCAAATTAACAATTAACTGTAAATTTACTCCCTGCTGTAGAGGGGTTCATGCCTAAATTAACAATTGATAAATCCTTTTGCCCCGGTGCCGAGGGTACCATGTCAAATTAAAAATTGACTTTTACTTTTTTCCCCGTTGTAGAGTGCTTCATGTCATAATTAACAATTGGCTGAAATTTTATTCCCCGGTGTGCAGGGAGTCATCTCTAAATTACCAATTAATTGTAACTTTATTCATCTGTGTAGAAGGTATCATGTCTAAATTAACAATTAACTGTAACTTTATTCCCCAGTCAAGATGGCATCATGTCGAATTTAACAATTAACTGTAACTTTATTCCCCGTTGTAGAGGGTATCCATTTCAAATTAAATATTAAGTATAACTATATTCACAGGTGTAGAGGGCATTATGTCAATTTAACAAAAACTGTAACTTTATTCCCTGATGTAGAAGGAATCATGTCTAAATTAACAATTAACTGTAACTTTACTCCCTGGTGTATAGTGAATCATGTCAAATTAACAAGTAACTGTAAGTTTATTCCCCGGTCCAGTGTGTATCCTGTCTCAGTTAACAATTTACTGTAACTTTATTACCCGATGTAGAGGGTATCATGACGAAATTAACAATTCACTGTAAATTTATACCCCGGTTTAGAGGGTATCATGTCAAATTAACAGTCAACTATATCTTTATTCCTCAGTGTAGAGGTTATCATGTCAAATTAAAAATTTACTTTCAGTTTATTCCCCAGTTTAGAAGGTATCATGTCTAAATTAAAAATTAACTGTAATTTTATTCACCAATACAGAGTGTTTCATGTCAAATTAACAATTAACTGTAACTTCATTCCCCGGTGCAGAGTGTATAATGTCAAATTAACAATTAACTGTAACATTATTCCCCGGTTTAGAGGGAATCATTTCAAAATTAACAATTCACTGTAACTTTATTCCCGTTGTAGAGGGCATCATATCTAATTTAACAATTTAAAGTAACTTTATTCCCCCGTGTAGAGGTAATCATGTAACATTAACAATCAACTGTAACTTTGTTCCCCAGTGTATAGGGTATCATGTAAAATTAACAATCAACTTTCACTTTATTCCACAGTGTAGAGGTCTTCATGACAAATATATTCCCCAGTTTAGTGGGCATCATGTCAAATTAACAATTAACTCTAACTTTATTCCCCGGTGTCGAGGGTATCATGTCCAATTAACAAGTAACTGTAACTGTAGTCCCCGGTGTAGAGGGCTTCATGTCAATATTAACAATTAACTGTAACATTATTCCACAGTGTAGAGGGCATCATGTCAAAATTAGAAATTGACTGAAACTTTATTCCAATGTGTGGAGGGAATCATGTCTAAATTAATAATTAACTAAAACTTTATTCCCCAGTGTGCAGGCAATCATGTCTAAATTAACAATTAACTGTAACTTTATTCCCTTGTACAGTAGGTATCATGTCTAAATTAACAAGTAACTGAAATTTTATTTATCCGGTGTAGAGGGTATCATGTAAAATTAACAATCAACTTAACTTTATTCCCAGTGTAGAGGTTATCATGACAAATTAAAAATTAAATGTAAGGTTATTTCCCAGTGTAGTGGGCATCATGGCAAAATTAACAATTAACTGTAACATTATTCCAAATTGGTGAGCATATCATGTCAAAATTAGCAATTGACTGTAACTTTATTCTATGGTGTGCAGGGAATCATGTCTAAATAACAGTTAACTGCAACTTTATTCCCCGGTATACAGGGTATCATGTCAAAATTAGCAATTAACCGTAACTATATTCCCCGGTATAGATGGCATCATGACAAATTAAAAATTAACTTTAACTTTATTCCCCAGTTTAGAAGGTATCACGTCTAAATTAAAAAATAACTTAATTTTTTTCACCAATGTAGAGGGCCTCCTGTCGAAATCAACAATTAACTGAAACTTTATACCCCGGTGTAGAGGACTTCATGTCAAATTAACAATTAATTGTAACTTTATTCCCCGGTTTAGAGTGAATAATTTCTAAATTAACAATTCACTGTAACTTTATTCCCCGGTGTAGAAGGTAGCATGTCTAAATTAACAATTAACTAACTTTATTCCCCAGTCAAGATGGCATCATGTCGAATTTAACAATTAACTGTAACTTTATTCCCGTTGTGGAGGGCATCATGTCAAATTAACAATTAACTGTAACTTTATTCCCCGTTGTCGAGGGCATCATTTCAAATTAAATATTAAGTGTAACTATATTCACTGGTGTAGAGGGCATCATGTCAATTTAACAATGAACTGTAACTTTACTCCCCGATGTAGAAGGAATTATGTCTAAATTAACAATTAACTGTAAATTTATTCAACGATGTAGAAGGTATCATGTCTAAAGTAACAATGTACGGTAACTTTATTCCCTTGTGTATAGTGAATCATGTCAAATTAACAATTAACTGTAAGTTTATTCCCCGGTGCAAAGGGTATCATGTCTCAGTTAACAATTTACTATAACTTTATTACCCGATGTAGGAAGTATCATGTCAAATTATAAACTGATTGTAACTTTATTACAGGATGTAGAGGGTATCATGACGAAATATTACAATTCACTGTAACTTTATACCCCGGTTTAGAGGGTATCATGTCAAATTAACAGTCAACTATATCTTTATTCCACAGTGTAGAGGTTATCATGACAAATTAAAAATTAAATTTCAGTTTATTCCCCAGTTTAGAAGGTATCATGTCTAAATTAAACATTAACTGTAATTTTATTCACAAATGTAGAGTGTATCATGTCAAATTAACAATTAACTGTAACTTCATTCCCCGGTGTAGAGTGTATAATGTCAAATTAACAATTAAGTGTAACTTTATTCCCCAGTTTAGAGGGAATCATTTCAAAATTAACAATTCACTGTAACTTTATTCCCCGGTGTAGAGGGCATCATGTCAAATTAACATTTACCTGTAGCCTTATTCCTCGGTATTAAAGAGGGTATCGTATCTAATTTAACAATTTAATGTAACTTTATTCCCCCGTGTAGTGGTTATCATGTAAAATTAACAATCAAATTTAACTTTATTCCACAGTGTAGAGGTTATCATGACAAATTAAAAATTAAATTTAAATGTATTCCCCAGTGTAGTGGGCATCATGGCAAAATTAACAATTAACTGTAACATTATTCCAAAATGTAGAGCATATCATGTCAAAATTAGCAATTGACTGTAACTTTAAAAAATGGTGTGCAGGGAATCATGGCTAAATTAACAATTTCCTGTAACTTTATTCCTCGGTATACAGGGCATCATGTCAAAATTAGCAATTAACCGTAATATATTCCCCGGTGTAGAGGGCATCATGACAAATTAAAAATTAACTTTAACTTTATTCCCCAGTTTGGAAGGTATCATGTATAAATTAAAAATTAACTGTAATTTTATTCACCAATGTAGAGGGCCTCCTGTCGAAATTAACAATTAACTGAAACTTTATACCCCGGTGTAGAGGGCATCATGTCAAATTTACAATTAAGTGTAACTTTATTCCCAGGTTTAGAGGGAATAATTTCTAAATTAACAACTCACTGTAACTTTATTCCCCGGTGTAGAGGGCATCATGTCAAATAAACAATTAACTGTAACTTCCTTCCCAGGTGTAGAGTGTATCATGACAAATTAAACATTCACTGTAACTTTATTCCCCGGTGTGGAGGGCATCATGTCAAATTAAAATTTAACTGTAATCTTATTCCTCGGTGTAGAGGGTATCATATCTAAATTTACAATTTAATGTAACTTTATTCCCCGGTATAGAGGTTATCATGTAAAATTAACAATCATCTGTAACTTTGTTCCACAGTGTAGAGGGTATCATGTAAAATTAACAATCAACTATAACTTTATTCCACAGTTTAGAGGTTTTCATGACAAATTAACAAATAACTCTAAGTTTATTCCCCGGTGTAGTGTGTATCATGTCAAATTAACAAGTAACTGTAACTTTAGTCCCCGGTGTAGGGGGCTTCATTTCAAAATTAACAATTAACTGTAACGTTATTCCACAGTGTAGAGGGTATCATGTCAAAATTAGGAAATTACTGAAACTTTATTCCATTGTGTGAAGGGAATCATGTCTAAATTAACAATTATCTGTAACTTTACTCCCCTGTGTAGAAGGTATCATGTAAAATTAACAATCAATTGTAACTTTATTCCCAGTGTAGAGGTTTTCATGCCAAATTAAAGATTACATTTAAATTTATTCCCCAGTGTAGTGGGCATCATGGCAAAATTAACAATTAACTGTAACATTATTCCAAAGTGTTGAGGATATCATGTCAAAATTAGCAATTGACTTTTACTTTATTCTACGTTGTGCGGGGAATCATGTCTAAATTAACAATTAATTGTAACTTTATTCCCCTGTGCAGAAGGTATCGTGTCTAAATTAACAATTAACTGTAACCTTATTCCCCTGTGTAGAGGGCATCATGTTTAAATTAACAATTAACTGTAACTAAACTCGCCGATGTAGAGTGCATAATGTCAAATTAACAATTAACTGTAACTTTATTCTCCAATGCAGAGGCAACATGTCAAATTAACAATTAACTTTAAAATTATTCACCAGTGTAGAGGATATCATGTCAAATTAACAATTAACTGTAGATTTACTCCCTGCTGCAGAGGGTTTCATGCCTAAATTAACAATTGATAATTAATTATTCCCCGGTGCCGAGGGGTCATGTCAAATTAAAAATTGACTTGTACTTTAGTACCCGGTGTAGACTGCTTCATGTCAAATTTAACAATTAACTGTAAAATTATTCCCTGGTGCAGAGGGTATCATGTCATAATTAGCAATTGACAGAAACTTTATTCCCCGGTGTGCAGGGATTCATGTCTAAATTAACAATTAACTGTAACTTTATTCAACTGTGTCGAATATATCCTGTCAAAATTAGCAATTTACTGTAACTTTATTCCCCTGCACAGAAGGAATTATGTCTAATTTTACAATTAACTGTAACTTTAGTCCCGGGTGTAGAGGGTATCATGTAAAATTAACTATCAAGTGTAACTTTATTCCCAGGTGTAGAGGGTATCATGTAAATTGAACAATCAACTGTAACTTTATTCCCACTGTAGAGGTTATCATGACAAATTAAAAGTTAAATTTAAATTTATTCCCCAGTGTAGTGGGCATCATGGCAAAATTAACAATTAACTGTAACATTATTCCAAAATGTAGAGCATATCATGTCAAAATTAGCAATTGACTATAACTTTATTACATGGTGTGCAGGGAATCATGTCTAAATTAACAATTAACTGTAACTTTATTCCCCGGTATACAGGGTATCATGTCAAAATTAGTAATTAACCGTAACTATATTCCACGGTGTAGAGGGCATCTTGACAAATTAAAAATTAACTTTAACTTTCTTCCCTAGTTTAGAAGGTATCATGTCTAAATAAAAAATTAACAGTAATTTTGTTCACCAATGTAGAGGGCCTCCTGTCGAAATTAACGATTTACTGAAACTGTATACCTCGGTGCAGAGGGCGTCATGTCAAATTAACAATGAAGTGTAACTTTATTCCCCGGTTTAGAGGGATTTATTTCTGAATTAACAATTCACTGTAACTTTATTCCCCGGTGTGCAGGGAATCATGTCTCAATTAACAATTAACTTTAACTTTATTCCCCAGTAAAGATGGCATTATGTCGAATTTAACAATTAACTGTAACTTTATTCCCCGGTGTAGAGGGCATCATTTCAAATTAAATATTAAGTGTAACTATATTCAATGGTGTAGAGGGCATCATGTCAACTTAACAATTAATTGTAACTTTATTCCCCTATGTAGAAGGAATTATATCTAAATTAACAATGAACTGTAACTTTATTCAACTGTGTAGTGGGAATCCTGTCTAAATTAACAATTAACTGTAAGTTTATTCCCCGGTGCAGAGGGTATCATGTCTCAGTTAACAATTTACTGTAACTTTACTACCCGATGTAGGGAGTATCATGTCAAATTAAAAACTGATTATAACTTTATTACAGGATGTAAAGGGTATATGTCTAAATTAACAATTTACTGTAACTTTATACCCCGGTTTAGAGGGAATCATGTCAAATTAACAGTCAACTATAACTTTATTCCCCAGTGTAGAGGTTATCATGAAAAATTTAAAATTAACTGTAATTTTATTCACCAATGTAGAGGGCATCCTGTCGAAATTAAAAATTAACTGAAACTGCATACCCCAGTGTAGAGGGCATCGTGTCAAATAAAAAATTAAGTGTAACTTTATTCCCCGGTTTCTAGGGATTCATTACTAAATTAATACTTAACTGTAACTTTATTCCCAGTGTAGAGGGTATCATGTCAAATTAACAATTAACTGTAACTTCATTCCCTGGAATACCGGGAATCATGTCTAAATTAACAATTCAATGTAAATATATTCCCTGGTGTAGAGGACATCATTTCAAATTAACAATTAAATGTAACTTCATTCCCAGATGTAGAGTGTATTATGTCAAATTAACAATTAACTGTAACTTAATTCCCCGGTGTAGAGTGTATCATGTCAAATTAACAGTTAAGTGTAACTTTATTCCCCGGTTTAGAGGGAATCATTTCAAAATTCACAATTCACTGTAACTTTATTCCCCGGTGTAGAGGGCATCATGTCAAATTAACATTTAACTGTAACCTTATTCCTCGGTGTAGAGGGTATCATATCTAAATTTACAATTTAATGTAACTTTATTCCCCGGTGTAGAGGTTATCATGTAACATTAACAATCAACTGTAACTTTGTTCCCCAGTGTAGAGGTTATCATGTAAAATTAACAATCAACTGAAAATTTATTCCCCAGTGTTGGGGTTTTAATGACATATTAAAAAATAACGTTAAATATATTCCCCAGTTTAGTGGGCATCATGTCAAATTAACAATTAACTCTAACTTTATTCCCTGGTGTAGAGTGTATCATATCAAATTAACAAGTAACTGTAACTGTAGTCCCCGGTGTAGAGGGAATCATTTCTAAATTAACAATTAACAGTAACTTTATTCCCGGCGTAGAGGGTATCATGTCAAATTAACAATTAACGGTAACTTTACTCCTCGTTGTAGAGGGCATCATGTTAAAATTAACAAATAACTGTAACTATATCCCCCGGTGTTGAGGGAATCCTGTCTAAATTAACAATTAACAATTGACTGGTACAGTATTCCCCAGTGAAAAGGGTATCATGACAAATTATAAAATCACTTTAACATTATTCCCCAGTGTAGAGGATATCACGTCAAATTAACAATTAACTCTAAATTTATTCCCCGGTGTAGAGGGCATCATATAAAATTAACAATTAACTGTAACTTTATTCCCCGGTGTAGAGGGCATCATGTCTAAATTAACAATTAACTGTAACTTTATTCCCCGTTGTAGAGGGCATCATTTCAAATTAAATATTAAGTGTAACTATATTCACTTGCGTAAAGGGCATCATGTCAATTTAACAATTAACTGAAACTTTATTCCCTGGTGTTGAGGGAATCCTGTCTAAATTAACAATTAACAGTAACGTTATTCCCCGATGCAGAGGGCATCATGTCTAAATTAACAATTACATGTAAATGCATTCCCCTGTGTAGAAGGCATCATGTCTAAATTAACTATTAACTGTAACTTTATTCCCCAGTGTAGAGGGTATCATGTTTAAATTAACAATTAACTGTAACTTTATTTCCCGGTGTAGAGTGCATAATGTCAAATTAACAATTAACTGTAACTTTATTCTACGATGCAGAGGCAACAGGTCAAATTAACTATTAAATTTAACATTATTCCCCAGTGCAGAGGATATCATGTCAAATTAACAATTAACTGTAAATTTACTCTCTACTGTAGAGGGTTTCATGTCTAAATTAACAATTGACAATTACTTTATTCCCCTGTGCCGAGAGCATCATGTCATATGAAAAATTGACTTTTAATTTAATCCCCGGTGTAGAGTGTATCATGTCGAAATTAACAATTAACTTTAACTTTATTCCCCGGTGTAGAGGGTATCATGTAAATTCAACAATTACCTGTAACTTTATTCTCTGGTGCAGAGGGTATCATGTATAAATTAACAAGTAAATGTAACTTTATTCCCCAGTGCAGAGGGTATCATGACAGATTAACAAATAACTTAAACTTTATTCCCCGGTGTTGAGGGCATCATATAAAATTAACAATGAACTGTAACTTTATTCCCCGGTTTAGACGGTATCATATCAAATTAACAATTAACTGTAACTTTATTCCACGTTGTAGAGTGAATTGTGTCAAATTAACATTTAACTGTAACATTATTTCGCGGCGTAGAGGGTATCATATCTAAATTAACAATTCAATGTAACTTTATTCCCCGGTGTAGAGGTTATCATGTAAAATTAACAATCAACTGAAAATTTATTCCCCAGTGTTGGGGTTTTAATGACATATTAAAAAATAACGTTAAATATATTCCCCAGTTTAGTGGGCATCATGTCAAATTAACAACTAACTCTAACTTTATTCCCTGGTGTAGAGTGTATCATATCAAATTAACAAGTAACTGTAACTGTAGTCCCCGGTGTAGAGGGAATCATTTCTAAATTAACAATTAACAGTAACTTTATTCCCGGCGTAGAGGGTATCATGTCAAATTAACAATTAACGGTAACTTTACTCCTCGTTGTAGAGGGCATCATGTTAAAATTAACAAATAACTGTAACTATATCCCCCGGTGTTGAGGGAATCCTGTCTAAATTAACAATTAACAATTGACTGGTACAGTATTCCCCAGTGAAAAGGGTATCATGACAAATTAAAAAATCACTTTAACATTATTCCCCAGTGTAGAGGATATCACGTCAAATTAACAATTAACTCTAACTTTATTCCCCGGTGTAGAGGGCATCATATAAAATTAACAATTAACTGTAACTTTATTCCCCGGTGTAGAGGGCATCATGTCTAAATTAACAATTAACTGTAACTTTATTCCCCGTTGTAGAGGGCATCATTTCAAATTAAATATTAAGTGTAACTATATTCACTTGCGTAAAGGGCATCATGTCAATTTAACAATTAACTGAAACTTTATTCCCTGGTGTTGAGGGAATCCTGTCTAAATTAACAATTAACAGTAACGTTATTCCCCGATGCAGAGGGCATCATGTCTAAATTAACAATTACATGTAAATGCATTCCCCTGTGTAGAAGGCATCATGTCTAAATTAACTATTAACTGTAACTTTATTCCCCAGTGTAGAGGGTATCATGTTTAAATTAACAATTAACTGTAACTTTATTTCCCGGTGTAGAGTGCATAATGTCAAATTAACAATTAACTGTAACTTTATTCTACGATGCAGAGGCAACAGGTCAAATTAACTATTAAATTTAACATTATTACCCAGTGCAGAGGATATCATGTCAAATTAACAATTAACTGTAAATTTACTCTCTACTGTAGAGGGTTTCATGTCTAAATTAACAATTGACAATTACTTTATTCCCCTGTGCCGAGAGCATCATGTCATATGAAAAATTGACTTTTAATTTAATCCCCGGTGTAGAGTGTATCATGTCGAACTTAACAATTAACTTTAACTTTATTCCCCGGTGTAGAGGGTATCATGTAAATTCAACAATTACCTGTAACTTTATTCTCTGGTGCAGAGGGTATCATGTATAAATTAACAAGTAAATGTAACTTTATTCCCCGGTGTAGAGGATATCACGTCAAATTAACAATTAAATGTAACTTTATTCCCCAGTGCAGAGGGTATCATGACAGATTAACAAATAACTTAAACTTTATTCCCCGGTGTTGAGGGCATCATATAAAATTAACAATGAACTGTAACTTTATTCCCCGGTTTAGACGGTATCATATCAAATTAACAATTAACTGTAACTTTATTCCACGTTGTAGAGTGAATTGTGTCAAATTAACATTTAACTGTAACATTATTTCGCGGCGTAGAGGGTATCATATCTAAATTAACAATTCAATGTAACTTTATTCCCCGGTGTAGAGGTTATCATGTAAAATTAACAATCAAATGTAACTGTGATGCCCAGTGTAGAGGGTATCATGTAAAATTAACAATCAACTGTAACTTTATTCCCCAGTGTAGAGTGTATCATGTCAAATTAACAAGTAACTGTAACTTTACTTCCCGGTGTAGAGGGCTTCATGTCAAAATTAACAATTAACTGTAACATTATTTCACAGTGTACAGGGTATCATGTCATTATTAGCAATTGACTGAAACTTTATTCCATTGTGTAGAGGTAATCATGCCTAAATTAACCATTAACTATAACTTTATTCCCCGGTGTGCAGGGAATCATGTCTAAATTAAAAATTAACTGTAACTTTATTCCCCTGTGCAGAAGGTATCATGTAAAATTAACAATCAAGTTTAACTTTATTCCCCAGTGTAGAAGGTATCATGTAAAATTAACAATCATCTGTAAATTTATTCTCAGTGTAGAGGTCATCATGACAAATTAAAAATTAAATTTAAATTTATTCCCCAGTGTAGTGGGTATCATGGCAAAATTAACAATTAACTGTAACATTATTCCAAATTGTAGAGGATATCATGCCAAAATTAGCAATTGACTGTAACTTTATTCTATGGTGTGCTGGGAATAATGTCTAAATTAACAATTAACTGTTACGTTATTCCCCGGTATACAGGGTATCATGTCAAAATTAGCAATTAACCGTAACTATATTCCCTGGTGTAGAGGGCATCATGACAAATTAAAAAGTAACTTTTACTTTATTCCCCAGTTTAAAAGGTATCATGTCTAAATTAAAAATTAACTGTAATTTTATTCACCAATGTAGAGGGCCTCCTGTCGAAATTAACAATTAACTGAAACTTTATAACCCGGTGTAGAGGGCATCATGTCAAATTAACAATTAAGTGTAACTTTATTTCCCGGTTTAGAGGGAATCATTTCTAAATTAACAATTCACTGTAACTATATACCCCGGTGTAGAGGGCATCATGTCAAATAAACAATTAATTGTAACTTCATTCCCAGGGGTAGAGTGTATAATTCAAATTAACAATTAAGTGTAACTTTATTCCCCGGTTTAGAGGGAATAATTTCTAAATTAACAATTCACTGTAACTTTACTCCCCGGTGTAGAGTGTATCATATCAAATTAACAATTAAGTGTAACTTTATTCCCCGGTTTAGAGGGAATAATTTCTAAATTAACAATTCACTGTAACTTTATTCCCCGGTGTAGAGGGCATCATGTCAAATTAACATTTAAATGTAATCTTATTCCTCGGTGTAGAGGGCATCATATCTAAATTTACAATTTAATGTAACTTTATTCCCCGGTGTAGAGGTTATCATTTAAAAATAACAATCAACAGTAACTTTGTTCCCCAGTGCAGAGGTTATCATGTAAAATTAACAATCAACTATAACTTTATTCCCCAGTTTAGAGGTTTTCATCACAAATTAACAAATAACTTTAAATATATTCCCCAGGTTAGTGGACATCATGTCAAATTAACAAATAACTCTAACTTTATTCCCCGGTGTAGAGTGTATCATGTCAAATTTATAAGTGACTGTAACTTTAGTCCCCGGTGTAGAGGGCTTCATTTCAAAATTAGCAATTAACTGTAACATTATTCCACAGTGCAGAGGGTATCTTGTCAAAATTAGCAATTGACTGAAACTTTATTCCATTGTGTGGAGGGAATCATGTCTAAATTAATAATTAACTGCAACTTTATTCCCCGGTGTGCAGGGAATCATGTCTACATTAACAATTAACTGTAACTTTATTCCCCTGTGCAGAAGGTATCATGTAAAATTAACAATCAACTTTAACTTAATTCCCAGTTTAGAGGTTTTCATGACAAATTAAAGATTAAATATATTTATTCCCCAGTGTAGCGGGCATCATGGCATAATTAACAATTAACTGTAACTTTAATCCACGGTGTCGAAGGTATCTTGTGTAAATTAACAATTAACTGTAACTTCATTCCTTGGAATACCGGGAATCATGTCTTAATTAACGATTAACTGTAATTTTATTCCCCAGGGTAGAGGGCATCATGTCGAAATTAACAATTAACTGTAACTTTATTCCCCGGTGTAGACGGTATCATTTCAAATTAACTGTATCTTTATTCCTCTGTGTAGAGATTATCATGATAAAAAAATTCACTTTTACTTTATTCCCCGGTGTAGAGGGTATCATGTAAATTCAACAATTACCTGTAACTTTATTCTCTGGTGCAGAGGGTGGCATGTATAAATTAACAATTAAATGTAACTTTATTCCCCGGTGTAGAGGATATCATGTCAAATTAACAATTACATGTAACTTTATTCCCCAGTGTATAGGGTATCATGACAGATTAACAATTAACTTCAACTTTATTCTCCGGTGTTGAGAGCATCATATAAAATTAACAATTAACTGTAACTTTATTCCCCGGTGTGGAGGGAATCATGTCTACATTAACAACTAACTGTAACTTTATTCCCCTGTGCAGAAGGTATCATGTAAAATTAACAATCAACTTTAACTTAATTCCCAGTGTAGAGGTTTTCATGTCAAATTAAAGATTAAATATTTTTATTCCCCAGTGTAGCGGGCATCATGGCATAATTAACAATTAACTGTAACATTATTCCAAAGTGTAGAGGATATCATGTGAAAATTAGCAATTGACTGTAAATTTATTCTATGGTGTGCAGGGAATCATGTCTAAATTAACAATTAACTGTAACTTTATTCCCCGGTATACAGGGTATCATGTCAAAATTAGCAATTAAACGTAACTATATTCCCCGGTGCATAGGGCATCATATCGAAATTAACAATTATCTGTAACTTTATTCACCGTTGTAGAGGGCTTCATGTCAAAATAAATATTAAGGGTAACTATATTCACTGATGTAGAGGGTATCGTGTCAAATCAACATATAACAGTAACTTTATTCCTCGATGTAGCAGGAATCATGTCAAAATTAACAAGTAACTGTAACTTTAATCCCCGGTGTAGAGGGCATTATGTCAAAATTAACAATTAACTGAAACTATTTTCCACGGTGCAGAGTGTATCATATCAAATTAACAATTAACTGTAACTTTATTTCTCAGTGTAGAGGGTTGCATTTCAAATTAAATGTATCATTATTCCCCAGTGTAGAGATTATTGACTGTAATGTTATTCCACAGTGTAGAGGGTATCATGTAAATTCAAGAATTAACAGTAAGTTTATTCTTTGGTGTACAGGGTATCATGTCTAAATTAACAATTAACTGTAACTTTATTTCCCGGTGTAGAGGGTATCATATCAAATTAACAATTTACTGTAACTTTATCCCCCGGTGTAGAGAGCATCATGTAAAAATTAACAATTAGTTGCATCATTATCCCGCATTGTAGTGGGTATCATGTCTAAATTAACAATTAACCGTAATTCTTTTAACCAGTGTAGAGTATATCATGTCAAATTAACAATTAAATTAACTTTATTCCCCGGTGTAGAGGATATTATGTCAATTAAAAATTAACTGTAAAATTGTTCTCTTTTGTACAGGATATCATGCCAAATAAAAAAATAACTGTGACTTTATTCTGTGCTGTAGAGGATATCATGTCTAAATTAACAATTAACTGTAAAATTATTCTCCGGTGTAGAGGTTATGATGTCAAATTAACAATTTACTGTAACTTTATTTCTCAGTGTAGAGGGTTCCATTTCAAATTAAATGTATCATTATTCCCCAGTGTAGAGATTATTGACTGTAATTTTATTCCACAGTGTAGAGGGTATCATGTAAATTCAACAATTAACAGTAAGTTTATTCGCTGGTGTACAGGGTATCATGTCTAAATTAACAATTAACTGCAACTTTATTTCCCGGTGCAGAGGGTATCATATCAAATTAACAATTTACTGTAACTTTATCCCCCGGTGTAGAGGGCATCATGTAAAAATTAATAATAAACTGTAACTTTATTCCGCATTGTAGTGGTTATCATGTCTAAATTAACAATTAAGTGTAACTTTATTCCCCTGTTGAGAAGGTATCATTTCTAAATTAACAATTAACTGTAACTTTATTCTCCAGTGTAGAGGGCATCATGTCGAAATTAACAATTAATTGTAACTTTATTCCCCGGTGTATAGGGCATCATGTCAAATTAACAATTAACTTTAACATTATTCCCCAGTGTAGAGGATATCATGTCAAATTAACAATTAACTGCAAATTTACTCCCTGGTGTAGAGTGTTTCATGCCTAAATTAACAATTGATATTTACAATACTCCCCGCTTTAGAGGATATCATGTCGAAATTAACAATTAACTGTAACTTTATTCCCTGGTGCATAGGGTATCATGTCAATTTAACAATTGAGTGTAACTTTATTCCCCGGTGTATAGTGTATCATGTCAAAATTAACCATTAACTGTAACTTTATTCCCCAGTGTAGAGTGTATCATGTCGAAATTAACAATTGACTGTAACTTTATTCCCCGGTGTAGAAATTATCATTTAAAAAAAATGATTGCAACTTTATTCCACAGTGTGGAGGGTATCATGAAAATTCAACAATTTACTGTAACTTTATTCCCCAGTGTAGAGGGTATCACGACAGATTAACAATTAACTGTAACTTTATTCCCCGGTGTAGAGGGTATCATGTCAAATTAACATTTAAATGTAATCTTATTCCTCGGTGTAGAGGGTATCATATCTAATTTTACAATTTAATGTAACTTTATTCCCCAGTGTAGAGGTTATCGTGTAAAAATAACAATCATCTGTAACTTTGTTACCCAGTGAAGAGGTTATCATGTAAAATTAACAAATAACTTTAAATATATTCTCCAGTTTAGTGGGCATCATGTCAAATTAACAAATAAATCTAACTTTATTTCCCGGTGTAGAGTGTATCATGTCAAATTAACAAGTAACTGTAACTTTAGTCCCCGGTGTAGAGGGCTTCATTTCAATATTAACAATTAACTGTAACATTATTCCAAAGTGTAGAGGATATCATGTCAAAATTAGCAATTGACTGTAACTTTATTCTATGTTGTGCAGGGAATCATGTCTAAATTAACAATTAACTATAACTTTATTCCCCGGTATACACGGTATCATGTCAAAATTAGCAATTAACCGCAACTATATTCCCCAGTGTAGAGGGCATCATATCGAAATTAATAATTAATTGTAACTTTATTCACAGTTGTAGAGGGTTTCATGTCAAAATAAATATTAAGGGTAACTATATTCACTGATGTAGAGGGTATCGTGTCAAATCAACATATAACAGTAACTTTAGTCCTCGATGTAGAAGCAATCATGTCTAAATTAACAATTACCTGTAACTTTATTCCCTGGTGTTGAGGGAATCCGGTCTAAATTAACAATTACCTGTAACTTTATTCCCCAGTGTAGAAGGTATCATGTGTAAATTAACAATTAACTGTAACTTCATTCCCTGGATACCGGGAATCGTGTCTTAATTAACGATTAACTGTAATTTTATTCCCCAGTGTAGAGGACATCATGTCGAAATTAACAATTAACTGTTACTTTATTTCCCGGTGTAGAGGTTATCATGTCCAAATTTACATTTAACTGTATCTTTATTCCCCTTTGTCGAGGGCATCATATTAATTTAACAATTAACTGTAACTTTATTCCCCGGTGTAGAGGGTATCATTTCAAATTAACTGTATCTTTATTCCTCGGTGTAGAGATTATCATGTTAAAAAAATTGACTTTTACTTTATTCCCCGGTGTAGAGGGTATCATGTAAATTCAACAATTACCTGTAACTTTATTCTCTGGTGCAGAGGGTATCATGTCAAATTAACAATTACATGTAACTTTATTCCCGAGTGTAGAGGGTATCATGACAGATTAACAATTAACTTCAACTTTATTCCCCGGTGTTGAGGGTATCATATAAAATTAACAATTAACTGTAACTTTATTTCCCGGTGTAGACGGTATCATATCAAATGAACAATTAACTGTAACTTTACTCCCCGGTGTAGAGGGCATCATGTCAAAATTAAGATTTAACTGTAACTTTTTCCCCCGGTGTAGAGGGCCTCATTTCAAAATTTGCAATTAACTGTAACTATATTCCCCGGTGTGAAGTGTAAGATGTTTAAGTTAACAATTACCTGTAACCTTATTCCCCGGTTTAGAGGATATCATGTCAAATTAACAATTAACTGTAAATTTATTCCCCGGTGTAGAGGGCATTATGTAAAAATTAACAATTCACTGTAACTTTATTCCTCGGTGTAAAGGGTATTATGTCTAAATCAGCAATTATCTGTAACTATATTCCCCGGTGCAGAGGATATCATATCAAATTAACAATTAACTGTAACTTTATTTCCCAGTGTAGAGGGATCCATTTCAAATTAAATGTATCATTGATCCCCAGTGTAGAGATTACTGACTGTAATTTTATTCCACAATGTAGAGGGTATGATGTAAATCCAACAATTAACAGTAAGTTTATTCTCTGATGTACAGGGCATCATGTCTAAATTAACAATTAACTGTAACTTTATTTCCCGGTGTAGAGGGTATCATATCAAATTAACAATTTACTGTAACTTTATTCCCCGGTGTAGAGGGCATCATGTAAAAGTTAACAATTAACTGTAACTTTATTCCGCATTGTAGTGGGTATCTTGTCAAAATTAACAATTAACAGTAACTTTCTTCCCCGGTGTAGTGGATATTATGTCAATTAAAAATTAACTGTAAAATTGTTCTCTTGTGTATAGGATATCATGCCAAATTCAACATTAACTTTGACTTTATTCTGTGCTGCAGAGGATATCATGTCTAAATTAACAATTAACTGTATAATTATTCTCCGGTGTAGAGGTTATCATGTCAAATTAACAATTAACAGCAACTTTATTCCCCGATGTAGAGGGTATCCTGTCTAATTTAGCAATTAACTGTAAGGTTGTTCCCCAGTGTAGAAGGTATCATGACTAAATTAACAATTAAGTGTAACTTTATTCCCCTGTTGAGAAGGTATCATGTCTAAATTAACAATTAAGTGTAACTTTATACACCTGTTGAGAAGGTATCATGTCTAAATTAACAATTAACTGTAACTTTATTCCCCAGTGCAGAGGGCATCATGTCGAAATTAACAATTAATTGTAACTTTATTCCCCGTGTATAGGGCATCATGACAAATTAACAATTAACTTTAACATTATTCCCCAGTGTAGAGGATATCATGTCAAATTAACAATTAACTGTAAATTTGCTCCTTGGTGTTGAGTGTTTCATGCCTAAATTAACAATTGATATTTACGTTATTCCCCGGTGTAGAGGATATCATGTCGAAGTTAACAATTAACTGTAACTTTATTCCCCGGTGCATAGGGTATCATGTCAATTTAACAATTGAGTGTAACTTTATTCTCCTGTGTATAGTGTATCATGTCAAAATTAACCATTAACTGTAACTTTATTCCCCGGTGTAGAGTGTATCATGACGAAATTAACAATTGACTGTAATTTATTCCCCGGTGTAGAGTGCATCATGTCGAAATTAACAATTAACTGTAACGTTATTCCCCGGTGTAGAGGGCATCATGTCGAAATTAACAATTAACTGTAACGTTATTCCCCGGTGTAGAGGGCACCATTTCAAATTAACTGTATCTTTATTCCCCAGTGTAGAAATTATCATGTTAAAAAAAAATGACTGCAACTTTATTCCACAGTGTGGAGGGTATCATGTCAATTCAACAATTTACTGTAACTTTATTCCCCAGTGTAGAGGGTATCATATCAAATTAAGCATTAACTGGAACTTTATTCCCCGGTGTAGAGGTTATCATGTCAAATTAACAATTACCTGTAACCTTATATCTTGAGTGCAGAGGGTATGATGTCTTATTTAACAATTAAATGTAACGTTATACCCTGGTGTGGAGGGTATCATGTCAAATTACCAATTGACAGTAACTTTATTCCCTGGTGTGGTGGGAAACTTTTCTTAATTAACAAATAACTGTAAATGTATTCCCCTGTGTACAAGGTAACATGTCTAAATTAACAATTAACTGTAACTTTATTCACCGTTGTAGAGGGCATCATTTCAAATTAAATATGAAGTGTAACTATTTTTGCTGGTGTATAGGGCATCATGTCAAATTAACAATTAACTGTTACTTTATATTCTCAGCGTAGAGGATATCATGACAAGTTAAAAATTAACTTTAAATTTATTCCCCAGTGTAGAGGTTATCATGTCAAATTAACAATTATCTGCAAATTTAGTCCCCGGTGTAGAGGGCTTCATGTCAAAATTAACAATTAATTGTAAATTTATTCCCCGGTGTAGAGGGTATCATGTCTAAATTAACAATTAACTGTAACTATATCCCCCGGTGTTGAGGGAATCTGTCTAAATTAACAATTAACAATTGACTGGTACAGTATTCCCCAGTGAAAAGGGTATCATGACAAATAAAAAATTCACTTTAACATTATTCCCCAGTGTAGAGGATATCACGTCAAATTAACAATTAAATGTAACTTTATTCCACGGTGAAGAGGATATCATGTCAAATTAACAATTAACTGTAAATTTACTCCCTACTGTAGAGGGTTTCATGCTTAAATTAACAATTGACAATTACTTTATTCCTCGGTGCCGAGGGTATCATGTCAGAATTAACAATTTACTTTAACTTTATTCCACAGTGTAGAGGATATCATGTCAAATTAACAATTAACTGTAAATTTACTCCCTGTTGTAGAGTGTTTCTGCCTAAATTAACAATTGATATTTACGTAATCCCCGTTGTAGAGGATATCATGTCGAAATTAACAATTATCTGTAACTTTATTCCCCGGTGCATAGTGTATCAGGTCAAAATTAACCTTTAACTGTAACTTTATTCCCCGGTATCGAGTGTATCATGTCGAAATTAACAATTGAGTGTAACTTTATTCCCCGTTGTATAGCGTATCAGGTCAAAATTAACCATTAACTGTAACGTTTTTCCCCGGTGTAGAGTGTTTCATGCCTAAATTAACAATTGATATTTACGTTATTCCCCGTTGTAGAGGATATCATGTCGAAATTAACAATTGACTGTAACTTTATTCCCCGGTGCATAGCGTATCATGTCAATTTAACAATTGAGTGTAACTTTATTCCCCGGTGTATAGTGTATCATGTCAAAATTAACCATTAACTGTAACTTTATTCCCCGGTGTAGAGTGTATCAGGTCTTAATTAACAATTGACTGTAAATTTATTCCCCGGTGTAGAGTGCATCATGTCGAAATTAACAATTAACTGTAACTTTATTCACCGGTGTAGAGGGCACCATTTCAAATTAACTGTATCTTTATTCCCCAGTGTAGAAATTATCATGTTAAAAAAATGACTGCAACTTTATTCCACAGTGTGGAGGGTATCATGTAAATTCAACAATTTACAGTAACTTGATTCCCCAGTGTAGAGGGTATCATGACAGATTAACAATTAACTTCAACTTTATTCCCCGGTGTTGAGGGCAGAATGTAAAATTAACAATTAACTGTAACTTTATTCCCCAGTGTGGAGGGTATCATATCAAATTAACCATTAACTGGAACTTGATTCCACGGTGTAGAGGTTATCATGTCAAATTAACAATTACCTGTAACCTTATATCCTGAGTGTAGAGGGTCTGATGTCTTACTTAACAATTAAATGTAACTTTATACCCTGGTGTCGAGGGTATCATGTCAAATTACCAATTGACAGTAACATTATTCCCTGGTGTGGTGGGAAACTTTTCTTAATTTACAATAAAATGTAACTTTATTCCACAGTGTGGAGGGAAACATATCTAAATTAACAATTAACTGTAACTTTATTCACTGTTGTAGAGGGCATCATTTCAAATTAAATATTAATTGTAACTATTTTTACTGGTGTAGAGGGCATCATGTCAAATTAACAATTAACTGTAACTTTATATTCTCAGCGTAAAGGATATCATGACAAGTTAAAAATTTACTTTAAATTTATTCCCCAGTGTAGAGGTTATCATGTCAAATTAACAATTATCTGTAACTTTAGTCCCCGGTGTAGAGGGCTTCATGTCAAAATTAACAATTAATTGTAAATTTATTCCCCGGTGTAGAGGGTATCATGTCTAAATTAACAATCAACTGTAACTATATCCCCCGGTGTTGAGGGAATCCTGTCTAAATTAGCAATTGACTGGTACAGTATTCCCCAGTGAAAAGGATATCATGACAAATTAAAAATTCACTTTAACTTTATTCCCCAGTGTAGAGGATATCATGTCAAATTAACAATTAAATGTAACTTTATTCCACGGTGAAGAGGATATCATGTAAAATTACCAATTAACTGTAAATTTACTCCCTGCTGTAGAGGGTTTCATGCTTAAATTAACAATTGACAATTAGTTTATTCCCCGGTGCCGAGGGTATCATGTCAGAATTAACAATTGACTTTAACTTTATTCCCCAGTGTAGAGGATATCATGTCAAATTAACAATTAACTTTAAATTTACTCCCTGTTGTAGAGTGTTTCATGCCTAAATTAACAATTGATATTTACGTTATTCCCCGTTGTAGAGGATATCATGTCGAAATTAACAATTATCTGTAACTTTATTCCCCGGTGCATAGGCTATCATGTCAATTTAACAATTGAGCGTAACTTTATTCCCCGGTGTATAGTGTATCATGTCAAAATTAACCATTAACTGTAACTTTATTCCCCGGTGTAGAGTGTATCATGTCGAAATTAACAATTGACTGTAACTTTATTCCCCGGTGTAGAGTGCATCATGTCGAAATTAACAATTAACTGTAACTTTATTCCCCGGTGTAGAGGGCACCATTTCAAATTAACTGTATCTTTATTCCCCAGTGTAGAAATTATCATGTTAAAAAAAATGACTGCAACTTTATTCCACAGTGTGGAGGATATCATGTAAATTAACAATTAACTGTAACTTTATTCCCCAGTGTAGAGGGTATCATATCAAATTAACAATTAACTGTAACTTTATTCCCCGGTGTACAGGTTATCATGTCAAATTAGCAATTACCTGTAACCTTATATCCTGAGTGTAGAGGGTATGATGTCTTATTTAACAATTAAATGTAACTTTATACCCTGGTGTGGAGGGTATCATGTCAAATTACCAATTGACAGTAACTTTATTCCCTGGTGTGGTGGGAAACTTTTCTTAATTTACAATTAACTGTAACATTATTCCACAGTGCAGAGGGTATCTTGTCAAAATTAGCAATTGACTGAAACTTTATTCCATGGTGTGGAGGGAATCATGTCTAAATTAACAATTAACTGCAACTTTATTCCCCGGTGTGCAGGGAATCATGTCTACATTAACAATTAACTGTAACTTTATTCCCCTTTGCAGAAGGTATCATGTAAAATTAACAATCAACTTTAACTTTATTCCCCGCTGTAGAGTGTATCATGTAAAATTAAAAATCAACTGTAACTTAATTCCCAGTGTAGAGGTTTTCATGACAAATTAAAGATTACATTTATATTTATTCCCCAGTGTAGCGGGCATCATGGCATAATTAACAATTAACTGTAACATTATTCCAAAGTGTAGAGGATATCATGTGAAAATTAGCAATTGACTGTAACTTTATTCTATGGTGTGCAGGGAATCATGTCTAAATTAACAATTAACTGTAACTTTATTCCCCGGTATACAGGGTATCATGTCAAAATTAGCAATTAAACGTAACTATATTCCCCGGTGAATAGGGCATCATATCGAAATTAACAATTAACTGTAACTTTATTCACCGTTGTAGAGGGCTTCATGTCAAAATAAATATTAAGGGTAACTATATTCACTGATGTAGAGGGTATCGTGTCAAATCAACATATAACAGTAACTTTATTCCTCGATGTAGCAGGAATCATGTCTAAATTAACAATTACTGTAACTTTATTCCCCGGTGTTGAGGGGATCCTGTCTAAATTAACAATTAACTGTAACGTAATTCCCCGTTTTTGAGGGAATCCTGTCGAAATTAACAATTAACTGTAACTTTATTCCCCAGTGTAGAAGGTATCATGTGTAAATTAGCAATTAACTGTAACTTCATTCCCTGGAATACCGGGAATCATGTCTTAATTAACGATTAACTGTAATTTTATTCCCCAGTGTAGAGGGGATCATGTTGAAATTAACAATTAACTGTAACTTTATTGCCCGGTGTAGAGGGCATAATGGCAAATTAAAAATTAACAGTAACTTTATTCTCCCGTTTGGAGGGCATCATGTCAAATTAACAATTAACTGTTACTTTATTTCCCGGTGTCGAGGTTATCATGTCTATAATAACAATTAACTGTATCTTTATTCCCCGGTGTCGAGGGCTTCATATTAATTTAACAATTAACTGTAACTTTATTCCCCGGTGTAGACGGTATCATTTCAAATTAACTGTATCTTTATTCCTCTGTGTAGAGATTATCATGATAAAAAAAATCACTTTTACTTTATTCCCCGGTGTAGAGGGTATCATGTAAATTCAACAATTACCTGTAACGTTATTCTCTGGTCCAGAGGGTGGCATGTATAAATTAACAATTAAATGTAACTTTATTCCCCGGTGTAGAGAATATCATGTCAAATTAACAATTACATGTAACTTTATTCCCCAGTGTATAGGGTATCATGACAGATTAACAATTAACTTCAACTTTATTCTCCGGTGTTGAGGGCATCATATAAAATTAAGAATTAACTGTAACTTTATTTCCCGATGTAGAGGGTATCATATCAAATGCACAATTAACTGTAACTTTACTCCCCGGTGTAGAGGGCATCATGTTAAAATTAACAATTAACTGTAACTTCTTTCCCCGGTGTAGAGGGCATCATGTCAAAATTTGCAATTAACTGTAACTATATTCCCCGGTTTGATGTGTATGATGTTTAAGTTAACAATTAACTGTAACCTGAATCCCTGGTTTAGAGGATATCATGTCTAAATAACAATTAACTGTAACTTATTCCCCGGTGTAGAGGGCATTATGTCAAAATTAACAATTAACTGTAAATTTATTCCTCGGTGTAAAGGATATTATGTCAAAATTAGCAATTAACTGTAACTATATTCCACGGTGCAGAGTGTATCATATCAAATTGACAATTAACTGTAACTTTATTTCTCAGTGTAGAGGGTTCCATTTCAAATTAAATGTATCATTATTCCCCAGTGTAGAGATTATTGACTGTAATTTTATTCCACGGTGTAGAGGGTATCATGTAAATTTAACAATTAACAGTAAGTTTATTCTCTGGTGTACAGGGCATCATGTCTAAATTAACAATTAACTGTAACTTTATTTCCCGGTGTAGAGGGTATCATATCAAATTAACAATTTACTGTAACTTTAACCCCGGTGTAGAGAGCATCATGTAAAAATTAACAATTAGTTGCATCATTATCCCGCATTGTAGTGGGTATCATGTCTAAATTAACAATTAACCGTAACTTTTTTACCCAGTGTAGTGTATATCATGTCAAATTAACAATTAAATTAACTTTATTCCCCGGTGTAGAGGATATTATGTCAATTAAAAATTAACTGTAAAATTGTTCTCTTGTGTACAGGATATCATGCCAAATAAAAAATTAACTGTGACTTTATTCTGTGCTGTAGAGGATATCATGTCTAAATTAACAATTAACTGTAAAATTATTCTCCGGTGTAGAGGTTATGATGCCAAATTAACAATTTACTGTAACTTTATTCACCGGTATAGAGGGCATCATGTAAAAATTAATAATTAACTGTAACATTATTCCGCATTGTAGTGGGTATCATGTCTAAATTAAGAATTAAAAGTAACTTTTTTCCCCAGTGTAGAGTATATCATGCCAAATTAACAATTAAATTAACTTTATTCGCCGGTGTAGAGGATATTATGTCAATTTAAAATTAACTGTAAAATTGTTCTCTTGTGTACAGGATATCATGCCAAATTAAAAAATAACTGTGACTTTATTCTGTGCTGTAGAGGATATCATGTCTAAATTAACAATTAACTGTAAAATTATTCTCCGCTGTAGAGGTTATGATGCCAAATTAACAATTAACAGTAACTTTATTCCCCGATGTAGAGGGTATCCTGTCTAAATTAGCAATTAACTGTAACTTTTTTCACCAGTGTAGAAGTTATCATGTCTAAATTAACAATTAAGTGTAACTTTATTCCCCTGTTGAGAAGGTATCATGTCTAAATTAACAATTAAGTGTCACTTTATTCCCCTGTTGAGAAGGTATCATGTCTAAATTAACAATTAAGTGTCACTTTATTCCCCTGTTGAGAAGGTATCATTTCTAAATTAACAATTAACTGCAAATTTATTCCCCGGTGTGCAGGGAATCATGCCTACATTAACAATTAACTGTAAATTTATTCCCCTGTGCAGAAGGTATCATGTAAAATTAACAATCAACTTTAACTTTATTCTCCGGTGTAGAGGGTATCATGTAAAATTAACAATCAACTGTAACTTAATTCCCCGTTTTTGAGGGGATCCTGTCTAAATTAACAATTAACTGTAACTTAATTCCCCGTTTTTGAGGGAATCCTGTCTAAATTATCAATTAACTGTAACTTTATTCCCCAGTGTAGAAGGTATCATGTGTAAATTAACAATTAACTGTAACTTCATTCCCTGGAATACCGGGAATCATGTCTTAATTAAAGATTAACTGTAATTTTATTCCCCAGTGTAGAGGGCATCATGCCGAAATTAACAATTAACTGTAACTTTATTGCCCGGTGTAGAGGGTATCATGACAGATTAACAATTAACTTTTACTTTATTCTACGGTGTTGAGGGCATCATATAAAATTAACAATTAACTGTAACTTTATTTCTCGATGTAGAGGGTATCATATCAAATGAACAATTAACTGTAACTTTACTCCCCAGTGTAGAGGGCAGCATGTCAAAATTAACAATTAACTTTAACTTTATTCCCCGGTGTAGAGGGTATCATGTAAAATTAACAATCAACTGTAACTTAATTCCCAGTGTAGAGATTTTCATGACCAATTAAAGATTACATTTATATTTATTCCCCAGTGTAGCGGGCATCATGGCATAATTAACAATTAACTGTAACATTATTCCAAAGTGTAGAGGATATCATGTGAAAATTAGCAATTGACTGTAACTTTATTCTATGGTGTGCAGGGAATCATGTCTAAATTAACAATTAACTGTAACTTTATTCCCCGGTATACAGGGTATCATTTCAAAATTAGCAATTAAACGTAACTATATTCCCTGGTGCATAGGGCATCATATCGAAATTAACAATTAACTGTAACTTTATTCACCGTTGTCGAGGGTTTCATGTCAAAATAAATATTAAGGGTAACTATATTCACTGATGTAGAGAGTATCGTGTCAAATCAACATATAACAGTAACTTTATTCCTCGATGTAGCAGGAATCATGTCTAAATTAACAATTCCCTGTAACTTTATTCCCCGGTGTTGAAGGGATCCTGTCTAAATTAACAATTAACTGTAACTTAATTCCCCGTTTTTGAGGGAATCCTGTCTAAATTAACAATTAACTGTAACTTTATTCCCCAGTGTAGAAGGTATCATGTGTAAATTAACAATTAACTGTAACTTCATTCCCTGGAATACCGGGAATCATGTCTTTATTAACGATTAACTGTAATTTTATTCCCCAGTGTAGAGGGCATCATGTCGAAATTAACAATTAACTGTAACTTTATTGCCCTGTGTAGAGGGTATCATGACAGATTAACAATTAACTTCAACCTTATTCTCCGGTGTTGAGGGCATCATATAAAATGAACAATTAACTGTAACTTTACTCCCCGGTGTAGAGGGCAGCATGTCAAAATTAACAATTAACTTTAACTTTATTCCCCGGTGTAGAGGGTATCATGTAAAATTAACAATCAACTGTAACTTAATTCCCAGTGTAGAGGTTTTCATGACAAATTAAAGATTACATTTATATTTATTCCCCAGTGTAGCGGGCATCATGGCATAATTAACAATTAACTGTAACATTATTCCAAAGTGTAGAGGATATCATGTGAAAATTAGCAATTCACTGTAACTTTATTCTATGGTGTGCAGGGAATCATGTCTAAATTAACAATTAACTGTAACTTTATTCCCCGGTATACAGGGTATCATGTCAAAATTAGCAATTAAACGTAACTATATTGCCCGGTGCATAGGGCATCATATCCAAATTAACAATTAACTGTAACTTTATTCACCGTTGTAGAGGGCTTCGTGTCAAAATAAATATTAAGGGTAACTATATTCACTGATGTAGAGGGTATCGTGTCAAATCAACATATAACAGTAACTTTATTCCTCGATGTAGCAGGAATCATGTCAAAATTAACAATTAACTGTAACTTTAATCCCCGGTGTTGAGGGAATCCTGTCTAAATTAACAATTAACTGTAACTTTATTCCCCGGTATACAGGGTATCATGTCAAAATTAGCAATTAACTGTAACTTTGTTCACCAGTGTAGAAGTTATCATGTCTAAATTAACTATTAAGTGTAACTTTATTCCTCTGTTGAGAAGGTATCATGTCTAAATTAACGATTAAGTGTCACTTTATTCCCCTGTTGAGAAGGTATCATTTCTAAATTAACAATTAACTGCAACTTTATTCCCCGGCGTGCAGGGAATCATGTCTACATTAACAGTTAACTGTAAATTTATTCCCCTGTGCAGAAGGTAGCATGTAAAATTAACAATCAACTTTAACTTTATTCCCCGGTGTAGAGGGTATCATGTAAAATTAACAATCAACTGTAACTTAATTCCCAGTGTAGAGGTTTTCATGACAAATTAAAGATTACATTTATATTTATTCCCCAGTGTAGCGGGCATCATGGCATAATTAACAATTAACTGTAACATTATTCCAAAGTGTAGAGGAAATCAAGTGAAAATTAGCAATTGACTGTAACTTTATTCTATGGTGTGCAGGGTATCATGTCAAAATTAGCAATTAAACATAACTATATTCCCCGGTGCATAGGGCATCATATCGAAATTAACAATTAACTGTAACTTTATTCACCGTTGTAGAGGGCTTCATGTCAAAATAAATATTAAGGGTAACTATATTCACTGATGTAGAGGGTATCGTGTCAAATCAACATATAACAGTAACTTTATTCCTCGATGTAGCAGGAATCATTTCTAAATTAACAATTACCTGGAACTTTATTCCCCGGTGTTGAGGGGATCCTGTCTAAATTAACAATTAACTGTAACGTAATTCCCCGTTTTTGAGGGAATCCTGTCTAAATTATCAATTAACTGTAACTTTATTCCCCAGTGTAGAAGGTATCATGTGTAAATTAACAATTAACTGTAACTTCATTCCCTGGAATACCGGGAATCATGTCTTAATTAAAGATTAACTGTAATTTATTCCCCAGTGTAGAGGGCATCATGCCGAAATTAACAATTAACTGTAACTTTATTGCCCGGTGTAGAGGGTATCATGACAGATTAACAATTAACTTTTACTTTATTCTACGGTGTTGAGGGCATCATATAAAATTAACAATTAACTGTAACTTTATTTCTCGATGTAGAGGGTATCATATCAAATGAACAATTAACTGTAACTTTACTCCCCAGTGTAGAGGGCAGCATGTCAAAATTAACAATTAACTTTAACTTTATTCCCCGGTGTAGAGGGTATCATGTAAAATTAACAATCAACTGTAACTTAATTCCCAGTGTAGAGGTTTTCATGACCAATTAAAGATTACATTTATATTTATTCCCCAGTGTAGCGGGCATCATGGCATAATTAACAATTAACTGTAACATTATTCCAAAGTGTAGAGGATATCATGTGAAAATTAGCAATTGACTGTAACTTTATTCTATGGTGTGCAGGGAATCATGTCTAAATTAACAATTAACTGTAACTTTATTCCCCGGTATACAGGGTATCATGTCAAAATTAGCAATTAAACGTAACTATATTCCCTGGTGCATAGGGCATCATATCGAAATTAACAATTAACTGTAACTTTATTCACCGTTGTCGAGGGTTTCATGTCAAAATAAATATTAAGGGTAACTATATTCACTGATGTAGAGAGTATCGTGTCAAATCAACATATAACAGTAACTTTATTCCTCGATGTAGCAGGAATCATGTCTAAATTAACAATTCCCTGTAACTTTATTCCCCGGTGTTGAAGGGATCCTGTCTAAATTAACAATTAACTGTAACTTAATTCCCCGTTTTTGAGGGAATCCTGTCTAAATTAACAATTAACTGTAACTTTATTCCCCAGTGTAGAAGGTATCATGTGTAAATTAACAATTAACTGTAACCTCATTCCCTGGAATACCGGGAATCATGTCTTTATTAACGATTAACTGTAATTTTATTCCCCAGTGTAGAGGGCATCATGTCGAAATTAACAATTAACTGTAACTTTATTGCCCTGTGTAGAGGGTATCATGACAGATTAACAATTAACTTCAACCTTATTCTCCGGTGTTGAGGGCATCATGTAAAATTTACAATCAACTGTAACTTAATTCCCAGTGTAGAGGTTTTCATGACAAATTAAAGATTACATTTATATTTATTCCCCAGTGTAGCGGGCATCATGGCATAATTAACAATTAACTGTAACATTATTCCAAAGTGTAGAGGATATCATGTGAACATTAGCAATTCACTGTAACTTTATTCTATGGTGTGCAGGGAATCATGTCTAAATTAACAATTAACTGTAACTTTTTACCGGTATACAGGGTATCATGTCAAAATTAGCAATTAAACGTAACTATATTGCCCGGTGCATAGGGCATCATATCCAAATTAACAATTAACTGTAACTTTATTCACCGTTGTAGAGGGCTTCGTGTCAAAATAAATATTAAGGGTAACTATATTCACTGATGTAGAGGGTATCGTGTCAAATCAACATATAACAGTAACTTTATTCCTCGATGTAGCAGGAATCATGTCAAAATTAACAATTAACTGTAACTTTAATCCCCGGTGTTGAGGGAATCCTGTCTAAATGAACAATTAACTGTAAATTTATTCCCCAGTGTCGAAGGTATCATGTGTAAATTAACAATGAACTGTAACTTTATTCCCCGGTATACAGGGTATCATGTCAAAATTAGCAATTAACTGTAACTTTGTTCACCAGTGTAGAAGTTATCATGTCTAAATTAACTATTAAGTGTAACTTTATTCCTCTGTTGAGGAGGTATCATGTCTAAATTAACGATTAAGTGTCACTTTATTCCCCTGTTCAGAAGGTATCATTTCTAAATTAACAATTAACTGCAACTTTATTCCCCGGCGTGCAGGGAATCATGTCTACATTAACAATTAACTGTAAATTTATTCCCCTGTGCAGAAGGTAGCATGTAAAATTAACAATCAACTTTAACTTTATTCCCCGGTGCAGAGGGTATCATGTAAAATTAACAATCAACTGTAACTTAATTCCCAGTGTAGAGGTTTTCATGACAAATTAAAGATTACATTTATATTTATTCCCCAGTGTAGCGGGCATCATGGCATAATTAACAATTAACTGTAACATTATTCCAAAGTGTAGAGGATATCATGTGAAAATTAGCAATTGACTGTAACTTTATTCTATGGTGTGCAGGGTATCATGTCAAAATTAGCAATTAAACATAACTATATTCCCCGGTGCATAGGGCATCATATCGAAATTAACAATTAACTGTAACTTTATTCACCGTTGTAGAGGGCTTCATGTCAAAATAAATATTAAGGGTAACTATATTCACTGATGTAGAGGGTATCGTGTCAAATCAACATATAACAGTAACTTTATTCCTCGATGTAGCAGGAATCATTTCTAAATTAACAATTACCTGTAACTTTATTCCCCGGTGTTGAGGGGATCCTGTCTAAATTAACAATTAACTGTAACGTAATTCCCCGTTTTTGAGGGAATCCTGTCGAACTTAACAATTAGCTGTAACTTTATTCCCCACTGTAGAAGGTATCATGTGTAAATTAACAATTAACTGTAACTTCATTCCCTGGAATACCGGGAATCATGTCTTAATTAACGATTAACTGTAATTTTATTCCCCAGTGTAGAGGGCATCATGTCAAATTAACAATTAACTGTTACTTTATTTCCCGGTGTCGAGGTTATCATGTCGATGTTAACAATTAACTATATCTTTATTCCCCGGTGTCGAGGGCTTCATATTAATTTAACAATTAACTGTAACTTTATTCCTCGGTGTAGAGGGTATCATTTCAAATTAACTGTATCTTTATTCCTCTGTGTAGAGATTATCATGATAAAAAAATTAACTTTTACTTTATTCCCCGGTGTAGAGGGTATCATGTAAATTCAACAATTACCTGTAACTTTATTGTCTGGTCCAGAGGGTGGCATGTATAAATTAACAATTAAATGTAAATTTATTCCCCGGTGTAGAGGATATCATGTCAAATTAACAATTACATGTAACTTTATTCCCCAGTGTATAGGGTATCATTACAGATTAACAATTAACTTCAACTTTATTCTCCGGTGTTGAGGGCATCATATAAAATTAACAATTAACTGTAACTTTATTTCCCGATGTAGAGGGTATCATATCAAATGCACAATTAACTGTAATTTTACTCCCCGGTGTAGAGGGCATCATGTTAAAATTAACAATTAACTGTAACTTCTTTCCCCGGTGTAGAGGGCATCATGTCAAAATTTGCAATTAATTCTAACTATATTCCCCGGTGTGATGTGTCTGATGTTTAAGTTAACAATTAACTGTAACCTTAATCCCTGGTTTAGAGGATATCATGTATAAATAACAATTAACTGTAACTTATTCCCCGGTGTAGAGGGCATTATGTCAAAATTAACAATTATCTGTAACTTTATTCCTCGGTGTGAAGGTTATTATGTCAAAATTAGCAATTAACTGTAACTATATTCCACGGTGCAGAGTGTATCATATCAAATCAACAATTAACTGTAACTTTATTTCTCAGTGTAGAGGGTTCCATTTCAAATTAAATGTATCATTATTCCCCAGTGTAGAGATTATTGACTGTAATTTTATTCCACAGTGTAGAGGGTATCATGTAAATTCAACAATTAACAGTAAGTTTATTTTCTGGTGTACACGGTATCATGTCTAAATTAACAATTAACTGTAACTTTATTTCAGAGTGTTGAGGACATCATGAAAAATTAACAATTAACTGTAACTTTATTTCCCGGTGTAGAGGGTATCATATCAAATTAACAATTCACTGTAACTTTATCCCCCGGTGTAGAGGGCATCATGTAAAAATTAACAATTAGTTGCATCATTATCCCGCATTGTAGTGGGTATCATGTCTAAATTAACAATTAACCGTAACTTTTTTACCCAGTGTAGAGTATATCATTTCAAATTAACAATTAAATTAACTTAATTCCCCGGTGCAGAGGATTTTATGTCAATTAAAAATTAACTGTAAAATTGTTCTCTTGTGTACAGGATATCATGCCAAATAAAAAAATAACTGTGACTTTATTCTGTGCTGTAGAGGATATCATGTCTAAATTAACAATTAACTGTAAAATTATACGCCGGTGTAGAGGTTATGATGTCAAATTAACAATTTACTGTAACTTTATTCACCGGTATAGAGGGCATAATGTAAAAATTAATAAATAACTGTAACTTTATTCCGCATTGTAGTGGGTATCATGTCTAAATTAACAATTAACTGTAAAATTATTCTCCGCTGTAGAGGTTATGATGCCAAATTAACAATTAACAGAAACTTTATTTCCCGATGTAGAGGGTATCCTGTCTAAATTAGCAATTAACTGTAACTTTGTTTACCAGTGTAGAAGCTATCATTTCCAAATTAACAATTAAGTGTAACTTTATTCCCCTGTTGAGAAGGTATCATGTCTAAATTAACGATTAAGTGTCACTTTATTCCCCTGTTCAGAAGGTATCATTTCTAAATTAACAATTAACTGCAACTTTATACCCCGGTGTGCAGGGAATCATGTCTACATTAACAATTAACTGTAAATTTATTCCCCTGTGCAGAAGGTATCATGTAAAATTAACAATCAACTTTAACTTGATTCCCCGGTGCAGAGGGTATCATGTAAAATTAACAATCAACTGTAACTTAATTCCCAGTGTAGAGGTTTTCATGACAAATTAAAGATTACATTTATATTTATTCCCCAGTGTAGCGGGCATCATGGCATAATTAACAATTAACTGTAACATTATTCCAAAGTGTAGAGGATATCATGTGAAAATTAACAATTAACTGTAACTTTATTCCCCGGTATACAGGGTATCATGTCAAAATTAGCAATTAAACGTAACTATATTCCCCGGTGCATAGGGCATCATATCGAAATTAACAATTAACTGTAACTTTATTCACCGTTGTAGAGGGCTTCATGTCAAAATAAATATTAAGGGTAACTATATTCACTGATGTAGAGGGTATCGTGTCAAATCAACATATAACAGTAACTTTATTCCTCGATGTAGCAGGAATCATGTCTGAATTAACAATTACCTGTAACTTTATTTCCCGGTGTTGAGGGGATCCTGTCTAAATTAACAATTAACTGTAACTTAATTCCCCGTTTTTGAGGGAATCCTGTCTAAATTAACAATTAACTGTAACTTCACTCCCCGGTGTAGAGGGCATCATGTCAAAATTAACAATTAACTGTAACTTCTTTCCCCGGTGTAGAGGGCATCATGTCAAAAGTTGCAATTAACTGTAACTACATTCCCCGGTGTGATGTGTATGATGTTTAAGTTAACAATTAACTGTAACCTTAATCCCTGGTTCAGAGGATATCATGTCGAATTAACAATTAACTGTAACTTATTCCCCGTTTTTGAGGGAATCCTGTCTAAATTAACAATTAACTGTAACTTTATTCCCCAGTGTATAAGGTATCATGTGTAAATTAACAATTAACTGTAACTTCATTCACTGGAATACCGGGAATCATGTGTTAATTAACGATTAACTGTAATTTTATTCCCCAGTGTAGAGGGCATCATGTCGAAATTAACAATTAACTGTAACTTTATTGCCCGGTGTAGAGGGTATCATGACAGATTAACAATTAACTTCAACTTTATTCTCCGGTGTTGAAGGCATCATATAAAATTAACAATTAACTGTAACTTTATTTCCCGATGTAGAGGATATCATATCACATGAACAATTAAATGTAACTTTATTCCCCGGTGTAGAGGATATCATGTCAAATTAACAATTACATGTAACTTTATTCCCCAGTGTATAGGGTATCATGACAGATTAACAATTAACTTCAACTTTATTCTCCGGTGTTGAGGGCATCATATAAAATTAACAATTAACTGTAACTTTATTTCCCGATGTAGAGGATATCATATCACATGAACAATTAAGTGTAACTTTACTCCCCGGTGTAGAGGGCAGCATGTCAAAATTAACAATTAACTTTAACTTTATTCCCCGGTGTAGAGGTTATCATGTAAAATTAACAATCAACTGTAACTTAATTCCCAGTGTAGAGGTTTTCATGACAAATTAAAGATTACATTTATATTTATTCCCCAATGTAGCGGGCATCATGGCATATTTAACAATTAACTGTAACATTATTCCAAAGTGTAGAGGATATCATGTGAAAATTAGCAATTCACTGTAACTTTATTCCGTGGTGTGCAGGGAATCATGTCTAAATTAACAGTTAACTGTAACTTCATTCCCCGATTTTGAGGGAATCCTGTCTAAATTAACAATTAACTGTAACTTTATTCCCCAGTGTAGAAGGTATCATGTGTAAATTAACAATTAACTGTAACTTCATTCCCTGGAATACCGGGAATCATGTCTTAATTAACGATTAATTGTAATTTTATTCCCCAGTGTAGAGGGCATCATATAAAATGAACAATTAACTGTAACTTTACTCCCCGGTGTAGAGGGCAGCATTTCAAAATTAACAATTAACTTTTACTTTATTCCCCGGTGTAGAGGGTATCATGTAAAATTATCAATCAACTGTAACTTAATTCCCAGTGTAGAGGTTTTCATGACAAATTAAAGATTACATTTATATTTATTCCCCAATGTAGCGGGCATCATGGCATAATTAACAATTAACTGTAACATTATTCCAAAGTGTAGAGGATATCATGTGAAAATCAGCAATTGACTGTAACTTTATTCTATGGTGTGCAGGGAATCATGTCTAAATTAACAATTAACTGCAACTTTATTCCCCGGTATACAGGGTATCATGTCAAAATTAGCAATTAAACGTAACTATATTCCCCGGTGCATCGGGCATCATATCGAAATTAACAATTAACTGTAACTTTATTCACCGTTGTAGAGGGCTTCATGTCAAAATAAATATTAAGGGTAACTATATTCACTGATGTAGAGGGTATCGTGTCAAATCAACATATAACAGTAACTTTATTCCTCGATGTAGCAGGAATCATGTCTGAATTAACAATTAACTGTAACTTTATTCCCCGGTGTTGAGGGGATCCTGTCTAAATTAACAATTAACTGTAACTTAATTCCCCGTTTTTGAGGGAATCCTGTCTAAATTAACAATTAACTGTAACTTTGTTCCCCAGTGTAGAAGGTATCATGTGTAAATTAACAATTAACTGTAACTTCATTCCCTGGAATACCGGGAATCAAGTCTTAATTAACGATTAACTGTAATTTTATTCCCCAGTGTAGAGGGCATTATGTCGAAATTAACAATTAACTGTAACTTTATTGCCCGTTGTAGAGGCTATAGAAACATAGAAACATAGAAAATAGGTACAGGAGTAGACCATTCGGTCCTTCGAGCCTGCACCGCCATTCAATGCGTTCATGGCTGAACATGCTACCTCAGTACCCCATTCCTGCTTTCTCGCCATACCCCTTGATCCCCTTAGTTGTGAGTGTTATATCTAACTCCTTTTTGAATATATTTAGCGAACTGGCCTCAACAACCATCTGTGGAAGAGAATTCCATAGCTTCACCACTCTCTGGGTGAAGAAGTTCCTCCTCAGCTCAGTCCTAAATGGCTTCCCCTTAATCCTTAGACTGTGACCCCTGGTTCTAGTTTTCCCTACCATTGGGAACATTCTGCCCGCATCTAATTTGTCTAAACCAGTCAGGATTTTAAATGTCTCTATAAGATCCCCCCTCATTCTTCTGAACTCCAGAGGATACAAGTTCAGTTGACCCAATCTTTCTTGATATGTCAGTCCGGCCATCCCAGGAATCAATCTAGTGAACCTTCGCTGCACTCCCTCAATAGCAAGAATGTCCTTCCTTAAGTTAGGAGACCAAAACTGCGCACAATACTCCAGGTGTGGCCTCACCAAGGCCCTGTACAACTGTAGCATCACCTCCCTACTCCTGTACTCAAATCCCCTTGCTATGAAGGCCATCATTCCGTTTGCTTTCTTGACTGCCTGCTGCACTTGCATTCCCACCTTCAGTGACTGATGTACCATGACGCCCAGGTCTCGTTGCACGTCCCCTTTCCCTAATCTGCCACCATTCAGGTAATAGTCCGCCTCTCTATTTTTACCACCAAAGTGGATAACCTCACATTTATCCACGTTGTACTTCATCTGCCATACATTTGCCCATTCACCCAACCTGTCCAAGTCACTCTGTAGCCTGCTAGCATCCTCCTCATTGTTCACACTGCCTCCCAATTTAGTGTCATCCGCAAATTTGGAGATATTACATTTAATCCCTTCGTCCAAATCATTAATATATAATGTAAACAGCTGGGGTCCCAGCACCGAACCATGCGGTACCCCGCTGGTCACTGCCTGCCATTCTGAAAAGTACCCATTTACTCCTACTCTTTGTTTCCTGTGTGCCAACCAGTTCTCAATCCACGTCAACACATTACCCCCAATCCCATGTGCTTTAACTTTGCTCACCAATCTCTTGTGTGGGACCTTGTCGAAGGCCTTCTGAAAGTCCAAATACACCACATCTACTGGTTCCCCCCTGTCCACCCTATTGGAAACATCCTCAAAAAATTCCAGAAGATTTGTCAAGCATGATTTCCCTTTCACAAATCCATGCTGACTTGGACCTATCATGTCGCCACTTTCCAAATGGTCTGTTATGACATCTTTAATAATTGCTTCCATCATTTTACCCACGACCGATGTCAGGCTGACCGGTCTATAATTCCCTGCTTTCTCCCTCCCTCTTTTTTTAAAAAGAGGGGTTACATTGGCCACCCTCCACTCCATCGGAACTGATCCAGAGTCTAAGGAATGTTGGTAAATGATCGTCAATGCATCCACTATTTCCAAGGCCACCTCCTTAAGTACTCTGGGATGCAGACCATCAGGCCCCGGGGATTTTTCAGCCTTCAGTCCCATCAATTTCCCCAATACCTTTTCCCGACTAATAAGGATTTCCCTCAGCTCCTCCCTCTTACCAGATCCTCTGACCCCTTTTATTTCCGGCAGGTTGTGTGTGTCCTCCACAGTAAACACCGAACCAAAGTACTTGTTCAATTGATCTGCCATTTCCTTGTTCCCCATTACGACTTCCCCTGTTTCCGACTGCAGGGGACCTACGTTTGGTTTTACTAACCTCTTTCTTTTTACATATTTATAGAAGCTTTTGCAGTCCATTTTAATGTTCTCTGCAAGCTTCCTTTCATATTTTATTTTCCCTGCCCTAATCAAACCCTTCGTCCTCCTCTGCTGAGTTTTGAAGTTCTCCCAGTCCCCGGGTTTGCTGCTACTTCTGGCCAATTTGTAAGCAACTTCCTTGGTTTTAATACTATCCCTGATTTCCCTTGTTAGCCATGGTTGAGCCACCTTCCCTTTTTTATTTTTACGCCAGACCGGGATGTACAATTGTTGTAGTTCATCCATGCGATCTCTAAATGTCTGCCATTGCCCTTCCACTGATAGCCCCTTAAATATCGCTTGCCAATTTAACCTCGCCAATTCACGCCTCATACCCTCAAAGTTGCCCTTATTTAAGTTCTGGACCATGGTCTCTGACTTAACTGTTTCCTTCTCCATCCTAATGTAGAACTCCACCATACTATGGTCACTCTTCCCCAGGGGGCCTCGTACCACAAGATTGCTGATTAGTCCCTCCTCATTACACAACACCCAGTCCAGGATGGCCTCCCCTCGAGTTGGTTCCTCAACATATTGGTTTAGGAAACCATCCCTTAAACACTCCAGGAAATCCTCCTCCACCGTATTGCTTCCAGTTTGAGTAGCCCAATCTATATGCATATTAAAGTCACCCATGATAACTGCCGTGCCTTTTTTGCACGCACCTCTGATTTCCTGTTTCATACCCTCCCCCACCTCACTACTGCTGTTTGGAGGTCTGTACACAACTCCCACTAACGTTTTCTGCCCTTTGGTGTTCTGCAGCTCAACCCATATTGATTCCACATCCTCCAAGCTGATGTCCTTCCTAGCTATTGCATTAATCTCCTCTTTAACCAGCAATGCTACCCCACCCCCTTTTCCTTTTATTCTATCCTTTCTGAATGTTGAATACCCCTGGATGTTCAGTTCCCAGCCTTGATTGTTCTGGAGCCACGTCTCTGTAATCCCAATCACATCGTATCCGTTAACATCTATTTGCACAGTCAATTCATCCACCTTATTACGGATACTCCTTGCATTAAGACACAGAGCCTTTAGGCTTGTTTTATTAACATCCTTTGTCCTTTTAGACTTATGATTTAGTATGGCCCTTTGTGTTTCTTGCCTTTGTTTACTCGGCCTTACCCTATTGTTGCTCACCCTTCTAACATTTGTTTCTGACTGCATATTACTTCACCCTGTTTCGCTACATAGGTTCCCATTCCCCTGCCATATTAATTTAAATCCTCCCGAACTGCTTTAGCAAATATTACCCCGAGGACATCGGTTCCAGTCCTGCCCAAGTGCAGACCGTCCCTTTTGTACAGGTCCCACTTCCCCCAGAACTGGTTCCAATGCCTCAGGAATTTGAATCCCTCCCTCCTGCACCACTGCTCAAGCCACGTATTCAATCTCACTATCCTGTTCTCTCTATTCTGATTAGCACGTGGCCCTGGTAGCAATCCAGAGATTACTACCTTAGAGGTCCTACTTTTTAATTTAGCTCCTAGCTCCCTAAATTCTGCTTGTAGGACCTCTTCCCGCTTTTTACCTATATCGTTGGTACCTACATGCACCACGACAGCTGGCTGTTCACCCTCCCTCTTCAGAATGTTCTGCAGCCGCTCCGAGACATCCTTGACCCTTGCACCAGGGAGGCAACATACCATCCTGGAATCTCGGTTGCGGCCACAGAAACTCCTGTCTATTCCCCTTACAATTGAGTCCCCTATCACTATAGCCCTACCACTCTTTTTCCCGCCCTGCTGTGCAGCAGAGCCAGCCATGGTGCCATGAACCTGGCTGCTAGTGCCTTCCCCTGGTAGGCCATCTCCCCCAACAGTATCCAAAGCGGCATACCTGTTTTGGAGGGAGATGACCAGATTAACAATTAACTTCAACTTTATTCTCCGGTGTAGAGGGCATCATATAAAATTAACAATTAACTAACTTTATTTCGCATTGTAGTGGGTATCATGTCTAAATTAACAATTAAAAGTAACTTTTTTCCCCAGTGTAGAGTATATCATGCCAAATTAACAATTAAATTAACTTTATTCGCCGGTGTAGAGGATATTATGTCAATTTAAAATTAACTGTAAAATTGTTCTCTTGTGTACAGAATATCATGCCAAATTAACTGTGACTTTATTCTGTGCTGTAGAGGATATCATGTCTAAATTAACAATTAACTGTAAAATTATTCTCCGCTGTAGAGGTTATGATGCCAAATTAACAATTAACAGTAACTTTATTTCCCGGTGTAGAGGGTATCCTGTCTAAATTAGCAATTAACTGTAACTTTGTTCACCAGTGTAGAAGTTATCATTTCTGAATTAACAATTAACTGCAACTTTATTCCCCGGTGTGCAGGGAATCATGTCTACATTAACAATTAACTGTAAATATATTCCCCTGTGCAGAAGGTATCATGTAAAATTAACAATCAACTTTAACTTTATTCCCCAGTGTAGAGGGTATCATGTAAAATTAACAATCAACTGTAACTTAATTCCCAGTGTAGAGGTTTTCATGACAAATTAAAGATTACATTTATATTTATTCCCCAGTGTAGCGGGCATCATGGCATAATTAACAATTAACTGTAACATTATTCCAAAGTGTAGAGGATATCATGTGAAAATTAGCAATTGACTGTAACTTTATTCTATGGTGTACAGGGATTCATGTCTAAATTAACAATTAACTTTAACTTTATTCCCCGGTATACAGGGTATCATGGCAAAATTAGCAATTAAACGTAACTATATTCCCCGGTGCATAGGGCATCATATCGAAATTAACAATTAACTGTAACTTTATTCACCGTTGTAGAGGGCTTACTGTCAACATAAATATTAAGGGTAACTATATTCACTGATGTAGAGGGTATCGTGTCAAATCAACATATAACAGTAAATTTCTTCCTCGATGTAGCAGGAATCATGTCTAAATTAACTATTCCCTGTAACTTTATTCCCCGGTGTTGAGGGGATCCTGTCTAAATTAACAATTAACTGTAACTTAATTCCCCGTTTTTGAGGGAATCCTGTCTAAATTAAGAATTAACTGTAACTTTATTCCCCAGTGTAGAAGGTATCATGTGTAAATTAACAATTAACTGTAACTTCATTCCCTGGAATACCGGGAATCATGTCTTAATTAACGATTAACTGTAATTTTATTCCCCAGTGTAGAGGGCATCATGTCGAAATTAACAATTAACTGTAACTTTATTGCCCGGTGTAGAGGGTATCATGACAGATTAACAATTAACTTCAACTTTATTCTCCGGTGTTGAGGGCATCATATAAAATTAACAATTAACTGTAACTTTATTTCCCGATGTAGAGGGTATCATATCACATGAACAATTAACTGTAACTTTACTCCCCGGTGTAGAGGGCAGCATGTCAAAATTAAGAATTAACTTTAACTTTATTCCCCCGGTGTAGAGGGTATCATGTAAAATTATCAATCAACTGTAACTTAATTCCCAGTGTAGAGGTTTTCATGACAAATTAAAGATTACATTTATATTTATTCCCCAATGTAGCGGGCATCATGGCATAATTAACAATTAACTGTAACATTATTCCAAAGTGTAGAGGATATCATGTGAAAATTAGCAATTGACTGTAACTTTATTCTATGGTGTACAGGGATTCACGTCTAAATTAAAAATTAACTTTAACTTTATTCCCCGGTATACAGGGTATCATGGCAAAATTAGCAATTAAACGTAACTATATTCCCCGGTGCATAGGGCATCATATCGAAATTAACAATTAACTGTAACTTTATTCACCGTTGTAGAGGGCTTCATGTCAAAATAAATATTAAGGGTAACTATATTCACTGATGTAGAGGGTATCGTGTCAAATCAACATATAACAGTAACTTTATTCCTCGATGTAGCAGGAATCATGTCTGAATTAACAATTACCTGTAACTTTATTCCCCGGTGTTCAGGGGATCCTGTCTAAATTAACAATTAACTGTAACTTAATTCCCCGTTTTTGAGGGAATCCTGTCTAAATTAACAATTAACTGTAACTTTATTCCCCAGTGTAGTAGGTATCATGTGTAAATTAACAATTAACTGTAACTTCATTACCCTGGAATACCGGGAATCATGTCTTAATTAACGATTAACTGTAATTTTATTCCCCAGTGTAGAGGGCATCATGTCGAAATTAACAATTAACTGTAACTTTATTGCCCGGTGTAGAGGGTATCATGACAGATTAACAATTAACTTCAACTTTATTCTCCGGTGTTGAGGGCATCATATAAAATTAACAATTAACTGTAACTTTATTTCCCGATGTAGAGGGTATCATATCAAATGAACAATTAACTGTAACTTTACTCCCCGGTGTAGAGGGCAGCATGTCAAAATTAACAATTAACTTTTACTTTATTCCCCGGTGTAGAGGGTATCATGTAAAATTAACAATCAACTGTAACTTAATTCCCAGTGTAGAGGTTTTCATGACAAATTAAAGATTACATTTATATTTATTCCCCAGTGTAGCGGGCATCATGGCATAATTAACAATTAACTGTAACATTATTCCAAAGTGTAGAGGATATCATGTGAAAATTAGCAATTCACTGTAACTTTATTCCGTGGTGTGCAGGGAATCATGTCTAAATTAACAATTAACTGTAACTTTATTCCCCGGAATACAGGGTATCATGTCAAAATTAGCAATTAAACGTAACTATATTCCCCGGTGCATAGAGCATCATATCGAAATTAACAATTAACTGTAACTTTATTCACCGTTGTAGAGGGCTTCATGTCAAAATAAATATTAAGGGTAACTATATTCACTGATGTAGAGGGTATCGTGTCAAATCAACATATAACAGTAACTTTATTCCTCGATGTAGCAGGAATCATGTCTGAATTAACAATTACCTGTAACTTTATTCCCCGGTGTTCAGGGGATCCTGTCTAAATTAACAATTAACTGTAACTTAATTCCCCGTTTTTGAGGGAATCCTGTCTAAATTAACAATTAACTGTAACTTTAGTCCCCAGTTTAGAAGGTATCATGTGTAAATTAACAATTAACTGTAACTTCATTCCCTGGAATACCGGGAATCATGTCTTAATTAACGATTAACTGTAATTTTATTCCCCAGTGTAGAGGGCATCATGTCGAAATTAACAATTAACTGCAACTTTATTGCCCGTTGTAGAGGGTATCATGACAGATTAACAATTAACTTCAACTTTATTCTCCGGTGTTGAGGGCATGATATAAAATTAACAATTAACTGTAACTTTATTTCCCGATGTAGAGGGTATATATCAAATGAACAATTAACTGTAACTTTACTCCCCGGTGTAGAGGGCATCATGTCAAAATTAACAATTAACTGTAACTTCTTTCCCCGGTGTGGAGGGCAACATGTCAAAATTTGAAATTAACTGTAACTATATTCCCCGGTGTGATGTGTATGATGTTTAAGTTAACAATTAACTGTAACCTTAATCCCTGGTTTAGAGGATATCATGTCAAAATTAACAATTAACTGCAACTTATTCCCAGGTGCAGAGGGCTTTATGTAAAAATTAACAATTAACTGTAACTTTATTCCTCGGTGTAAAGGATATTATGTCAAAATTAGCAATTAACTGTAACTATATTCCACGGTGCAGAGTGTATCATATCAAATTAACAATTAACTATAACTTTATTTCTCAGTGTAGAGGGTTCCATTTCAAATTAAATGTATCATTATTCCCCAGTGTAGAGATTATTGACTGTAATTTTATTCCACAGTGTAGAGGGTATCATGTAAATTCAACAATTAACAGTAAGTTTATTCTCTGGTGTACAGGGTATCATGTCTAAATTAACAATTAACTGTAACTTTATTTCAGAGTGTTGAGGACATCATGAAAAATTAACAATTAACTGTAACTTTATTTCCCGGTGTAGAGGGTATCATATCAAATTAACAATTTACTGTAACTTTATCCCCCGGTGTAGAGGGCATCATGTAAAAATTAACAATTAGTTGCGTCATTATCCCGCATTGTAGTGGGTATCATGTCTAAATTAACAATTAAAAGTAACTTTTTTCCCCAGTGTAGAGTATATCATGCCAAATTAACAATTAAATTAACTTTATTCGCCGGAGTAGAGGATATTATATCAATTTAAAATTAACTGTAAAATTGTTCTCTTGTGTACAGGATATCATGCCAAATTAACTGTGACTTTATTCTGTGCTGTAGAGGATATCATGTCTAAATTAACAATTAACTGTAAAATTATTCTCCGCTATAGAGGTTATGATGCCAAATTAACAATTAACAGTAACTTTATTCCCCGATGTAGAGGGCATCCTGTCTAAATTAGCAATTAACTGTAACTTTGTTCACCAGTGTAGAAGTTATCATGTCTAAATTAACTATGAAGTGTAACTTTATTCCTCTGTTGAGAAGGTATCATGTCTAAATTAACGATTAAGTGTCACTTTATTCCCCTGTTGAGAAGGTATCATTTCTAAATTAACGATTAACTGCAACTTTATTCCCCGGTGTGCAGGGAATCATGTCTACATTAACAATTAACTGTAAATTTATTCCCCTGTGCAGAAGGTAGCATGTAAAATTAACAATCAACTTTAACTTTATTCCCCGGTGTAGAGGGTATCATGTAAAATTATCAATCAACTGTAACTTAATTCCCAGTGTAGAGGTTTTCATGACAGATTAAGGATTACATTTATATTTATTCCCCAGTGTAGCGGGCATCATGGCATAATTAACAATTAACTGTAACATTATTCCAAAGTGTAGAGGATATCATGTGAAAATTAGGAATTCACTGTAACTTTATTCTATGGTGTACAGGGAATCATGTCTAAATTCACAATTAACTGTAACTTTATTCCCCGGTATACAGGGTATCATGTCAAAATTAGCAATTAAACGTAACTATATTCCCGGTGCATAGGGCATCATATCGAAACTAACAATTAACTGTAACTTTATTCACCGTTGTAGAGGGCTTCATGTCAAAATAAATATTAAGGGTAACTATATTCACTGATGTAGAGGGTGTCGTGTCAAATCAACATATAACAGTAACTTTATTCCTCGATGTAGCAGGAATCATGTCTAAATTACCAATTCCCTGTAACTTTATTCCCCGGTGTTGAGGGAATCCTGTCTAAATTAACAATTAACTGTAACTTTATTCCCCAGTGTAGAAGGTATCATGTGTAAATTAACAATTAACTGTAACTTTATTTCCCGATGTAGAGGGTATCATATCAAATTAACAATTAACTGTAACTTCTTTTGCCGGTGTAGAGGGCATCATGTCAAAATTTGCAAATAACTGTAACTATATTCCCCGGTGTGATGTGTATGATGTTTAAGTTAACAATTAACTGTAACCTTAATCCCCGGTTTAGAGGATATCATGTCGAATTAACAATTAACTGTAACTTATTCCCCGGTGTAGAGGGCATTATGTCAAAATTAACAATTAACTGTAACTTTATTCCTCGGTGTAAAGGATATTATGTCAAAATTAGCAATTAACTGTAACTATATACCACGGTGCAGAGTGTATCATATCAAATTAACAATTATCTGTAACTTTATTTCTCAGTGTAGAGGGTTCCATTTCAAATTAAATGTATCATTATTCCCCAGTGTAGAGATTATTGACTGTAATTTTATTCCACAGTGTAGAGGGTATCATGTAAATTCAACAATTAACAGTAAGTTTATTCTCTGGTGTACAGGGTATCATGCCTAAATTAACAATTAAATGTAACTTTATTTCAGAGTGTTGAGGACATCATGAAAAATTTACAATTAACTGTAACTTTATCCCCCGGTATAGAGGGCATCATGTAAACATTAACAATTAGTTGCATCTTTATCCCGCATTGCAGAGTATATCATGTCAAATTAACAATTAAATTAACTTTATTCCCCGGTGTAGAGGATATTATGTCAATTCAAAATTAACTGTAAAATTGTTCTCTTGTGTACAGGATATCATGCCAAATTAACTGTGACTTTATTCTGTGCTGTAGAGGATATCATGTCTAAATTAACGATTAACTGTAAAATTATTCTCCGGTGCAGAGGCTATGATACCAAATTAACAATTTACTGTAACTTTATTCACCGGTGTAGAGGGCATCATGTAAAAATTAATAATTAACTGTAACTTTATTCCTTCTCCTCGTGGCTTGTGGTGTCGTTGCTGGAGTAGAGCTGAGAGAGAGAGAGCTGTGCGAGCGTTGAGTGCGTTGTCAGCGAGTCCAGAGAGAGAGAGAGTCTTGGGACATTCGGCCCCCAATTATACTTTCCTTTTCGCGCCCAAAACCCCTTACTAAAACGGTTTCCTTTAGATTTCAAATGAGCCCTGTTTACTTCATTGTTAGTTTTGGTGAGCTTGTCAGTTTCGATGGCTTTAACTTGGTGTTAAACATGTCCTGATAGCTTCTGATTTAGGCAAGGCCTTTATCTACGCGCCAAATCTTGTCCCTATTGTCCTTGGTTTTTGGCGCACTTTAAATCTGTCCTGTGGATACCTGGTTGATTGTTTTTTGATGAAGTAAGTCGGGGCACTAAATGTTTTATTGATTTCAGGCTTCTGGTATCCTGTTTGGGCCTGGGAATTTCAAAAGAGGTCTTGGATTATTCATATTTCGATGTGTGTGTGAGTCTTTTGGGTTTGTCTCTTCCTTCTTGGTAGGAAGGCAGTGCAAACACATCCCCAGACAGCTTGATTGCGCCCCAATACTCAAAGCTGTCCACTGCCTGGCCACGCCCCTCCGTAGCCTGTCGGTGTCTGTGAAAGGTGTCTTTCCCAACAGTAAGATTCAAAAAGTAATTTTCCTTGAGTGTTTTTCTTCTCTGATCTTTACAAATTTCCAAAGCTGAGTGTTTTAACTCAAATCACTTCACTTAGGGTTCTGTACGAGTTTCTGGGGGATTTTGCGTAGCCTACATTATTCCCAGGTGTAGAATTTATCATGTCGAAATTAACAATTAACTGTAACTTTATTCCCCGGTGTAGAGATTATCATGTTAAAAAAAGGACTAACTTTATTCCACAGTGTAGAGGGTATCATGTCAATTCAACAATTAAACTGTAACTTTACTCCCCGGTGTAGAGGATATCATGTCAAATTAACAATGAACTGTAACATTATCCCCGGTGTAGAGGGTATCATATCAAATTAACAATTAACTGTAACTTTATTTCCCGGTGTAGAGGGTATTATGTCAAAATTAGCAATTAACTGCAACTATAATCCCCGGTGTGGAGGGAATCATGTCTAAATAAACCATTAAATGTAACTTTATACCTCTTTGTAGAAGGTATCATGTCTAAATTAACAATTAACTGTAACTTTATTTCCCGGTGTAGAGGGTATCATATCAAATTAACAATTTACTGTAACTTTATCCCCCGGTGTAGAGGGCATCATGTAAAAATTAACAATTAGTTGCATCATTATCCCGCATTGTAGTGGGTATCATGTCTAAATTAACAATTAAAAGTAACTTTTTTCCCCAGTGTAGAGTATATCATGCCAAATTAACAATTAAATTAACTTTATTCGCCGGAGTAGAGGATATTATATCAATTTAAAATTAACTGTAAAATTGTTCTCTTGTGTACAGGATATCATGCCAAATTAACTGTGACTTTATTCTGTGCTGTAGAGGATATCATGTCTAAATTAACAATTAACTGTAAAATTATTCTCCGCTATAGAGGTTATGATGCCAAATTAACAATTAACAGTAACTTTATTCCCCGATGTAGAGGGTATCCTGTCTAAATTAGCAATTAACTGTAACTTTGTTCACCAGTGTAGAAGTTATCATGTCTAAATTAACTATTAAGTGTAACTTTATTCCTCTGTTGAGAAGGTATCATGTCTAAATTAACGATTAAGTGTCACTTTATTCCCCTGTTGAGAAGGTATCATTTCTAAATTAACGATTAACTGCAACTTTATTCCCCGGTGTGCAGGGAATCATGTCTACGTTAACAATTAACTGTAAATTTATTCCCCTGTGCAGAAGGTAGCATGTAAAATTAACAATCAACTTTAACTTTATTCCCCGGTGTAGAGGTTTTCATGACAAATTAAAGATTACATTTATATTTATTCCCCAGTGTAGCGGGCATCATGGCATAATTAACAATTAACTGTAACATTATTCCAAAGTGTAGAGGATATCATGTGAAAATTAGGAATTCACTGTAACTTTATTCTATGGTGTACAGGGAATCATGTCTAAATTAACAATTAACTGTAACTTTATTCCCCGGTATACAGGGTATCATGTCAAAATTAGCAATTAAACGTAACTATATTCCCGGTGCATAGGGCATCATATCGAAACTAACAATTAACTGTAACTTTATTCACCGTTGTAGAGGGCTTCATGTCAAAATAAATATTAAGGGTAACTATATTCACTGATGTAGAGGGTATCGTGTCAAATCAACATATAACAGTAACTTTATTCCTCGATGTAGCAGGAATCATGTCTAAATTAACAATTCCCTGTAACTTTATTCCCCGGTGTTGAGGGGATCCTGTCTAAATTAACAATTAACTGTAACTTAATTCCCCGTTTTTGAGGGAATCCTGTCTAAATTAACAATTAACTGTAACTTTATTCCCCAGTGTAGAAGGTATCATGTGTAAATTAACAATTAACTGTAACTTTATTTCCCGATGTAGAGGGTATCATATCAAATTAACAATTAACTGTAACTTCTTTCGCCGGTGTAGAGGGCATCATGTCAAAATTTGCAAATAACTGTAACTATATTCCCCGGTGTGATGTGTATGATGTTTAAGTTAACAATTAACTGTAACCTTAATCCCCGGTTTAGAGGATATCATGTCGAATTAACAATTAACTGTAACTTATTCCCCGGTGTAGAGGGCATTATGTCAAAATTAACAATTAACTGTAACTTTATTCCTCGGTGTAAAGGATATTATGTCAAAATTAGCAATTAACTGTAACTATATACCACGGTGCAGAGTGTATCATATCAAGTTAACAATTATCTGTAACTTTATTTCTCAGTGTAGAGGGTTCCATTTCAAATTAAATGTATCATTATTCCCCAGTGTAGAGATTATTGACTGTAATTTTATTCCACAGTGTAGAGGGTATCATGTAAATTCAACAATTAACAGTAAGTTTATTCTCTGGTGTACAGGGTATCATGTCTAAATTAACAATTAAATGTAACTTTATTTCAGAGTGTTGAGGACATCATGAAAAATTTACAATTAACTGTAACTTTATCCCCCGGTGTAGAGGGCATCATGTAAACATTAACAATTAGTTGCATCTTTATCCCGCATTGCAGAGTATATCATGTCAAATTAACAATTAAATTAACTTTATTCCCCGGTGTAGAGGATATTATGTCAATTCAAAATTAACTGTAAAATTGTTCTCTTGTGTACAGGATATCATGCCAAATTAACTGTGACTTTATTCTGTGCTGTAGAGGATATCATGTCTAAATTAACGATTAACTGTAAAATTATTCTCCGGTGTAGAGGTTATGATACCAAATTAACAATTTACTGTAACTTTATTCACCGGTGTAGAGGGCATCATGTAAAAATTAATAATTAACTGTAACTTTATTCCTTCTCCTCGTGGCTTGTGGTGTCGTTGCTGGAGTAGAGCTGAGAGAGAGAGAGCTGTGCGAGCGTTGAGTGCGTTGTCAGCGAGTCCAGAGAGAGAGAGAGTCTTGGGACATTCGGCCCCCAATTATACTTTCCTTTTCGCGCCCAAAACCCCTTACTAAAACGGTTTCCTTTAGATTTCAAATGAGCCCTGTTTACTTCATTGTTAGTTTTGGTGAGCTTGTCAGTTTCGATGGCTTTAACTTGGTGTTAAACATGTCCTGATAGCTTCTGATTTAGGCAAGGCCTTTATCTACGCGCCAAATCTTGTCCCTATTGTCCTTGGTTTTTGGCGCACTTTAAATCTGTCCTGTGGATACCTGGTTGATTGTTTTTTGATGAAGTAAGTCGGGGCACTAAATGTTTTATTGATTTCAGGCTTCTGGTATCCTGTTTGGGCCTGGGAATTTCAAAAGAGGTCTTGGTTTATTCATATTTCGATGTGTGTGTGAGTCTTTTGGGTTTGTCTCTTCCTTCTTGGTAGGAAGGCAGTGCAAACACATCCCCAGACAGCTTGATTGCGCCCCAATACTCAAAGCTGTCCACTGCCTGGCCACGCCCCTCCGTAGCCTGTCGGTGTCTGTGAAAGGTGTCTTTCCCAACAGTAAGATTCAAAAAGTAATTTTCCTTAAGTGTTTTTCTTCTCTGATCTTTACAAATTTCCAAAGCTGAGTGTTTTAACTCAAATCACTTCACTTAGGGTTCTGTACGAGTTTCTGGGGGATTTTGCGTAGCCTACATTATTCCCAGGTGTAGAATTTATCATGTCGAAATTAACAATTAACTGTAACTTTATTCCCCGGTGTAGAGATTATCATGTTAAAAAAAGGACTAACTTTATTCCACAGTGTAGAGGGTATCATGTCAATTCAACAATTAAACTGTAACTTTACTCCCCGGTGTAGAGGATATCATGTCAAATTAACAATTAACTGTAACATTATCCCCGGTGTAGAGGGTATCATATCAAATTAACAATTAACTGTAACTTTATTTCCCGGTGTAGAGGGTATTATGTCAAAATTAGCAATTAACTGCAACTATAATCCCCGGTGTGGAGGGAATCATGTCTAAATAAACCATTAAATGTAACTTTATACCTCTTTGTAGAAGGTATCATGTCTAAATTAACAATTAACTGGAACTTTATTCCCCGGTGTAGAGAGTATCATATCAAATTAACAATTAACTGTAACTTCATTCCCAGGTGTAGAGTGTAGCTTATCAAATTAACAATTAAGTGTAACTTTATTCCCCGGTTTAGAGGGAATCATTTCTAAATTAACAATTCACTGTAACTTTATTCACCGGTGTAGAGGGCATCATGTCAAATTAACATTTAAATGTAATCTTATTCCTCGGTGTAGAGGTTATCATATCTAAATTTACAATTTAATGTAACTTTATTCCCCGGTGTAGAGGTTATCGTGTAAAAATAACAATCATCTGTAACTTTGTTACCCAGTGTAGAGGTTATCATGTAAAATTAACAAATAACATTAAATATATTCCCCAGTTTAGTGGGCATCATGTCAAATTAACAAATAAATCTAACTTTATTCCCCGGTGTAGAGTGTGTCATGTCAAATTAACAAGTAACTGTAACTTTAGTCCCCGGTGTAGAGGGCTTCATTTCAATATTAACAATTAACTGTAACATTATTCCAAAGTGTAGAGGATATCATGTCAAAACTAGCAATTGACTGTAACTTTATTCTATGGTGTGCAGGGTATCATGTCAAAATTAGCAATTAACCGTAACTATATTCCCCAGTGTAGAGGGCATCATATCGATATTAACAATTAACTGTAACTTTATTCACCGTTGTAGAGGGCTTCATGTCAAAATAAATATTAAGGGTAACTATATTCACTGTTGTAGAGGGTATCGTGTCAAATCAACATATAACAGTAACTTTATTCCTCGATGTAGAAGGAATCATGTCTAAATTAACAATTACCTGTAACTTTATTCCCTGGTGTTGAGGGAATCCTGTCTAAATTAACAATTAACTGTAACTTTATTCCCCAGTGTAGAAGGTATCATGTGTAAATTAACAATTAACTGTAACTTCATTCCCTGGATACCGGGAATCATGTCTTAATTAACGATTAACTGTAATTTTATTCCACAGTGTAGAGGGCATCATGTCGAAATTAACAATTAACTGTTACTTTATTTCCCGGTGTAGAGGTTATCATGTCCAAATTTACAATTAACTGTATCTTTATTCCCCGTTGTCGAGGGCATCATATTAATTTAACAATTAACTGTAGCTTTATTCCCCGGTGTAGAGGGTATCATTTCAAATTAACTGTATCTTTATTCCTCGGTGTAGAGATTATCATGTTAAAAAAGTTGACTTTTACTTTATTCCCCGGTGTAGAGGGTATCATGTAAATTCAACAATTACCTGTAACTTTATTCTCTGGTGCAGAGGCTGGCATGTATAAATTAACAATTAAATGTAACTTTATTCCCCGGTGTAGAGGATATCATGTCAAATTAACAATTACATGAAACTTTATTCCCGAGTGTAGAGGGTATCATGACAGATTAACAATTAACTTCAACTTTATTCCCCGGTGTTGAGGGTATCATATAAAATTAACAATTAACTGTAACTTTATTTCCCGGTGTAGACGGTATCATATCAAATGAACAATTAACTGTAACTTTACTCCCCGGTGTAGAGGATATCATGTCAAATTAACAATTACATGAAACTTTATTCCCGAGTGTAGAGGGTATCATGACAGATTAACAATTAACTTCAACTTTATTCCCCGGTGTTGAGGGTATCATATAAAATTAACAATTAACTGTAACTTTATTTCCGGTAAAAATTAGCAATTAACCGTAACTATATTCCCCAGTGTAGAGGGCATCATATCGATATTAACAATTAACTGTAACTTTATTCACCGTTGTAGAGGGCTTCATGTCAAAATAAATATTAAGGGTAACTATATTCACTGTTGTAGAGGGTATCGTGTCAAATCAACATATAACAGTAACTTTATTCCTCGATGTAGAAGGAATCATGTCTAAATTAACAATTACCTGTAACTTTATTCCCTGGTGTTGAGGGAATCCTGTCTAAATTAACAATTAACTGTAACTTTATTCCCCAGTGTAGAAGGTATCATGTGTAAATTAACAATTAACTGTAACTTCATTCCCTGGATACCGGGAAACATGTCTTAATTAACGATTAACTGTAATTTTATTCCACAGTGTAGAGGGCATCATGTCGAAATTAACAATTAACTGTTACTTTATTTCCCGGTGTAGAGGTTATCATGTCCAAATTTACAATTAACTGTATCTTTATTCCCCGTTGTCGAGGGCATCATATTAATTTAACAATTAACTGTAGCTTTATTCCCCGGTGTAGAGGGTATCATTTCAAATTAACTGTATCTTTATTCCTCGGTGTAGAGATTATCATGTTAAAAAAGTTGACTTTTACTTTATTCCCCGGTGTAGAGGGTATCATGTAAATTCAACAATTACCTGTAACTTTATTCTCTGGTGCAGAGGCTGGCATGTATAAATTAACAATTAAATGTAACTTTATTCCCCGGTGTAGAGGATATCATGTCAAATTAACAATTACATGAAACTTTATTCCCGAGTGTAGAGGGTATCATGACAGATTAACAAATAACTTCAACTTTATTCCCCGGTTTTGAGGGTATCATATAAAATTAACAATTAACTGTAACTTTATTTCCCGGTGTAGACGGTATCATATCAAATGAACAATTAACTGTAACTTTACTCCCCGGTGTAGAGGATATCATGTCAAATTAACAATTACATGAAACTTTATTCCCGAGTGTTCCGGACGGTATCATATCAAATGAACAATTAACTGTAACTTTACTCCCCGGTGTAGAGGGCATCATGTCAAAATTAACAATTAACTGTAAATTTTTCCCCCGGTGTAGAGGGCATCATTTCAAAATTTGCAATTAACTGTAACTATATTCCCCGGTGTGAAGTGTATGATGTTTAAGTTAACAATTACCTGTAACCTTATTCCCCGGTTTAGAGGATATAATGTCAAATGAACAATTAACTGTAACTTTACTCCCCGGTGTAGAGGGCATCATGTCAAAATTAACAATTAACTGTAACTTTTTCCCCCGGTGTAGAGGGCATCATTTCAAAATTTGCAATTAACTGTAACTATATTCCCCGGTGTAAAGGGTAGTATGTCTAAATTAGCAATTATCTGTAACTATATTCCCCGGTGCAGAGGATATCATATCAAATTAACAATTAACTGTAACTTTATTTCCCAGTGTAGAGATTATTGACAGTAATTTTATTCCACAGTGTAGAGGGTATGATGTAAATCCAACAATTAACAGTAAGTTTATTCTCTGATGTACAGGGCATCATGTCTAAATTAACAATTAACAATTAACTGTAACTTTATTTCCCGGTGTAGAGGGTGTCATATCAAATTAACAATTTACTGTAACTTTACTCCCCGGTGTCGAGTATATCATGTCAAAACTAACAATTAACATTAACTTTGTTCCCCGGTGTAGTGGATATTATGTCAATTAAAAATTAACTGTAAAATTGTTCTCTTGTGTATAGGATATCATGCCAAATTCAACATTAACTTTGACTTTATTCTGTGCTGTAGAGGATAGCATGTCAAATTAACAATTAACAGCAACTTTATTCACCGATGTAGAGGGTATCCTGTCTAATTTAGCAATTAACTGTAACTTTGTTCCCCAGTGTAGAAGGTATCATGACTAAATTTACAATTAAGTGTAACTTTATTCCCCTGTTGAGAAGGTATCATGTCTAAATTAACAATTAAGTGTAACTTTATTGCCCTGTTGAGAAGGTATCATGTCTAAATTAACAATTAACTGTAACTTTATTCCCCAGTGTAGAGGGCATCATTTCGAAATTAACAATTAATTGTAACTTTATTCCCCGTGTATAGGGCATCATGTCAAATTAACAATTAACTTTAACATTATTCCCCAGTGTAGAGGATATCATGTCAAATTAACAATTAACTGTAAATTTGCTCCTTGGTGTTGAGTGTTTCATGCCTAAATTAACAATTGATATTTACGTTATTCCCCGGTGTAGAGGATATCATGTCGAAGTTAACAATTAACTGTAACTTTATTCCCTGGTGCATAGGGTATCATGTCAATTTAACAATTGAGTGTAACTTTATTCTCCTGTGTATATTGTATCATGTCAAAATTAACTATTAACTGTAACTTTATTCCCCGGTGTAGAGTGTATCATGTCGAAATTAACAATTAACTGTAACTTTATTCCCCGGTGTAGAGGGCACCATTTCAAATTAACTGTATCTTTATTCCCCAGTGTTAAAAAAAATGACTGCAACTTTATTCCACAGTGTGGAGGGTATCATGTCAATTCAACAATTTACTGTAACTTTATTCCCCAGTGTAGAGGGTATCATATCAAATTAACCATTAACTGGAACTTTATTCCCCGGTGTAGAGGGTATTATGGCAATATTATCAATTACCTGTAACCTTATATCCTGAGTGTAGAGGGTATGATGTCTTATTTAACAATTAAATGTAACTTTATACCCTGGCGTGGAGGGTATCATGTCAAATTACCAATTTACAGTAACTTTATTCCCTGGTGTGGTGGGAAACTTTTCTTAATTTACAATAAACTGTAATTTTTTTCCACAGTGTGGAGGGAAACATATCTAAATTAACAAATAACTGTAAATGTATTCCCCTGTGTTCAAGGTAACATGTCTAAATTAACAATTAACTGTAACTTTATTCACCTTTGTAGAGGGCATCATTTCAAATTAAATATGAAGTGTAACTATTTTTACTGGTGTATAGGGCATCATGTCAAATTAACAATTAACTGTTACTTTATATTCTCAGCGTAGAGGATATCATGACAAGTTAAAAATTAACTTTAAATTTATTCCCCAGTGTAGAGGTTATCATGTCAAATTAACAATTATCTGCAAATTTAGTCCCCGGTGTAGAGGGCTTCATGTCAAAATTAACAATTAATTGTAAATTTATTCCCCGGTGTAGAGGGTATCATGTCTAAATTAACAATTAACTGTAACTATATCCCCCGGTGTTGAGAGAATCCTGTCTAAATTAACAATTAACAATTGACTGGTACAGTATTCCCCAGTGAAAAGGGTATCATGACAAATTAAAAATTCACTTTAACATTATTCCCCAGTGTAGAGGATATCACGTCAAATTAACAATTAAATGTAATTTTATTCCACGGTGAAGAGGATACCATGTCAAATTAACAATTAACTGTAAATTTACTCCCTACTGTAGAGGGTTTCATGCTTAAATTAACAATTGACAATTACTTTATTCCTCGGTGCCGAGGGTATCATGTCAGAATTAACAATTGACTTTAACTTTATTCCCCAGTGTAGAGGATATCTTGTCAAATTAACAATTAACTGTAAATTTACTCCCTGTTGTAGAGTGTTTCATGCCTAAATTAACAATTGATATTTACGTAATCCCCGTTGTAGAGGATATCATGTCGAAATTAACAATTAACTGTAACTTTATTCCCCGGTGCATAGTGTATCAGGTCAAAATTAACCATTACTGTAACATTATTCCCCGGTGTAGAGTGTATCATGTCGAAATTAACAATTGAGTGTAACTTTATTCCCCGGTGTATAGTGTATAAGGTCAAAATTAACCATTAACTGTAACTTTTTTCCCCGGTGTAGAGTGTTTCATGCCTAAATTAACAATTGATATTTACGTTATTCCCCGTTGTAGAGGATATCATTTCGAAATTAACAATTAACTGTAACTTTATTCCCAAGTGTAGAGGGTATCATATCAAATTAACCATTAACGGGAACTTTATTCCCCGGTGTAGAGGTTATCATGTCAAATTAACAATGACCTGTAACCTTATATCCTGAGTGTAGAGGGTATATGTCTTACTTAACAATTAAATGTAACTTTATACCCTGGTGTCGAGGGTATCATGTCAAATTACCAATTGAAAGTAACATTATTCCCTGGTGTGGTGGGAAACTTTTCTTAATTTACAATAAACTGTAACTTTATTCCACAGTGTGGAGGGAAAATATATCTAAATTAACAAATAACTAAAATTTATTCCCCTGTGTACAAGGTAACATGTCTAAATTAACAATTAACTGTAACTTTATTCACTGTTGTAGAGGGCATCATTTCAAATTAAATATTAATTGTAACTATTTTTACTGGTGTAGAGGGCATCATGTCAAATTAACAATTAACTGTAACTTTATATTCTCAGCGTAGAGGATATCATGACAAGTTAAAAATTAACTTTAAATTTATTCCCCAGTGTAGAGGTTATCATGTCAAATTAACAATTATCTGTAACCTTATTCACCGGTGTAGAGGGCTTCATGTCAAAATTAATAATTAATTGTAAATTTATTCCCCGGTGTAGAGGGTATCATGTCTAAATTAACAATCAACTGTAACTATATCCCCCGGTGTTGAGGGAATCCTGTCTAAATTAACAATTGACTGGTACAGTATTCCCCAGTGAAATGGGTATCATGACAAATTAAAAATTCACTTTAACATTATTCCCCAGTGTAGAGGATATCATGTCAAATTAACAATTAACTGTAAATTTACTACCTGTTGTAGAGTGTTTCATGCCTAAATTAACAATTGATATTTATGTAATCCCCGTTGTAGAGGATATCATGTCGAAATTAACAATTAACTGTAACTTTATTCCCCGGTGCATAGTGTATCAGGTCAAAATTAACCATTAACTGTAACTTTTTTCCCCGGTGTAGAGTGTTTCATGCCTAAATTAACAATTGATATTTACGTTATTCCCCGTTGTAGAGGATATCATTTCGAAATTAACAATTAACTGTAACTTTATTCCCAAGTGTAGAGGGTATCATATCAAATTAACCATTAACTGGAACTTTATTCCCCGGTGTAGAGGTTATCATGTCAAATTAACAATGACCTGTAACCTTATATCCTGAGAGTAGAGGGTATATGTCTTACTTAACAATTAAATGTAACTTTATACCCTGGTGTCGAGGGTATCATGTCAAATTACCAATTGAAAGTAACATTATTCCCTGGTGTGGTGGGAAACTTTTCTTAATTTACAATAAACTGTAACTTTATTCCACAGTGTGGAGGGAAAATATATCTAAATTAACAAATAACTAAAATTTATTCCCCTGTGTACAAGGTAACATGTCTAAATTAACAATTAACTGTAACTTTATTCACTGTTGTAGAGGGCATCATTTCAAATTAAATATTAATTGTAACTATTTTTACTGGTGTAGAGGGCATCATGTCAAATTAACAATTAACTGTAACTTTATATTCTCAGCGTAGAGGATATCATGACAAGTTAAAAATTAACTTTAAATTTATTCCCCAGTGTAGAGGTTATCATGTCAAATTAACAATTATCTGTAACCTTATTCACCGGTGTAGAGGGCTTCATGTCAAAATTAATAATTAATTGTAAATTTATTCCCCGGTGTAGAGGGTATCATGTCTAAATTAACAATCAACTGTAACTATATCCACCGGTGTTGAGGGAATCCTGTCTAAATTAACAATTGACTGGTACAGTATTCCCCAGTGAAATGGGTATCATGACAAATTAAAAATTCACTTTAACATTATTCCCCAGTGTAGAGGATATCATGTCAAATTAACAATTAAATGTAACTTTATTCCACGGTGAAGAGGATATCATGTAAAATTACCAATTAACTGTAAATTTACTCCCTGCTGTAGAGGGTTTCATGCTTAAATTAACAATTGACAATTACTTTATTCCCCGGTGCCGAGGGTATCATGTCAGAATTAACAATTGACTTTAACTTTGTTCCCCAGTGTAGAGGATATCATGCCAAATTAACAATTAACTGTAAATTTACTCCCTGTTCTAGAGTGTTTCATGCCTAAATTAACAATTGATATTTACGTTATTTCCCGTTGTAGAGGATGTCATGTCGAAATTAAAAATTATCTGTAACTTTATTCCCCGGTGCATAGGGTATCATGTCAATTTAACAATTGAGTGTAACTTTATTCCCCGGTGTATAGTGTATCATGTCGAAATTAACAATTGACTGTAACTTTATTCCCCGGTGTATAGTGTATCATGTCAAAATTAACCATTAACTGTAACTTTATTCCCCGGTGTAGAGTGTATCATTTCGAAATTAACAATTGACTGTAACTTTATTTCCCGGTGTAGAGTGTATCATGTCGAAATTAACAATTAACTGTAACTTTATTCCCCGGTGTAGAGGGCACCATTTCAAATTAACTGTATCTTTATTCCCCAGTGTAGAAATTATCATGTTAAAAAAAATGACTGCAACTTTATTCCACAGTGTGGAGGATATCATGTAAATTCAACAATCAACTGTAACTTTATTCTCTGGTGTAGAGGGTATCATGTCAAAATTAACAATTAACTGTAACTTTATTCCCCGGTGTAGAGGGCACCATTTCAAATTAACTGTATCTTTATTCCCCAGTGTAGAAATTATCATGTTAAAAAAAATGACTGCAACTTTATTCCACAGTGTGGAGGATATCATATAAATTCAACAAATTACTGTAACTGTATTCCCCAGTGTAGAGGGTATCATGACAGATTAACAATTAACTTCAACTTTATTCCCCGGTGTTTAGGTCATAATGTAAAATTAACAATTAACTGTAACTTTATTCCCCAGTGTAGAGGGTATCATATCAAATTAACAATTAACTGTAACTTTATTCCCCGGTGTACAGGTTATCATGTCAAATTAGCAATTACCTGTAACCTTATATCCTGAGTGTAGAGGGTATGATGTCTTATTTAACAATTAAGTGTAACTTAATACCCTGGTGTGGAGGGTATCATGTCAAATTACCAATTGACAGTAACTCTATTCCCTGGTGTGGTGGGAAACTTTTCTTAATTTACAATAAACTGTAACTTTACTACACAGTTTGGAAGGAAACATATCTAAATTAACAAATAAATGTTAATTTATTCCCCGGTGTAGAGGGTATCATGTCTTAATAAACAATGAACTGTAACTATATCCCCCGGTTTTGAGTAAATCCTGTTTAAATTAACAATTAACAATTGACTGGTACAGTATTCCCTAGTGAAAAGGTTTTCATGACAAATTAAAAATTCACTTTAACATTATTCCCCAGTGTAGAGGATATCACGTCAAATTAACAATTAAATGTAACTTTATTCCACGGTGAAGAGGATATCATGTCAAATTAACAATTAACTGTAAATTTACTCCCTGCTGTAGAGGGTTTCATGCTTAAATTAACAATTGATAATTACTTTATTCCCCGGTGCCGAGGTTATCATGTCAGAATTAACAATTGAATTTAACTTTATTGTAGGGGGTGGTATTGGGTTCAGCCGTCACCTCTGACTCAGTGAGCGGTTCGAATCGATCCCACGACCCTGGTTCCTAGAATTTGGACTTATTTACGGTTCGTGAACAAAGATTCAGTAGACAACAGGTTCTAATGAAAGATTTCTGATTTTATTAACAGAAAAAGGTAACAAACTTAAAACACACTTAATACTTGAACACAGGTTGGGGAACACACGGTACAGTCGAGGGAGACCGACAATATACAAAAAAAAACCTTGCCCATCAAAAAATCCCACTATCTAGCTAGGTTTTGGTTTCAGGAGATCAGTGATAATGCCCACCGAACGAATCCTTGACCGTTGAGAGTTAGGGTTTAGAGTCTTTTGAGTAAAAGGTTTCGGAAGGCCATTGTTGCCGCGAGGTGTCCGATGGTTTTGAGGGAGTCGCGCTGGTTTCTTTTTGTGTGTTGGTCTGTTTGTGAAGTTGTTGGCCTTCTTTCCTCCTTCTCCTTGTGGCTTGTGGTGTCTTTGCTGGAGCAGAGCTGAGAGAGAGAGAGAGAGAGCTGTGCGAGCGTTGAGTGCGTTGTCAGCGAGTCCAGAGAGAGAGTCTTGTGACATTAGGCTCCCAATTATACTTTCCTTTTTGCGCCCAAAACCCCTTACTAAAACGGTTTCCATTAGATTTCAAATGAGCCCTGTTTACTCCATTGTCTTAGTTTTGGCGAGCTTGTCAGTTTCGATGGCTTTAACTTGGTGTTAAAAATGTCCTGATAGCTTCCGATTTCGGCAAGGCCTTTATCTACGCGCCAAATCTTGTCCCTATTGTCCTAGGTTTTTGGCGCACTTTAAATCTGTCCTGTGGATACCTGGTTGTTTGGTTTTTGATGAAGTAAATCGGGGCACTAAATGTTTTATTGATTTCAGGCTTCTGGTATCCTGTTTGGGCCTGGGATTTTCAAAAGAGGTCTTGGATAATTCATATTTCGATGTGTGTGTGAGGCTTTTGGGTTTGTCTCTTCCTTCTTGGTCGGAAGGCAGTGTAAACACATTCCCAAACAGCTTGATTGGGCCCCAATACCCAAAGCTGTCCACTGCCTGGCCACGCCCCTCCGCAGCCTATCATGTCTGTGAAAGGTGTCTTTCCCAACAGTAAGATCCAAAAAGTCATTTTCCTCAGGGTTTTTCTTCCCTGATCTTTAAAAGTTTCCAAAACTGAGTGTTTTACCTCAAATCACTTCACTTAGGGTTCTGTTCGAGTTTCTGGGGGATTTTGCGAATTCTACATTATTCCCAGGCGTAGAGTGTATCATCTAGAAATTAACAATTAACTGCAACTTTATTCCCCGGTGTGGAGGGAATCATGTCTAAATAAACCATTAAATGTAACTTTATGCCCCTTTGTACAAGGTATCATGTCTAAATTAACAATGAACTGGAACTTTATTCCCCGGTGTAGAGGGTATCATATCAAATTAACAATTAACTGTAACTTTATTCCCCGGTGTAGAGGGCATCATTTCAAAATTAACAATTAACTGTAACTTTATTCCCCGAAGTAGAGTAGATCATGTCTAAATTAACTATTAACTGTGACTTTATTCCCCATTGTAGAGGGAATCATTTCAAATTAAATATTAAGTGTAACTATATTCACAGGTGCAGAGGGCATCATGCCAATTCAACAATTAACTGTAACTTTATTCCCCGATGCAGCAGGATTTATGTCTGAATTAACAATTAACTGTAACGTTATTCCCCGATGTAGAGGGTATTGTGTCTAAATTAACAATTAGTTGTAACTTTATTCCCCGGTGTAGAGGGGACCATGTCTAAATTAACAATTAACTGTAACGTTATTCCATGGTGTAGAGGGTATCATTTCAAATTAACAATTAACTGTAAGTTTATTCCCCGGTTTAGAGAGTATCCTATCAACTTAACAATTAACTGTAACCTTATATCCTCAGTGTAGAGGGTATGATGTCATATTTAACAATTAATTGTAACTTTATACCCTGGTGTGCAGGGTATCATGTCAAATTACCAATTGACAGTAACTTTATTCCCTGGTGTGGTGGGAAACTTTTCTTAATTTACTTAAACTGTAACTTTATTCCACAGTGTGGAGGGTAACATATCTAAATTAACAAATAATTGTAAATGTATTCCCCTGTGTAAAAGGTAACATATCTAAACTAACAATTCACTGTAAATGTATTCCCCTGTGTAAAAGGCAACATATCTAAATTAACAATTAACTGCAAATTTATTCACCGTTGTAGAGGGCATCGTTTCAAATTAATTATTAAGTGTAACTAATTTAACTGATGTAGAGGGCATCATGTCAAATTAACAATTAACTGTAAATTTATATCCTCAGCATAGATGGTATCATGACAAATTAACAATTAACAGTAACTTTATTCCACGGTGTAGAGGGCATCATGTCTAAATTAACAATTAACTGAAAATTTCATCCCCGGTGTAGAGGGCATCATGTCCAAATTAACAATTTACTGTAACTATATACCCCGGTGTAGAGGGCACCATTTCAAATTAACTGTATCTTTATTCCCCAGTGTAGAGATTATCATGTTTAAAAAAATTGACTGTTATTTTCTTCCACAGTGTAGAGACCATCATGTAAATTCAACAATTAACTGTAACGTTATTCTCTGGTGTAGAGGGTATCATGACTAAATTAACAATTAACAGTAACTTTATTCCCCGTTGCAGAAGATATCCTGACAAATTAACAATTAACTGTAACTTTATTTCCCGGGGCAGAGGACATCATGTCAAATTAACAATTAACTGGAACTTTATTCCCCAGTGTAGAGGGTATCATAACAGATTAACAATTAACTTCAACTTTATTCCCCGGTGTAGAGGGCATCATGAAATCTTAACAATTAACTGTAACTTTATTCTCTGGTGTAGAGGGTATCATGTCTAAATTAACAATTCACTGTAAATTTATTCCCCGGTGTAGAGGGTATCATGTCAAATTAACAATTAACTGTAACTTTTTTCCCCAGTGTATAGAATATCATGTCAATTTAACAATGAAATTAACTTTATTCCCCGGTGTAGAGGATAGTATTTCAAATTAACAATTGCCTGTTACTTTAATCCACAGTGCAGAGTTTATCATGTCTAAATTTACAATTAACGGTAAAATTATTCCCCCGTGTAGAGATTATCATGTCTCAATTAAAAATGAACTGTAACATTATTCCCCGGGGCAGAGGTTATCATGTCAAATTAACAATTACCTGTAACCTTATATCCTCAGTGTAGAGGGTATGATGTCTTATTTAACAATTAACTGTAACTTTATACCTGGTGTAGAAGGTATCATGTCAAATTAGCAAATGACAGTAACTTTATTCCCTGGTGTGGTTGTAGACTTTTCTTAATTTACAATTAACTGTAACTATTTTCCACGGTGTGAAGGGAAACATATCTAAATTAACAAATAACTGTAAATTTATTCCCCTGTGTGAAATGTAACATGTCTAAATTGACTATTAACTGTAACTTTATTCACCGTTGTAGAGGGAATCTTTTCAAATTAAATATTAAGTGTAACTATATTTACTGGTGTAGAGGGCATTATGTTAAATTAACAATTAACTGTAACTTTATTCCACGGTGTAGCGGGCAAAATGTCTAAATTAACAATTTACTGTAACTATATACCCCGGTGTAGAGGGCACCATTTCAAATTAACTGTATCTTTATTCCCCAGTGTAGAGATTATCATGTTAAAAAAAATGACTGATATTTTATTCCACAGTGTAGAGGATATCATGCAAATTCAACAATTAACTGCAACTTTATTCCCCGGTGTAGGGGGTATCATGTAAATTCAATAATTAACTGTAACTTTATTCTCTGGAGTAGTAGGTATCATGTCTAAATTAACAATTCACTGTAACTTTATTCTCTGGTGTAGAGGGTATCATGTCTAAATGAACAATTCACTGTAACTTTATTTCCCGGTGTAGAGGATATCATGTCAAATTAACAATTAACTGTAACTTTATTCCCCGGTGTAGAGGGCATCATGAAAAATTAACAATTAAATGTAACTTTATTCCACGGTTTAGAGGATATTATGTCAAATTAAAAATTATCTGTAACTTTAATCTCTGGTGTAGAGGATATCATGTCCAAATTAACAATTAACTGTTACTTTAATCTAGATTGCAGAGTTTATCATGTCGAAATTAACAATTTACTGTAAACTTATTCCCCGGTGTAGAGGTCATCATGTCTCAATTAACAATCAACTTTAACTTTATTCCCCGGGGTAGAGGTCATCATGTCATATTGACAATTAACTGCAACTTTCTTCCCCAGTGCAGAGGGCATCATGACAGATTAACAATTCACTTCAAATTTATTCCCCGGAGTTGAGGGCATCATGTAAAATTAACAATTAACTGTAACTTTATTCCCCGGTGTAGAGGGTATCATATCAAATCAACAATTACCTGTAACCTTATATCCTCAGTGCAGCGGGCATGATGTCTAAATTAGCAATTAACTGCAACTTTACACCTTGGTGTAGAGGGTATTATGTCAAATTAGCAATTGACAGTATCTTTATTCACTGGTGTGGTGGGAAACTTTCCTTAATTTGCAATTAACTGTAACTTTATTTCACGGTGTAGAGGGAAACATATCTGAATTAACAAATAACGGTAAATTTATTCCCGTGTGCAGAAGGTATCATGTCTCAATTAACAATTAACTGTAACTTTATTCACCATTGTAGAGGGCATCATGTCAAATTAACAATTAACTGTAACTTTATTACCCAGTGTAGACGGTATCATTCAAATTAACAATTAACTGTAACTTTATTCCCCGGTGTCGAGGGCACCATTTCTAAATTAACAATTAACTGTAACTTCATTCTCTGGTGGTGTAGAGAGTATCATGTCTAAATTAACAATTAACTCTAACTTTTTCCCCAGTGTGGAGGATATCGTGTCAAATTAACAATTAAATCAACTTTATTCCCCGGTGTAGAGGATATTATGTCAAAATAAAAATTAACTGTAACTTTATTCTCTTGTGTACAGGATATCATGTCAAATTCAAAATTAACTGTAACATTATTCTGTGGAGTAGAGGATAGCATGTCTAAATTAACAATTATCTGTTACTTTATTCCACAGTGCAGAGGTTATCTTGTTGAAATTAACAATTAACTGAAAAATTATTCCCCGGTGTAGAGGTTATCATTTATCAATTAACAATGAACTTCAACTTTATTTCCCGATGTAGAAGGAATCATGTCTAAATTAACAATTAACTGTAACTCTATTCCACGGTTTAAAGGATATCATGTCAACTTACAAATTACCTGTTACTTTATTCTCTGGTGTAGAAGGTATCATGTCAAATTAACAATTAACTGTAACTTTATTCCACGGTGTAGAGGGCATCATGTCTAAATTAACAATTAACTGAAAATTTCATCCCCGGTGTAGAGGGCATCATGTCCAAATTAACAATTTACTGTAACTATATACCCCGGTGTAGAGGGCACCATTTCAAATTAACTGTATCTTTATTCCCCAGTGTAGAGATTATCATGTTTAAAAAAATTGACTGTTATTTTCTTCCACAGTGTAGAGACCATCATGTAAATTCAACAATTAACTGTAACGTTATTCTCTGGTGTAGAGGGTATCATGACTAAATTAACAATTAACAGTAACTTTATTCCCCGTTGCAGAAGATATCCTGACAAATTAACAATTAACTGTAACTTTATTTCCCGGGGCAGAGGACATCATGTCAAATTAACAATTAACTGGAACTTTATTCCCCAGTGTAGAGGGTATCATAACAGATGAACAATTAACTTCAACTTTATTCCCCGGTGTAGAGGGCATCATGAAATCTTAACAATTAACTGTAACTTTATTCTCTGGTGTAGAGGGTATCATGTCTAAATTAACAATTCACTGTAAATTTATTCCCCGGTGTAGAGGGTATCATGTCAAATTAACAATTAACTGTAACTTTTTTCCCCAGTGTATAGATTATCATGTCAATTTAACAATGAAATTAACTTTATTCCCCGGTGTAGAGGATAGTATTTCAAATTAACAATTGCCTGTTACTTTAATCCACAGTGCAGAGTTTATCATGTCTAAATTTACAATTAACTGTAAAATTATTCCCCGTGTAGAGATTATCAGGTCTCAATTAAAAATGAACTGTAACATTATTCCCCGGGGCAGAGGTTATCATGTCAAATTAACAATTACCTGTAACCTTATATCCTCAGTGTAGAGGGTATGATGTCTTATTTAACAATTAACTGTAACTTTATACCTGGTGTAGAAGGTATCATGTCAAATTAGCAAATGACAGTAACTTTATTCCCTGGTGTGGTTGTAGACTTTTCTTAATTTACAATTAACTGTAACTATTTTCCACGGTGTGAAGGGAAACATATCTAAATTAACAAATAACTGTAAATTTATTCCCCTGTGTGAAATGTAACATGTCTAAATTGACTATTAACTGTAACTTTATTCACCGTTGTAGAGGGAATCTTTTCAAATTAAATATTAAGTGTAACTATATTTACTGGTGTAGAGGGCATTATGTTAAATTATTAATTAACTGTAACTTTATTCCACGGTGTAGCGGGCAAAATGTCTAAATTAACAATTTACTGTAACTATATACCCCGGTGTAGAGGGCACCATTTCAAATTAACTGTATCTTTATTCCCCAGTGTAGAGATTATCATGTTAAAAAAAAATGACTGATATTTTATTCCACAGTGTAGAGGATATCATGCAAATTCAACAATTAACTGCAACTTTATTCCCCGGTGTAGGGGGTATCATGTAAATTCAATAATTAACTGTAACTTTATTCTCTGGAGTAGTAGGTATCATGTCTAAATTAACAATTCACTGCAACTTTATTCTCTGGTGTAGAGGGTATCATGTCTAAATGAACAATTCACTGTAACTTTATTTCCCGGTGTAGAGGATATCATGTCAAATTAACAATTAACTGTAACTTTATTCAACGGTGTAGAGGGCATCATGAAAAATTAACAATTAAATGTAACTTTATTCCACGGTTTAGAGGATATTATGTCAAATTAAAAATTATCTGTAACTTTAATCTCTGGTGTAGAGGATATCATGTCCAAATTAACAATTAACTGTTACTTTAATCTAGATTGCAGAGTTTATCATGTCGAAATTAACAATTTACTGTAAACTTATTCCCCGGTGTAGAGGTCATCATGTCTCAATTAACAATCAACTTTAACTTTATTCCCCGGGGTAGAGGTCATCATGTCATATTGACAATTAACTGCAACTTTCTTCCCCAGTGCAGAGGGCATCATGACAGATTAACAATTCACTTCAAATTTATTCCCCGGAGTTGAGGGCATCATGTAAAATTAACAATTAACTGTAACTTTATTCCCCGGTGTAGAGGGTATCATATCAAATCAACAATTACCAGTAACCTTATATCCTCAGTGCAGCGGGCATGATGTCTAAATTAGCAATTAATTGCAACATTACACCTTGGTGTAGAGGGTATCATGTCAAATTAGCAATTGACAGTATCTTTATTCACTGGTGTGGTGGGAAACGTTCCTTAATTTACAATTAACTGTAACTTTATTTCACGGTGTAGAGGGAAACATATCTGAATTAACAAATAACGTTAAATTTATTCCCGTGTGCAGAAGGTATCATGTCTCAATTAACAATTATCTGTAACTTTATTCACCATTGTAGAGGGCATCATGTCAAATTAACAATTAACTGTAACTTTATTTCCCAGTGTAGACGGTATCATTCAAATTAACAATTAACTGTAACTTTATTCCCCGGTGTCGAGGGCACCATGTCTAAATTATCAATTAACTGTAACTTCATTCTCTGGTGGTGTAGAGAGTATCATGTCTAAATTAACAATTAACTGTAACTTTCTTCCCCCGTGTAGAGGATATCGTGTCAAATTAACAATTAAATCAACTTTATTCCCCGGTGTAGAGGATATTATGTCAAAATAAAAATTAACTGTAACATTATTCTCTTGTGTACAGGATATCATGTCAAATTAAAAATTAACTGTAACTTTATTCTGTGGTGTAGAGGATAGCATGTCTAAATTAACAAGTATCTGTTACTTTATTCCACAGTGCAGAGGTGATCTTGTTGAAATTAACAATTAACTGAAAAATTATTCCCCGGTGTAGAGGTTATCATTTATCAATTAACAATGAACTTCAACTTTATTTCCCGATGTAGAAGGAATCATGTCTAAATTAACAATTATCTGTAACTCTATTCCAAGGTTTAAAGGATATCATGTCAACTTACAAATTACCTGTTACTTTATTCTCTGGTGTAGAAGGTATCATGTCAAATTAACAATTAACTGTAACTTTTTTCCCCAATGTATAGGATATCATGTCAATTTAACAATGAAATGAACTTTATTCCCCGGTGTAGAGGATGGTATTTCAAATTAACAATTGCCTGTTACTTTAATCCACAGTGCAGAGTTTATCATGTCTAAATTTACAATTAACTGTAAAATTATTCCCCGGTGTAGAGGTTACTATGTCTCAATTAAAAACTAACTGTAACTTTATTCCCCGGGGCAGAGGGTATCATGTCAAATTAACAATTACCTGTAACCTTATATCCTCAGTGTAGAGGGTATGATGTCTTATTTAACAATTAACTGTAACTTTATACCTGGTGTAGAAGGTATCATGTCAAATTAGCAAATGACAGTAACTTTATTCCCTGGTGTGGTTGTAGACTTTTCTTAATTTACAATTAACTGTAACTATTTTCCACGGTGTGAAGGGAAACATATCTAAATTAACAAATAACTGTAAATTTATTCCCCTGTGTGAAATGTAACATGTCTAAATTGACTATTAACTGTAACTTTATTCACCGTTGTAGAGGGAATCTTTTCAAATTAAATATTAAGTGTAACTATATTTACTGGTGTAGAGGGCATTATGTTAAATTATTAATTAACTGTAACTTTATTCCACGGTGTAGCGGGCAAAATGTCTAAATTAACAATTTACTGTAACTATATACCCCGGTGTAGAGGGCACCATTTCAAATTAACTGTATCTTTATTCCCCAGTGTAGAGATTATCATGTTAAAAAAAAATGACTGATATTTTATTCCACAGTGTAGAGGATATCATGCAAATTCAACAATTAACTGCAACTTTATTCCCCGGTGTAGGGGGTATCATGTAAATTCAATAATTAACTGTAACTTTATTCTCTGGAGTAGTAGGTATCATGTCTAAATTAACAATTCACTGCAACTTTATTCTCTGGTGTAGAGGGTATCATGTCTAAATGAACAATTCACTGTAACTTTATTTCCCGGTGTAGAGGATATCATGTCAAATTAACAATTAACTGTAACTTTATTCAACGGTGTAGAGGGCATCATGAAAAATTAACAATTAAATGTAACTTTATTCCACGGTTTAGAGGATATTATGTCAAATTAAAAATTATCTGTAACTTTAATCTCTGGTGTAGAGGATATCATGTCCAAATTAACAATTAACTGTTACTTTAATCTAGATTGCAGAGTTTATCATGTCGAAATTAACAATTTACTGTAAACTTATTCCCCGGTGTAGAGGTCATCATGTCTCAATTAACAATCAACTTTAACTTTATTCCCCGGGGTAGAGGTCATCATGTCATATTGACAATTAACTGCAACTTTCTTCCCCAGTGCAGAGGGCATCATGACAGATTAACAATTCACTTCAAATTTATTCCCCGGAGTTGAGGGCATCATGTAAAATTAACAATTAACTGTAACTTTATTCCCCGGTGTAGAGGGTATCATATCAAATCAACAATTACCAGTAACCTTATATCCTCAGTGCAGCGGGCATGATGTCTAAATTAGCAATTAACTGCAACATTACACCTTGGTGTAGAGGGTATCATGTCAAATTAGCAATTGACAGTATCTTTATTCACTGGTGTGGTGGGAAACGTTCCTTAATTTACAATTAACTGTAACTTTATTTCACGGTGTAGAGGGAAACATATCTGAATTAACAAATAACGTTAAATTTATTCCCGTGTGCAGAAGGTATCATGTCTCAATTAACAATTATCTGTAACTTTATTCACCATTGTAGAGGGCATCATGTCAAATTAACAATTAACTGTAACTTTATTTCCCAGTGTAGACGGTATCATTCAAATTAACAATTAACTGTAACTTTATTCCCCGGTGTCGAGGGCACCATGTCTAAATTATCAATTAACTGTAACTTCATTCTCTGGTGGTGTAGAGAGTATCATGTCTAAATTAACAATTAACTGTAACTTTTTTCCCCCGTGTAGAGGATATCGTGTCAAATTAACAATTAAATCAACTTTATTCCCCGGTGTAGAGGATATTATGTCAAAATAAAAATTAACTGTAACATTATTCTCTTGTGTACAGGATATCATGTCAAATTAAAAATTAACTGTAACTTTATTCTGTGGTGTAGAGGATAGCATGTCTAAATTAACAAGTATCTGTTACTTTATTCCACAGTGCAGAGGTGATCTTGTTGAAATTAACAATTAACTGAAAAATTATTCCCCGGTGTAGAGGTTATCATTTATCAATTAACAATGAACTTCAACTTTATTTCCCGATGTAGAAGGAATCATGTCTAAATTAACAATTATCTGTAACTCTATTCCCCGGTTTAAAGGATATCATGTCAACTTACAAATTACCTGTTACTTTATTCTCTGGTGTAGAAGGTATCATGTCAAATTAACAATTAACTGTAACTTTTTTCCCCAATGTATAGGATATCATGTCAATTTAACAATGAAATGAACTTTATTCCCCGGTGTAGAGGATGGTATTTCAAATTAACAATTGCCTGTTACTTTAATCCACAGTGCAGAGTTTATCATGTCTAAATTTACAATTAACTGTAAAATTATTCCCCGGTGTAGAGGTTATCATGTCTCAATTAAAAATGAACTGTAACTTTATTCCCCGGGGCAGAGGGTATCATGTCAAATTAACAATTACCTGTAACCTTATATCCTCAGTGTAGAGGGCATGATGTCTTATTTAACAATTAACTGTAACATTATACCTGGTGTAGAAGGTATCATGTCAAATTAGCAAATGACAGTAACTTTATTCCCTGGTGTGGTTGTAAACTTTTCTTAATTTACAATTAACTGTAACTTTTTTCCACGGTGTGAAGGGAAACATATCTAAATTAACAAATAACTGTAAATTTATTCCCCTGTGTAAAATGTAACATGTCTAAATTGACTTTTAACTGTAACTTTATTCACCGTTGTAGAGGGAATCTTTTCAAATTAAATATTAAGTGTAACTATATTTACTGGTGTAGAGGGCATTATGTTAAATTAACAATTAACTGTAACTTTATTCCACGGTGTAGCGGGCATCATGTCTAAATTAACAATTTACTGTAACTATATACCCCGGTGTAGAGGGCACCATTTCAAATTAACTGTATCTTTATTCCCCAGTGTAGAGATTATCATGTCAAAAAAAGATGACTGATATTTTATTCCACAGTGTAGAGGATATCATGCAAATTCAACAATTAACTGCAACTTTATTCCCCAGTGTAGGGGGCATCATGTAAATTCAATAATTAACTGTAACTTTATTCTCTGGAGTAGTAGGTATCATGACTAAATGAACAATTCACTGTAACTTTATTTCCTGGTGTAGAGGATATCATGAAAAATTAACATTTAACTGTAACTTTATTCCCCGGTGTAGAGGGCATCATGAAAAATAAACAATTAACTGTAACTTTATTTCCCGGTTTAGAGGATATTATGTCAAATTAAAAATTATCTGTAACTTTAATGTCTGGTGTAGAGGATATCATGTCCAAATTAACAATTAACTGTTACTTTAATCCAGATTGCAGAGTTTATCATGTCGAAATTAACAATTTACTGTAAACTTATTTCCCGGTGTAGAGGTCATCATGTCTCAATTAACAATCAACTTTAACTTTATTCCCCGGGCTAGAGGTCATCATGTCATATTGACAATTAACTGTAACTTTCTTCCCCAGTGCAGAGGGTATCATGACAGATTAACAATTCACTTCAACTTTATTCCCCGGAGTTGAGGGCATCATGTAAAATTAACAATTAATTGTAACTTTATTCCCCGGTGTAGAGGGTATCATATCAAATCAACAATTACCTGTAACCTTATATCCTCAGTGCAGCGGGCATGATGTCTAAATTAGCAATTAACTGCAATTTTACACCTTGGTGTAGAGGATATTATGTCAACATAAAAATTAACTGTAACTTTATTCTGTGGTGTAGAGGATAGCATGTCTAAATTAACAATTATCTGTTACTTTATTCCACAGTGCAGAGGTTATCTTGTTGAAATTAAAAATTAACTGAAAAATTATTCCCCGGTGCAGAGGTTATCATTTATCAATTAACAATGAACTTCAACTTTATTTCCCGATGTAGAAGGAATCATGTCTACATTAACAATTAACTGTAACTTTATTACACTGTGTAGAGAAAATCATGTTTAACTTAACAATTAACAGTAACTTTATTCCCCGATGTAGAGAGTATCCTGTCTAAATTAACAATTAACTGTAACTATATCCCCCGGTGTTGAGGGAATCATGTCGAAATTAACAATTAACTGTAACTTTATTCCCCAGTGTAGAGGGCATCATGTCGAAATTAACAATTAACTGTAACTTTATTCCCCGGTGTAGAGGCTATCATGTCAAATTAACAATTAACTGTACCTTTATTCCCTGGTGTAGGGGGTCTCATGCCTAAATTAGCAATTGACATTTACGTTATTCCCCGGTGTAGAGAGTATCATGTCGCTATTAACAATTGACTGAAACTTTATTCCCCGGTGTAGAGGGTACCATTTCAAATTAACTGTATCTTTATTCCCCATTGTAGTGATTATCATGTTAAAACAATGACTGCAACTTTATTCCACAGAGTGGAGGGTATCATGTCAATTCAAAAAATTACTGTAACTTTATTCCACAGTGTAAAGGGTATCATGACAGATTAACAGTTAACTTCAACTTTATTCCCCGCTGTTGAGGGCATAATGTAAAATTAACAATTAACTGTAACTTTATTCCCCGGTGTAGAGGGTATCATGTCAAATTAACAATTACCTGTAACCTTATATCCTCAGTGTAGAGGGTATGATGTCTTATTTAACAATTAAATGTAACTTTATACCCTGGTGTGGAGGGTATCATGTCAAATTACCAATTGACAGTAACTTTATTCCCTGGTGTGGTGGGAAACTTTTCTTAATTTACAATAAACTGTAACTTTATTCCACAGTGTGGAGGGAAACATATCTAAATTAACAAATAACTGTTAATTTATTGCCCTGTGTAGAAGATAACATGTCTAAATTAACAATTAACTGTAACTTTATTCACCATTGTAGAGGGCTTCATTTCAAATTAAATATTAAGTGTAACTATATTTACAGGTTTGGAGGGCATCGTGTCAAATTAACAATTAAATTTACTTTATTCCCCTGTGTAGAGGATATTATGTCATTTAAAAATTAACTGTAACATTTTTCATTTGCGTACAGGTTATCATGTCAAATTACAAATTAACTGTAACTTTATTCTGTGCTGTAGAGGATATCATGTCTAAATTAACAATTAACTGAAAAATTATTCCCCGGTGTAGTGCTTATCATTTCTAAATTAACAATTAACTGTAACTTTATTCCCCTGTGTAGAGAAAATCATGTCCAAATTAACAATTAACAGTAAGTTTATTCCCCGATGTTGAGGGAATCCTGTCTAAATTAACAATTAACTGTAACTTTATTCCCCTGTGTAGAAGGTATCATGTCTAAATTAACAATTAACTGTAACTTTATTCCCCAGTGTAGAAGGTATCATGTCTAAATTAACAATTAACTGTAATTTTATTCCCCTGTGTAGAAGGTATCATGTCGAAATTAACAATTAACTGTAACTTTATTCCCCAGTGCAGAGGTTATCATGTCAAATAAACAATTAGCTGTAAGTTTATTCGCCGGTCTAGTGGGCATATTGTCAAATTAACAATTAACTGTAACTTTATTCTCCTGTGCAGAGGTTATCATTTCAAAATTAACAATTAACTTCAACATTATTCCCCAGTGTAGAGGATATCAAATCAAATTAATAATTAACTCTAACTTTATTCCCTGTTGTCGAGTGTTTCATGCCTAAATTAACAATTGATATTTACTTTATTCCCCGGTGCAGAGGGTATCATGTCAAATTAACAATTGAGTGTAATTTTATTTCCCGGTGTAGAGTGTATCATGTCAAAATTAACAATTAACTGTAACTTTATTCCGCAGTGCAGAGGGCATCATGTCAAATTAACAATTAACTGTAACTTTATTTTCTGGGGTAAAGCGTATCATGTCTCAATTAGCAATTAACTGTAAACTTATTCCCCGGTGTAAACGGTATCGTCTCTCAATTAACAATGAACTGTAATTTTATTCCCCAGGGTAGAGGGCATCTTGTCAAATTAACAATTAACTGTAACTTTTTTCCCCAGTGTAGAGGGTCTCATGTCAAATTAACAATTACCTGTAACTTTATTCCCAAGTGCAGATGTTATCATGTCAAATTAACAATTAGCTGTAACTTTATTCCCCAGTGTAGTGGGTATCATCACAGATAAACAAATCACTTCAACTTTATTCCCCGGGGTTGAGTGCATCATGTAAAATTAACAATTAACTGTAACTTTATTCCCCGGTGCAGAGGATACCATTTCAAATTAACTGTATCTGTATTCCCCAGTGCAGAGATTACCATGTTAAAAAAAAATAACTAACCTTATTCCACAGTGTTGTTGGTATCATGTAAATTCAACAATTAACTGTAACTTTATTTTCTGGTTTAGAGGGTATCATGTCTAATTTAACAATTAACTGTAAATTTAGTCTCTAGTGTAGAGAGTATCATGTCTAAATTAACAATTAACTGTAACTTTATTCTCTGGTGTAGAGAGTATCATGTCTAAATTAACAATTAACAGAACATTTTCCCCAGTGTAGAGGATATCATGTCAAATTAACAATTAAATTAACTTTATTCCCCGGTGTAGAGGAAATTATGACAGATAAAAAATTAACTGTAAATTTATTCTCTCGTGCACAGGATATCATGTCAAATTAAACATTAACTGTAGCTTTATTCTGTGGTGTAGAGGATTACATGTCTAAATTAACAATTAATTGTAACTTTATTTTCTGGTGTAGAGAGTATCATATCTCAATTAACAATTAACTGTAAACTTATTCCCCGGTGTAGAGGGTATCGTCTCTCAATTAACAATGAACTGTAATTTTATTGCCCAGGGGAGAGGTCATCTTGTCAAATTAACAATTAACTGTAACTTTTTTCCCCAGTGTAGAGGGTCTCATGTCAAATTAACAATTAACTGTAACTTTATTCCCCGGTGTAGAGGGCATCATGAAAAATTAACAATTAAATGTAACTTTATTCCACGGTTTAGAGGGTCTCATGTCAAATTAACAATTAACTGTAACTTTTTTCCCCAGTCTAGAGGGTCTCATGTCAAATTAACAATTAACTGTAAATTTATTCCCAAGCGCAGAGGTCATCATATCAAATTAACAATTAACTGTAACTTTATTCCCCAGTGTAGAGGGTGGCATAGTGATTAGCACTGGTGCCTCACAGCGTCAGAGACCCGGGTTCGAATCTGACCTCGGGTGACTGTCTGTGTGGAGTTTGCACATTCTCCCCGTGTCTGCGTGGGTTTGCTCCGGTTTCCTCCCACAGTCCAAAAATGTGCGGGTTAGGTTGATTTGGCTATGATAAATTGACCCTTAGTGTTAGGGGGGGATTAAATATGTGGGGTTACGGGGATAGGATGGCATATGTTAGGGGAAATTAAATACGTGGGGTTACGGGGGTAGGGTGGGATATGTGTGGGTGCAGGCTCGATGGGCCGAGATGGCCTCTATCTGTACTGTGGGGATTCTGTGTGAGAAAGCAGGGACAGGGTACTGGATTTGGATGATCAGCCATGATCGTATTGAATGGTGGAGTAGGCTCGACGGGCCGAATGGCATACTCCTGCTCCTTGTTTCTATGTTTCTATTAACAAATCACTTCAACTTTATTCCCCGGGGTTGAGTGCATCATGTAAAATTAACTGTAACTTTATTCCCCGGTTTATAGGGTAGCATGTCAAATTAACAATTACCTGTAACCTCATATCCTCAGTGTAGAGGCCAAGATGTCTAAATAAACAATTAACTGTAACTTTATTCCCCGGTGTGGAGGGCAATATGTCAAATTAACAATTAACTGTAACTTAATTCTCCGGTGTAGAGTGTATCGTGTCTAAATTAACAATTAACATTAAATTTATACCCCTGTGTAGAAGGTATCATGTCTAAATTAACAATTAACTGTAACTTTATTCCCCGGTGTAGAGGGCAATATGTCAAATTAACAATTAGCTGTAACTTAATTCCCCGGTGTAGAGGGAATCATGTCAAATTAAAATTTAACTGAAACTTTAATCCCTGGTGTAGTGTGTATCATGTCTAAATTAACAATTAACTGTCACATTATTCCCCGGTGTAGAGGGTAGCAAGTCTAAATTAACAATTAACTGTAACTTTATTCCACAGTATAGAGGGTATCATGTCTAAATTTACAATTAACTCTAACTTTATTCCGCAGTGTAGAGGGTACCATTTCAAATGAACAATTAACTGTATCGTTATTCCCCGGTCTAGAGGATATCATATCAAATTAACAATTAACTGTGACTTTTTTACCCGTTGTAGAGGGTATCATGTCAAATTAACAATCAATTGTAACTTTATTCCCAGACGTTGAGGGTAACATGTCAAATTAACAATTAACTGTAACTTTATTCCCCGTTGCAGATGGTATCATGTCAAATTAACATCTGACCGTAACTTTATTCCCCGGTGTAGAGGGTATCAGGTCTAAATTAACAATTAACTGTAACTTTATTACCCGGTGTTAAGGGTATAATTTCAAATTCACAATTGACTGTATATTTATTCCCCAGTGTAGAGAATATCATGTCAAAAAAACAATTGACTGTAACTTTATTCCCCGGTGTAGAAGGTATCAGGTCTAAATTAACAATTAGCTTTAAATTTATTCCCCAGTGTGGAAGGCATCATCTCAAAATGAATATTTGACTGTAACTTTATTCCCCGGTGTATTGGGCATTATGTCAAATTAACAATTAACTTTAATTTTATTCTCTGGTGTAGAGGGTATCATGTCTAAATTAACAATTAATTGTAACTTTAATCTCTGGTGTAGAGGACATCATGTCAAATTAAAAATGCACTGTAATATTATTCTCACGTGCAGAGGATATCATTTCTAAATTAACAATAAACTGTAACTTTTACCACAGTGTAGAGGGTATTACGACTAAATTAACTTTTAACTGTAACTTTATTCACCGGTTTGGAGGACATCATGTCTTAATTAACAATTAACTGTAACTGTATTCCTTGGTGTAGAGAGCATCATGTCAAATTAACATTTAACTGAAACTGTTATCCCCGGTGTATAGAGTATACTATCAAATTAACAATTGACAGTTTTATTATTCCCCGGTGCAGAGGGTATCATGTCAAATTAACAATTGAGTGTAATTTTATTTCCCGGTGTAGAGTGTATCATGTCAAAATTAACAATTAACTGTAACTTTATTCCGCAGTGCAGAGGGCATCATGTCAAATTAACAATTAACTGTAACTTTATTTTCTGGGGTAGAGCGTATCATGACTCAATTAGCAATTAACTGTAAACTTATTCCCCGGTGTAAACGGTATCGTCTCTCAATTAACAATGAACTGTAATTTTATTCCCCAGGGTAGAGGGCATCTTGTCAAATTAACAATTAACTGTAACTTTTTTCCCCAGTGTAGAGGGTCTCATGTCAAATTAACAATTACCTGTAACTTTATTCCCAAGTGCAGATGTTATCATGTCAAATTAACAATTAGCTGTAACTTTATTCCCCAGTGTAGAGGGTATCATCACAGATAAACAAATCACTTCAACTTTATTCCCCGGGGTTGAGTGCATCATGTAAAATTAACAATTAACTGTAACTTTATTCCCCGGTGCAGAGGATACCATTTCAAATTAACTGTATCTGTATTCCCCAGTGTAGAGATTACCATGTTAAAAAAAAATAACTAACCTTATTCCACAGTGTTGAGGGTATCATGTAAATTCAACAATTAACTGTAACTTTATTTTCTGGTTTAGAGGGTATCATGTCTAATTTAACAATTAACTGTAAATTTAGTCTCTAGTGTAGAGAGTATCATGTCTAAATTAACAATTAACTGTAACTTTATTCTCTGGTGTAGAGAGTATCATGTCTAAATTAACAATTAACAGAACATTTTCCCCAGTGTAGAGGATATCATGTCAAATTAACAATTAAATTAACTTTATTCCCCGGTGTAGAGGATATTATGACAGAAAAAAATTAACTGTAAATTTATTCTCTCGTGCACAGGATATCATGTCAAATTAAACATTAACTGTAGCTTTATTCTGTGGTGTAGAGGATATCATGTCTAAATTAACAATTAATTGTAACTTTATTTTCTGGTGTAGAGAGTATCATATCTCAATTAACAATTAACTGTAAACTTATTCCCCGGTGTAGAGGGTATCGTCTCTCAATTAACAATGAACTGTAATTTAATTGCCCAGGGGAGAGGTCATCTTGTCAAATTAACAATTAACTGTAACTTTTTTCCCCAGTGCAGAGGGTCTCATGTCAAATTAACAATTAACTGTAACTTTATTCCCCAGTGTAGAGGGTCTCATGTCAAATTAACAATTAACTGTAACTTTACTCCCTAGTGTAGAGGGTGGCATAGTGATTAGCACTGGTGCCTCACAGCGCCAGAGACCCGGGTTCGAATCTGACCTCGGGTGACTGTCTGTGTGGAGTTTGCACATTCTCCCCGTGTCTGCGTGGGTTTCCTCCGTGTGCTCCGGTTTCCTCCCACAGTCCAAAAATGTGCGGGTTAGGTTGATTTGGCTATGTTAAATTGACCCTTAGTGTTAGGGGGGGATTAAATATGTGGGGTTACGGGGATAGGATGGGATATGTTAGGGGGAATTAAATACGTGGGGTTACGGAGGTAGGGTGGGATATGTGTGGGTGCAGGCTCGATGGGCCGAGATGGCCTCTATCTGTACTGTGGGGATTCTGTGTGAGAAAGCAGGGACAGGGTACTGGATTTGGATGATCAGCCATGATCGTATTGAATGGTGGAGCAGGCTCGACGGGCCGAATGGCATACTCCTGCTCCTTGTTTCTATTAACAAATCACTTCAACTTTATTCCCCGGGGTTGAGTGCATCATGTAAAATTAACAATTAACTGTAACTTTATTCCCCGGTGTATAGGGTAGCATGTCAAATTAACAATTACCTGTAACCTCATATCCTCAGTGTAGAGGCCAAGATGTCTAAATAAACAATTAACTGTAACTTTATTCCCCGGTGTGGAGGGCAATATGTCAAATTAACTGTAACTTAATTCTCCGGTGTAGAGTGTATCGTGTCTAAATTAACAATTAACATTAAATTTATACCCCTGTGTAGAAGGTATCATGTCTAAATTAACAATTAACTGTAACTTTATTCCCCGGTGTAGAGGGCAATATGTCAAATTAACAATTAGCTGTAACTTAATTCCCCGGTGTAGAGGGAATCATGTCAAATTAAAATTTAACTGAAACTTTAATCCCTGGTGTAGTGTGTATCATGTCTAAATTAACAATTAACTGTCACATTATTCCCCGGTGTAGAGGGTAGCAAGTCTAAATTAACAATTAACTGTAACTTTATTCCACAGTATAGAGGGTATCATGTCTAAATTTACAATTAACTCTAACTTTATTCTGCAGTGTAGAGGGTACCATTTCAAATGAACAATTAACTGTATCGTTATTCCCCGGTCTAGAGGATATCATATCAAATTAACAATTAACTGTGACTTTTTTACCCGTTGTAGAGGGTACCATGTCAAATTAAAATTTAACTGAAACTTTAATCCCTGGTGTAGTGTGTATCATGTCTAAATTAACAATTAACTGTCACATTATTCCCCGGTGTAGAGGGTAGCATGTCTAAATTAACAATTAACTGTAACTTTATTCCACAGTATAGAGGGTATCATGTCTAAATTTACAATTAACTCTAACTTTATTCCGCAGTGTAGAGGGTACCATTTCAAATGAACAATTAACTGTATCGTTATTCCCCGGTCTAGAGGATATCATATCAAATTAACAATTAACTGTGACTTTTTTACCCGTTGTAGAGGGTATCATGTCAAATTAACAATCAATTGTAACTTTATTCCCAGATGTTGAGGGTAACATGTCAAATTAACAATTAACTGTAACTTTATTCCCCGTTGCAGATGGTATCATGTCAAATTAACATCTGACCGTAACTTTATTCCCCGGTGTAGAGGGTATCAGGTCTAAATTAACAATTAACTGTAACTTTATTACCCGGTGTAAAGGGTATAATTTCAAATTCACAATTGACTGTATATTTATTCCCCAGTGTAGAGAATATCATGTCAAAAAAACAATTGACTGTAACTTTATTCCCCGGTGTAGAAGGTATCAGGTCTAAATTAACAATTAGCTTTAAATTTATTGCCCAGTGTGGAGGGCATCATCTCAAAATGAATATTTGACTGTAACTTTATTCCCCGGTGTAGTGGGCATCATGTCAAATTAACAATTAACTGTAATTTTATTCTCTGGTGTAGAGGGTATCATGTCTAAATTAACAATCAATTGTAACTTTATTCCCTGGTGTAGAGGATATCATGTCAAATTAAAAATGCACTGTAACTTTATTCTCACGTGCAGAGGATATCATTTCTAAATTAACAATAAACTGTAACTTTTACCACAGTGTAGAGGGTATTACGACTAAATTAGCAATTAACTGTAACTTTATTCACCGGTTTGGAGGGCATCATGTCTTAATAAACAATTGACTGTAACTTTATTCCCTGGTGTAGAGTGCATCATGTCAAATTAACATCTAACTGATTCTGTATTCTCCGGTGTATAGGGTATCCTGTCAAATTAACAATTGACTGTTAAGTTGTTCCCCGGTGCAGAGGGAATCATGTCAAATTAACAATTAACTGTAACTTTATTCCTCAGTTTAAAGGATATCATGTCAAATTAAAAATTATCTGTTACTTTATTCTCTCGTGTAGAAGGTACCATGTCAAATTAAGAATTAACTGTAAGATTTACCCAGTGTAGAGGGCATCTTGTCAAATTAACAATTAAATTAACTTTATTCCCCGGTGTAGAGGATATTATGTCATTTAAAAATTAACTGTAACATTATTCTCTTGTGTACAGGATATCATGTCAAATTACAAATTAACTGTAACTTTATTCTGTGCGGTAGAGGATATCATGTCTAAATTAAAAATTAACTGAAAAATTATTCCCTGGTGTAGTGCTTATCATGTCTAAATTAACAATTAACGGTAACTTTATTCCCCTGTGTAGAGAAAATCATGTGTAACTTAACAACTAACAGTAAGATTATTCCCCGATGTTGAGCGAATCCTGTCTAAATTAACAATTAACTGTAACTTTATTCCCCTGTGTAGAAGGTATCATGTCTAAATTAACAATTAACTGTAACTTTATTCCCCTGTGTAGAAGGTATCATGTCTAAATTAACAATTAACTGTAACTTTATTCCCCAGTGCAGATGTTATCATGTCAAATAAACAATTAGCTGTAAGTTTATTCGCCGGTCTAGTGGGAATATTGTCAAATTAACAATTAACTGTAACTTTATTCTCCGGTGCAGAGGGTATCATGTCAAATTAACAATTGAGTGTAATTTTATTTCCCGGTGTGGAGTGTATCATGTCAATATTAACAATTAACTGTAACTTTATTCCGCAGTGCAGCGGGCATCATGTCAAATTAACAATTAAATGTTACTTTATTTTCTGGTGTAGAGCGTATCATGTCTCAATTAACAATTAACTGTAAACTTATTCCCCGGTGTAGAGGGTATCGTCTCTCAATTAACAATTAACTGTAATTTTATTCCCCAGGGTAGAGGTCATCTTGTCAAATTAACAATTAACTGTAACTTTTTTCCCCGGTGTAGAGGGTCTCATGTCTAATTAACAATTAACTGTAACTTATTCCCAGTGTAGAGGGTATCATGTCTAATTAACAATTAACTGTAACTTTATTCCCCAGTGTAGAGGGTATCATGACAGATTAACAAATCACTTCAAAATTATTCCCCGGTGTTGAGTGCATCATGTAAAATTAACAATTAACTGTCATTTTATTCCCCGGTGTAGATTGTAGCATGTCAAAGTAACAATTAACTGTAACTTTATTCCCCGGTGTTGAGGGTATCATGTCAAATTAACAATTACCTGTAACCTTATATCCTCAGTGTAGAGGCCAAGATATCTAAATTAACAATTAACTGTAACTTTATACCCTGGTGTAGAGGGTATCATGTCAAATTAGCAATTGACAGTAACTTTATTCCCTGGTGTGGTGGGAATCTTTTCTTAATTTACAATTAACTGTAAATTTGTTTCACGGTATGGAGGGAAACATATCTGAATTAAAAAATAACTGTAAATTTATTCCCGTATGTAGAAGGCATCATAACTAAATTAACAATTAACTGTAACTTTATTCACCGGTGTAGAGGGCATCACGTCGAAATTAACAATTAACTATAACTTTATTCCCCAGTGTAGCGGACATCATGTCGATTTAAAAATTAACTGTAACTTTATTCCCCGGTGTGGAGGATTTAATGTCTAATTTAACAATTGACCTTTACTTTATTCCCCGGTGCCGAGGGTATCATATCAAATTAAGAATTGACTTTAACTTTATTCCAGGGTGTAGAGTGTATCATGTCAAAATTAACAATTAACTGTGATTTTTTCCCGGTGTAGAGGATACCATTTCAAATTAACTGTATCTGTATTCCCCAGTGTAGAGATTACCATGTTAAAAAAAAAACTGTAACATTATTCCACAGTATTGAGGTTATCATATAAATTCAACAGTTAACAGTAACTTTATTTTCTGGTGTAGAGGGTATCATGTCTAAATTAACAATTAACTGTAAATTTAGTCTCTAGTGTAGAGCGTATCATGTCTAAATTAACAATTAACTGTAACTTTATTCTCTGGTGTAGAGAGTATCATGTCTAAATTAACAATTAACAGAACATTTTTCCCCAGTGTAGAGGATATCATGTCAAATTACCAATTAAATTAACTTTATTCCCCGGTGTAGAGGATATTATGTCAGATTAAAAATTAACTGTAAATTTATTCTCTCGTGTACAGGATATCATCTCAAATTAAACATTAACTGTAGCTTTATTCTGTGGTGTAGAGTATATCATGTTTAAATTAACAATTATCTGTTACTTGAATCCACAGTGCAGAGTTTATCATGTCTAAATTTACAATTAACTGTAAAATTATTCCCCGGATTAAAGGATATCACGTCTCAATTAACAATGAACTGTAACTATATTCCCCAGTGTAGAGGGCCCCATGTCGAAATTAACAATTAACTGTAACTTTATTCCCCGGTCTAGAGTGTGCCATTTCAAATTAACTGCCTCTTTATTCCCCGGTGTAGAGGATATCATGTTCAAAAAAATGACTGTAACTTTATTACACAGTGTGGAGGGTATCATGTCAAATTAACAATTAACTGTAACGTTATTCTTTGGTGTAGAGGATATCATGTCTAAATTAACAATTAACTGTAACTTTATTGTCTGGTGTAGAGGATATTATGTCAAATTAAAAAATAACTGTTACTTTATTCCACAGTGTCGAGGGTATCATGTCTAAATTAACAATTAACTGTAACAAAATTATTTGGTGTAGAGGTTAACATGTCTAAATTAACAATGAACTGTAACTTTATTACACGGTGTAGAGGGCATCATGTCAAATTAAAAATTAACTATAACTTTATACGCCTGTGTATAGGGAATCATATCTAAATTAACAATTAACTGCAAGTTTATTACACGGTGTAGAGGGCATCATGTCAAATTAACATTTAACTGTAACTTTATTGCACGGTGTAGCGGGAATCATCTCAGATTAACATTTAACTGAAACTTTATTCCCCGGTGCAGAGGGTATCATAACTAAATTAACACTTGACTGTTCCTTTATTCCCCAGTGCAGTGGGTATCATGTTAAGTTAACAATTGACTGTAACTTTAATCCCCGGATAGATGGAATCATGTCAAGTTAACATTTAACTTAAAATTTATTCCCCGGTGCAAAGGCTATCATGATTAATTCATCAATTGACTGTTACTTTATTTCCCGGTGAAGTGTGTACCATGCCAAATTAACAATTGACTGTATCTTTATTCCCCAGAGTAGAGGGTATCATGTCAATTTAGCAATTAACTGTAATTTTTCTTCCCCGGTCTAGAGGGTATCTTGTAAAACTAGCAATTAACTGTAACATTATTCCCAGGCGTAGATTGTAGCATGTCTAAATTAACAATGAACTGTAACTTTATTCCCTGGTGTAGAGTGTATCATGTCAAATTAATAATTAACTGTAACATTATACCCTGCTGCAGAGGGAATCAAGTCTAAATTAACAATTGACTGCAAATTTATTCCCCGGTGTAGAGATAATCATCTCAAATAATAATTAACTTAATCTTCATGCCCCAGTGTAGAGGATATCATGTCAAATTAACAATTAACTGTAACTTTATTTCTGGTGAAGAAGATATCATGTCAAATTAATAAATAACTGGACATGTATTCCCTGATGTAGTGGGTATTATATCAAATTAACAAGTTATTGTAACTTTTTTCCCTGGTGCAGAGGATATCATGTCAAATTAACAATTAACTTTAACTTTATTCCCCATTGTAGAGGGTATCATGTCAAATTATTAATTAACTATTACTATATTCCCCGGTGTAGATGGAATCATGTCTTACATAGAAACATAGAAGATAGGAGCAGGAGTAGGCCATTCGGCACCTCGAGCCTGCTCCGCCATTCGATGAGATCACGGCTGATCATCCAAACTCAGTAACCTGTACCTGCCTTCTCCACATATTCCTTGATACCTTTATCTTTCAGAAATATATCTAACTCATTCTTGAATATATTTAATGACTTGGCCTCAACTACCTTCTGTGGTAGAGAATTACACAGATTCACCACTCTCTAGGTGAAGACATTTTTCCTAATTTCTGTCCTGAATGGCTTACCCCTTATCCTTAGATTATGACCCCTGGTTCTTGAGTCTCCGACCATCGGGAACATTCTTCCTGTATCTCGTTTGTCCAGACCTGTCAGAATGTTATATGTTTCGATGAGATCCCCTCTCATTCTTCTATACTCCAGCGAGTATAAGCCCAATCGACCCAATCTCTCCTCATATCTCATTCCTACCATCCCAGGTATCAGCCTTGTGAATCTTCGCTGAACTCCTTCCATGGCAAGAACATCCTTCCTCAGATAAGGTGACCAGAACTGCACACAGTACTCAAGGTGTGGTCTCACCAAGGCCCTGTACAACTGCAGCAGGACATCCCTGTTCCTATACTCAAACCCTTTCACTATGAAGGCCAACATACCATTTGCCTTCTTCACCGCCTGCTGCACCTGCATGCTTACCTTCAGCGACTGGTGCACAAGGACACCCAGGTCTCGTTGCACTTCCCCTTCTCCCAATCTATTGCCATTCAGAAAATAGCCTGCCTTTCTGTTTTTGACACCAAAGTGGATAACCTCGCATGTATCCACGTTATAATACATCTGCCACGCTTCTGCCCACTCACCCAACCTGTCCAAATCATCCTGGAGTTTCTCGGTATCCTCCTCGCAGCACACTCGCCCACCCAGCTTTGTGTGATCTGGAAACTTGGAGATACTGCATTTAGTTCCCTTATCTAGATCATTAATGTATATTGTGAATAGCTGGGTTCCAAGAACAGATCCCTGCGGTACCCCACTAGTCACTGCCTGCCACTCGGAAAAAGACCCATTAATTCCTATTCTCTGCTTTCTGTCCGCCAACCAGTTCTCTATCCAAGTCAATACCTTGCCCCCAATCCCATGTGCTTTAACTTTACACGATAATATCTTATGCGGGACCTTATCGAAAGCCTTTCGAAAGTCCAAATACACCACATCTACTACTTCTCCCTTATCTATTTTCCCAGTTATATCCTCAAAAAATTCCAGTAGATTAGTCAAGCACGATTTACCTTTTGTAAATCCATGTTGACTTTGTCCGATCCTGTCACTGTTTTTCAAGTGCTCAGCTATTACATCCTTTATAATGGACTCTAGCATTTGCCCCACTACCGATGTCAGGCTTTCTCTCTACAACCCTTTTTGAATAGTGGGGTAACATTAGCTACCCTCCAATCCACGGGTACAGTTCCAGATTCCATCGAATGTTGGAAGATGACCAGCAATGCATCTGCTATTTCTAGAGCCTCTTCCTTAATTATCCTAGGATGTATATTATCAGGCCCTGAGGATTTATCGGCCTTCAATCCCGTCAATTTCCCTAACACCATTACCCTACAAATACTGATTTCTTTCAGTTCCTCCCATTCATCAGACCCTATGTTCTCCAACAGCTCTGGGAGGTTATTTATGTCCTCCTTTGTGAAGACAGAACCAAAATATGCATTTAATTGGTCTGCCATTTTTTTGTTCCCCATTATAACTGCCCCCGCTTCTGACTGCAAGGGACCTACACTTGATTTCACTAATCTTTTTTCTCTTCACATATCTATAAAAGCTCTTACAGTCAGTTTTTTATGTTCCCTGTAAGCTTACTTTGATATTCTATTTTCCCCTTCTTAATTAATCCCTTTGTCCTCCTTTGTTGAATCCTAAACTGCTCCCAATCCTCACGGTTACCGCTTTTTCTGGCCAATTTATATGCCCTCTCATTGGATCGCATGCTATCCTTAATTTCCCTTGTTAGCCACGGTTGAGTCACCCTTTTTGCTTTATTCTTATGCCACACTGGGATGAACAAATTCTGTAGTTCATCCATGCAGTCTTTGAATGTTTGCCATTGCCTATCCACCGTCAACCCTTTGAGTGACATTCCCCAATCAATCCTACCCAATTCGCGCCTCAAACCATCGAAGTTTCCTTTATTTAAATTCAGGACCCTAGTCTCTGATTCAACTACTTCACTCTCCATCCTAATGAAGATTTCTATCATATTATGATCACTCTGACCCAAGGGGCCTCGTACAACAAGATTGCTAATTAATCCTTTCTCGTTACATAATATCCAGTCTAAGATGGCCTGATCTCTCGTTGGTTCCTCGACATATTGTTCCAGAAAACCATCCCGTAAACATTCTAGGAATTCCTCCTCCACGGTACTTTTACTAATTTGGTTAGCCCAATCTATATGTAAATTAAAGTCACCCATGATGACTGCTGTGCCCTTACTGCATGCTTCTCTAATTTCCCTTTAAATGAGGTCCCCAACTTCGTATTACTGTTTGGAGGTCTATATACCACTCCCACTATCGTTTTCTGCCCATAGTTATTTCTCAGTTCTACCCATACAGATTCCGCATCATCAGAGCTAATATCCTTCTTTCAATTGTGTTAATCCCCTCTTTTACCAGCAATGCTACCCCACCTCCCTTTCTTTTTTGCCTATCTTTCCTAAATATTGAATACCCGTGCATGTTGAGTTCCCCGACTTGGCCACCCTGGAGCCATGTTTCTGCAATCCCAATGAAATCGTATTCATTTACCTCTAGTTGCGCAGCTAATTCATCCACCTTGTTCCGAATGCTACTTGCATTAAGACACAAAGCCTTCAGGCTTGTTTTTTTAAGGCTCTCAGACCTATATGAATTATTTTTTACTGTGACCATGTTTGATTTAAACCGTTGAGTTCTTTGCCTTCTACTTTTGTTTTTCTCCTTCCTGTCTTTCGCTTTTATCCTTCTTTCCCTTTCCTCTGTCTCCCTGCTCAGGTTCCCAACCCCCTGCCACTTTAGTTTAAACCCTCCCCAAGTGCACTAGCAAACACTCCCCCTAGGACATCGGTCCCGGCCCTGCCCAGGTGCAGACCATCCCGTTTGTACTGGTCCCACCTCCCCCAGAACCGGTTCCAATGTCCAAGGAATTTGAATCCCTCCCCCTTGCACCATTCCTCTAGCCACGTATTCATTTGAAATATCCTCCTATTTCTACTCTGAGTAGCACGTGGCACTGGTAGCAATCCTGAGATTACTACCTTTGAGGTCCTATTTTTTAATTTACCTCCTAACTCCCTATATTCTGCTTTTAGGAACTCATCCCGTGTTTTACCTATAGCTTTGATGCCTATGTGCACCACGACAACGGGCAGTTCGCCCTCCCCCTCAAAAATGTTCTGTAGCCGCTCCGAGACGTCCTTGACCCTTGCACCAGGGAGGCAACACTCCGTCCTGGAGTCTCGTTTGCGGCCGCAGAAACGCATATCTATTCCCCTTACAATTGAGTCCCTTATCACTATAGCCCTTCCACACTTTTTCCTCCCAGCCTGTGCAGCAGAGCCACCCATGGTGCCAGGAATTTGGCTGCTGCTGCCTTCCCCTGATAAGTCATCCCCCCCAACAGTATCCAAAGTGGTATATCTGTTTGAGAGGGGGCTGGCCACAGGGGACCCTTGCACTACCCGCCTTCACCTCTTACTCTGCCTGGTGGTCACCCATTCACTTCCTGCCTGTACACCCTTTATCTGCGGTGTGACCAACTCGCTAAACGTGCTATCCACGACGTTCCCAGCGTCGCGAATGCTCCAATATGCATCCATCCGCAGTTCCAGCGCTGCAATGCGGTCTAGCAGTAGCTGCAGCTGGATACACTTCCCACACACATGGTCGTCAGGGACACCGGAAGGGTCCCTGATTTCCCACATATATCAGGAGGAGCATATCACGGGGCGGAGCTCTCCTGCCATGACTTACCCTTTAATTAATTAATTAAAATTAAATTAAATGAATCCCACCAATTTCACTTCAATGAAATTATATACTCAAGGTCCCTTTCCCGACACTGGCTTCTGTAAAAAGCCCACGGAAGTGAGTTTAACTACTCACTGTGCTGCTGCTCTCTCCGCTCCCGACACTGGCCTCTGGAAAAAAGCCCGCGAAAGTGAGTTTAACTACTCACTGTGCTGCTGCTCTCTCCGCTCCAGACACTGACCCCTTTAAAAAAGCCCGCGAAAGTGTGTTTAAATACTCACTGTGCTGCTGCTCTCTCCGCTTCCGACACTGGTCTTAATTAACAATTAAGTGTAACTTTATTCTCCGGTGTAGAGGGAATCCTGTCAAATTAACTATTAACTGCAACTTTATTCCCCAGGGTAGAGGGTTTCAGGTCTAAATGAACAATTAACTTTAACTTTATTCCCCGGTGCAGAGGGTATCATTTCAAATTAACAATTGACTGTATCTTTATTCCCCAGTGTCGAGGTTTCATGTAAAAAAAAACAATTGAATGTAACATTATTCCACAGTGTAGAGGGTATCATGTCAAATGAACAATCAACTTCAACTTTATTCCCCAGTGTAAAGGTTTCATGAGAAAATAAACAATTAACTATAACGTTATTCCACCGGTGTAGAGGGTATCATGTCAAAATCAACAATTAACTGTAACTTTATTTCCCGTTGTAGAGGGCATCATGTCAAAATTAGCAATTCAGTGTAACTTTAACCACAGGTGTAGAGGACATCATGTCAATTTAACAATTAAATAAATTTATTCTCTGGTGTAAAGGATATCATGTCAAACAAAAAATGAACAGTAACTTTATTCCACGGTTTGGAGGGCATCATGTCTAAATTAACAATTAACTGTAACTTTATTCCCAGGTGTATAGCTAATCATATCTAAATGAACAATTGACAGTTACTTTATTCCCCGGTGCATAGTTTATCATGTCAAATTAACAATTAATTTTAATTTTATTCCCTGGTGTACAGGTCATCATCTAAATTGAACAATTAACTGTAAATTTAATCCCCGGAGTAGAGGGTATCATGTCAAATTAACAATTAACTGTAACTTTATTCACTGGTGCAGAGGGTTTCATGTCTAAATTAACAAGTAAAAGTAGCTTTTTTTCCCGGTGTAGAGGATATCTTGTCAAATTAACAATTAACTGTAAATTTATTCCCCGATATAGAGGATATCACGTCCAATTGACAATAAACGTTAAGTTTATTCACTGGTGTAGAGGGTAACATGTCAAATTCACGTTTAACTGAAACTTTATTCCCCGGTGTAGAGGGAATCATGTCAAATTAACATTTAACTGAAACTTTATTCCCCGGTGCAGAGGGTATCATGTCAAATTAACAATTTATTGTAACTTTAATCCCCAGTGTAGAGTGTTGCATTTTAAATTAACAATTAACTGTAACTTTATTCTCTGGTGTAGAGGATATCATGTCAAATTAAAAATGAACTGTAACTTTACTCACTGGTGTGGAGGGAATCAGGTCTAAATTAACAATTAACTGTAACTTTATTCCCCGGTGTGGAGGGAATCATATCTGCATTAACAATGAACTGTAACTTTATTCCCAGGTTCAGTGGGTATCATGTCAAATTAACAATTGATTGAAACTTTATTCCCTGGTGTAGAGGGAATCATATCAAATAAACAATTACCTGTAACTTTATTCCCCGGTGCAGAGGGTATCATGTCAAATTAATAATTGACTGTAATTTCTTTCCCTGGTGTAGAGTGTATCATGTCAAATAAATAATTAACTGTAACTTTATTCCCAGGATTAGAGGGAATTATGTCTAAATTAATAATTAACTGTAACATTATTCCCCGGTGTAGAGAGATTCATGTCAAATTAAAAATTAACTGTAACTTTATTCTCAGGTGTAGAGGGTATCATGTCAAATAAAAAATTGACTATCTTTATTCCTCAGTGTAGAGGGTATCATGTCAAAAAAAAAATTGACTATCTTTATTCCTCAGTGTAGAGGGTATCATGTCAAATAAAACATTGACTATATTGTTGTGGCTGCCGCGAAGCACGAATTGAGGCCGAGTCAATATGTGAAACACATAGCTTTTAATCACATCTCTGGTAAAATGGCTGCTACAACATTTCTCTGCAAAAACCCAGAGGCCACGCCCACTCCTTTTGTCCTGCCTTAAAGGCAGCATGCGCCTTAAAGGCAAGGTGCCCGATTTATTGTCCACGGACGGAAAAGTGGAATGTATCCGTTTAGGTGGCGATCCGCCACACAGCTCCCCCCAGAATACATTTAGGAGGTGTGAACGAGACGTTGCGGCGGTCTGATGGGCCGGCTGGAGCTGCTCTTGTAGGATGCCGGTGGACGTGGAATGGCCGGGCGTGGAAGAGCCGGTGAACTGGCGGGACCTGCTCACCGGGCTCCGAGGGTGCTGGCTTGAGTCGGTCAACCGACACTTTTTTGGTCCTGTCGCCCACTTGCAGGGTGAAAAATGTGTCCCCAGCCTGTAGCACCTTGTAGGGCCCGTTGTACGGGGGTTGAAGGGGTCCGTGGTGGGCGTCGTGCCAGACGAAAACGAACCGTGCCACGTGCAGGCTTAGGGGATGTGTGAGCTGGATTCGCCATGTCAGGCAATGGGCCACCGGGGCGAGCAGTAGCGCTGGTGACGCGAAGTCGTGGTGTTGCTGGTCGGCTGACCAGGGTGTCGTGGCGGTGGGCAGGAACGCGCCGGGTACGCCCAGCAGCTGGCCGTACACGAGAACTGCTGCCGATGTGTGGAGGTCTTCTTTAACCGCGGTACGCAGGCCGAGGAGGACCCACGGGAGTCGGTCGGTCCAGGCGCCGTCCTGGAGGCTGGCTCGAAGAGATGCCTTCAAGGATCTGTGGAACCGCTCACACAGTCCGTTGGCTTGGGGGTGGTACGCTGTGGTGTGGTGAATGGTCACCCCGAGATTGCGTGCGACGGCGGTCCAGAGTTCAGAGGTAAATTGCGGACCTCTGTCCGACGTCATGTCGGAGGGGATGCTGAACCGTGCGACCCAGGTGCTGACGAAGGCTCTGGCGATGTCGGCGGTGGTGGCGTCATTGAGGCGGCGGTAATCCCCGCAGGGGAGCCAACCCCCGCCTGGTTTGGGGGCGATGTGGAGTGGGGATTCCCAGGGACTGTTGGAGCGGCAGATGATGCCGAGCTGTTCCATGCTGGCAAACTCGGTCCACGTGATCTCCAGTTTGGCCGGGTCCAGCCTGCGGGTGTGGGCGTACACTGGGGGGCCTGTGGTGGGGATTAAGTGTTCCACCCCGTGTTTGGCGGCCTCCACGGAGAAGGTCGGATTGGTAAGGGCCGGGAATTCGGGCAGGAGTGCCGAGTAGTCATCCGTGGCCCGGGCGTGGCACTGTGACGCCATGTCGGTGGGTTGACGGGGGGCCATGTCGCCCAGGATGGGGGACATGGTGTTCATGTCCACGAGGTGGTGTCGAGAGATGTCTACCAGTAGGCCGTGGGCGCACAGCAAATCCGCGCCGATGAGAGGGGAGAGCACCTTGGCAGTGATGAACTCCCATCGGTAGCGGCGACCAGCGAGGTCGAGGGTGACTGTGCGGGTGCCGTATGTCTGGATGTCCGAGCCGTTAGCAGCAGCCAGCGCCGGTCCACGTTTGCCCTTTTGGATGTCGAGGGAGGAGGCCGGGATGATGCTGTGCTGAGCTCCAGTGTCGCACAGGAACTGGCAGACAGTTTTGTCATCCGTGACGTACCAGCAGGTAGCCCGCGTGGCCCACGGCCATCGCGGGGGCTGGTACAGGGGTGGACTTGAAAGAGCAGGGAGGTGTGCACCGTTGTGCCCTGGTGCCGAGCCGTGCGTGGTAGTAACAGTGGCCCGGGTTAGTGGGGCGCGAAGGCCCCGTGAGCCCGGTGGCTGGGCCTTGTGGCCACGTGGTGGCCGGTGAGGGGCGCGCCCAGGAAGTGGCTGCCAGGTCCGGAGTGACGTCGCGGCTGGAGTGAGCTGACAACAGCTTGTCGGCCCCATCGGCCAGGGCTTCCAGGTCCGTGAGGCCGGACGCCACGATCGCTGGGCGGATGCTGGAGGTAGCTGGTGGATGAACAGCGTGCAGAAGAGGGATCCGGGTGGGCTCTCGTCAGTGAGGGAGAGCATGTGGGAGAGGAGGTCTGACGGTGAGGCATCACTGATGCCTGGAAGGTCGAGGAGGTGGCAGTTTCGCTGGTATGTCGAGGCCGTAAATTTTTTAAGGAGCGCGGCCTTAAGATTTGCATACTTGCCCGCTCTGGTGGGTTCTGCAGTGCTGTCCAGACCTTCGTAACTGTGGAGCTACCGAGTGATGTGACGAGGTAGTCGTACTTCATCCCATCTGTGGTGATGCGTTGCAGCCGGAATCGGGACTCGGCTTGGAGAAACCAGGCTTCGGGCTGGTTTTCCCACAACTCCGGCAGTTTCACAGAAACTGCGTTCGTGTCCGCCATTGCAGTGCTCGGAATACGTTCTGAGCGTCGGGGTCACAAATGTTGTGGCTGCCGCGAAGCACGAATTGAGGCCGAGTCAATATGTGAAACACATAGCTTTTAATCACATCTCTGGTAAAATGGCTGCTACAACATTTCTCTGCAAAAAGCCAGATGCCCCGCCCACTCCTCTTTTCCTGCCTTAAAGGCAGCATGCACCTTAACGGCAAGGTGCCCGATTTATTGTCCACGGATGGTCAAGTGGATTGCGCTCGTTTAGGTGGTGATCAGCCACAATGGCCCAGAAATTGGACTTCGATGGTTGCCGCGAGGGTAAGGATCCCCCGCGATATCGCACTCCTCGCCTGCCTTTATGGTTTTGACCCACACGAACTTCAGTTCCTGGGCCTCTCCCTGGTGCCGGCGCGCAGTGTGTGCGTGTCCCAGAGGCGCAGTTAGTTCGATGCGACCTCTGGGATCACGTGGGCCCGTTAGAGCCAATGGCAGCACACCATCTTTCATTCATAGTTTTGACAGGAAGAGCTATCAAAGCTGTGAATACAACTTGCCCCCAAAATAACAGCTAAACCTCAATTAAATTTAAAAAATCCCATCACATTAATAAAATAACTACAGTTAAATAAATTAACCACTTTAAACAAAAATTTAAATTTTTGAAAAAATTTAAATTCTTTTTAAAAGTTATAAAAATAAACTTACCTTTCTTTAAGGTCTCTAAAAAAGATAAACCTGTTGAAAAAAATTTACAATAATACTTAATTAACTACTTACCTTGTTAAAAGGGGGTCTTACGCCTCCTTTCTTCATGTGTAAAATCTTCAACACTTACCTTCGCGTTCAAAGCTGAAAAAAACTAAGAGTGCTGCGTGCGCACAGCCTGTAGTGCGCACGCGGTTCACTTAGGAACCGCCCCCTTCGCAAAATCGGAAGTGCCGGTTTCCCGTGCATGCACAGTGCATGCAGGAAACCGGCACTTCGGGACCGAATATGGGTGAGTACACAGTGCGTACTCTCCCGTATTCGGACGAATTTCTGGGCCAATATCTTTATTCCCCCCTGTGGAGGTTATCATGTCAAATAAACAATTGACTGTAATTTTATTCCACATTGTACAGGGTATCATGTCAAATTAACAATCAACTGTAACTTTATTCCCCGGTGTAGAGGGCATCATGTAAAATTAACAATTAACTGTCACTTTTTCCCCAGTGCAGATGATATCATGTCTAAATTAACAATTAACTGTAACATTATTCCCTAGTGTCCAGGCTATCGTGGCTAAATTAACAATGAACTGTAACTATATTCTCTGGTGTAGTGTGTATCATGTCAATATAATAATTAACTGTAACTTTATTCCCCGGTGTAGGGAGAACCATGTCTAAATTAACAATTAATTATAACTTTATTCCCTGATGTAGAGGGTTTCATGTAAAATTAACATTTAACTGAAATTTTACTGCCGGATGTAAAGGGAATCATGATATATTCACATTTAACTGAAACTTTATTCCCCGGTGCAGTGGGTATCATGACTAAATTAACAATTTACTGTAACTTTATTCCCCGTTGTAGAGGGTATCATGTCAAATTAACAATTGACTGTAACTTCATTCCCCGGTGTAGAGGGCATCATTTCAAATTAACAATTAACAGTAACATAATTCCCCGGTGTAGAGGGTTTCATGTCAAATTAACAATTAACTGTAACTTTATTCCCCATTGTAGAGGGTATCATGTCAAATTAACAATTGACTGTAACTTCATTCCCCGGTGTAGAGGGCATCATTTCAAATTAACAATTAACTGTAACATAATTCCCCGGTGTAGAGGGTATCATGTCTAAATTAAAAATTCACTGTAACTTTATTCCCCGCTGTAGAGGAAATCATGTCTACATTAACAATTGACTGTAACTTTGTTCATCGGTGTAGAGTGCAACATGTCAAATAAATAATTAACTTCCACTTTATTCCCCAGTTTACAGGATATCATGCTAAGTTAACAATTGACTGTAACTTTATTCATCGGTCTAGAGTGCAACATGTCAAATAAATAATTAACTTCAACTTTATTACCCAGTTTACAGGATATCATATAAAATTAACAATTAACTGTAACTTTATTACCCGGTTTAGAGGATATCATTTCAAATTAACAATGAAATGTAACTTTATTCCCCGGTGTAGTGGGTATCCTGTCAAATTAACAATTAGCTGTAACTTTTTTCTCTGGCTTAGAGGATATCAAGTCTAAATTAACAATTAAATGTAAATTTATCCACAGTGTAGAGGATATCATGTCTAAAATAACAATTAACTGTAACGTTATTCCCCGGTATAGAGGTTATCATATCTAAATTAACAAGGAACTGTAACTTTATTCCCTGGTGTAGAGTGTATCATGTCAAATTAATAATTAACTGTAACTTTTTACCCGGTGTAGAGGGATTCATGTCTAAATTAACTATTAATTGTAACTTTATTCCCCGGTGTAGAAGGCGTCGTGTAAAATTAGAAAGTAATTGTAAGTTTATTCCCCGATGTAGAGGGTATCATGACTAAATTAACAATTGAATGTAACTTTATTCCCAAGTGTAGAGGGCATCATGTCAAATTAACAAACAAATGTAACATAATTCCCCCGTGTAGAGGGCATCAAGTCAAATTAACAATTAACTGTAACTTTATTCCCCGGAGTAGACGGAATTATTTCTAAGTTAATAATTAACTGTAACATTATTCCCCGGTGTAGAGGGCATCCTGTCAAATTAACAATTAACTGTAACTTTATTCCCCGGTGTAGAGGGAATTATTTCTAAGTTAATAATTAACTGTAACATTATTCCCCGGTGTAGAGGGCATCCTGTCAAATTAACAATTAACTGTAACTTTATTCCCCGTAGTAGAGGGAGTTATTTCTAAGTTAATAATTAACTGTAACATTATTCCCCAGTGTAGAGGGCATTCTGTCAAATTAACAATTAACTGTAAATGTATTCCATGGTGTAGGGGGAATCATGTCTAAATTAACAATTAACTGTAAATTTATTCCCGGGTGTAGAGGGTAATATATCTAAATTCACAATCAACTTTAACTTTATTCCCAGGTGTAGAGGGTATCATGTCAAATTAACAATTGACTATCTTTATTCCTCAGTGTAGAGGTTATCATGTCAAATAAACAATTGATTGTAATTTTATTCCACAGTGTACAGGTTATCATGTCAAATTAACAATCAACAGTAACTTTAGTCCCCGGTGTAGAGGGTATCATGTGAAATTAGCAATTAACTGCAACTTTATTTCCCGGTGTAGAGGGTATCATGGCAAATTAACAATTAACTGTTAATTTATTCCGCAGTGTGCAGGGTAAATGCCAACTTAAAAATTAACTGTAACGTTATTCCCTTGTGTAGAAGGCATCATATCTAAATTAAGAATTAACTGCCGATTTATTCCCCGGTGTAGCGGGTATAATGTTTAAATTAATAATTAACTGCAACTTTATTCCCCAGTGGAGAGAGCATCATGTCAAATTAACAATTAACTAGTACTTTATTCCCCGGTGTAGAGGGTAGCATGTCAAATTAGCAATTAACTTAAACTTTATTCCCTGGTGTAGCTGACATCATGTCTAAATTAACAATTAACTTTAACTTTATTCCCTGGTGTAGAGGGCATGATGTCTAAGTTATCAATTAACTGAAACTTTATTCCCCGGTGTTGAGGGTATCATCTCAAATTAAAAATTCGCGGTAAATTTATTCCCTGGTGTAGAGGGTATCATGTCAAATTAACAATTAACTGTAACTTTATTCCCCGGTGTAGAGGTAACATGTCTAATTAACTATTAACTGTAACTTTATTCCACAGTGTAAAGGGAATCATGTCAAATTAACAATTAACTGTAAATTTATTCCCTGGTGTAGAGGTTATCAAGTCAAATAAAAACATTACTGTAATTGTATTCGCTGGTGTAGAGGGTATCATGTCAAATTAACAATTAACTGTAACTTTATTCTTCGGTGTAGAGGGCATCATGTCAAATTAACAATCGACTGTAATTTTATTCCCTGGTGTAGAGTGTATCATGTCAAATTAACAATTTACTGTAACTTTATTCACCGGTGTAGAGGGCATCATGTCAAACTAACTTTAACTGTAACTGTAACTTTATTCCCCGGTGCAGAGAGTTGTAAGCATTATATTTCGACTGCCATTTAATTGACAGCAAGACCAATTCTTTTGAAACAATTTGGAATAAGTTAATTAAACGCACACACTCATGCCCATCAGAACAATAGCCTCCTTTTATTTATGGACTCTACTCGATTACAACATGTAAGGTAATGGGTTATATTTACAGAGACTTGTACTTCCCTGAATCAACAATGCACGCTGCCTTTTTCCTTGCTTCTTGGTCTGGTCTGTAGAGGGGGGGCTTCTTGTTCTTCCCTGCCTGGCAATCCGGAGAGAGAGAGAGAGAGAGAGCCTTTGAGTTCCTTGTTTTATATATTTTTAAGTCAATTGTCTCTGGTCTAAATTGCTAAGACCCCAGGATTGGGTCTTAGTTTCATGGCAGTTCTTGATTGGCTTTCCTTTGAACATGTGTCTGTCTGCAGTGGCTGGTACCATTTCTTGCTTAAGTTAATTGTTTGTTGATACCGTTTAGTGGCTCTTGAGTTTCGATGGTGAATTTCGATGGTGTCTCTGTGGTGGTTATCCTGTTATGCAGGTTTCCTTTGTTATGTTTTGTGCCATTGCCTTGAGTTCTGCTCACCCAGGGGAAATCCTTACACATCAAATTTATCTTTATTACATACATCTTATATTAATAGTCTCGAGTCCATCTCACATACAAAACATATATTTTTATTCTTACAGATTCCCCGCCTTGAGGGGGAAATAACCTTATTGACCTCTCCTTTGATTTATCTCCCCAGGGGTCGCATATCATAAGCATTGAGAGTGTTCTGAGCCAGGGGTGTTGTCCTACATTCTACATTGTTTCCAACCATGGGCTGGCACCTAGCTTTTGTATAGCTCTGCTGTTTATGGCATTGTTGTGTGTTATCTGTATCCGTATCATGGTCCTTTGGGAAACAAGTTCAGTGTAGAATTAAATTTTTGCAGTTTTTAACTGGTTAATATGATATCATTTCTTGTACTTAACACCTTTTTCCCCCGTAACTTAATGAAATAAACCGCGGGATTCAATCGGTATATAATCGTATGCGGTCCCCACCACCTGGGCTCAAAAGCATGCTTATTTTTCCCATAATTTGGAATAATTACGGTGTCCCCCACCTGATACTCAAAGGGACGGACTTTCTTGTCAAAGTACCATTTAAGGTGTCTTTTTGACTTCCGCAATTTCGTGGCCACAAATCGATTCATCTGATCGGTGTGATCTACCAATTGTTTCAGCCAATTGGAACTACATGGTTCCATTGTCAAGCTGTTCATCCCCTGGCGTTCTCATGAGTCTCCCCGTCATGGCCTGATATGGGGAGGCTCCTGCTGTTTTATGAGGTATGGACCTCATTGCCATTAAGAACATTGGCAGCATGTTGGCCCATTGAGTGTGGTGGTCTGCACACAATTTTTTAACATTTACTTGAGAGTCCTGTTCCTCCTTTAGACGCCTCCGGACGACTGGGCGTGGTGAGCAACATGTAGTTTGTGTTTTATCCCCAACATATCTTGCAGGTGGGTAAAAATCTTACCGGTAAAGTGCGAACCATGATATTGTCTATAGAATCATCGAATCATAGAAAGTTACAGCACGGAAGGAGGCCATTTCGGCCCATCGTGTCCGCGCCGGCCAACAGAGAGCTATCCAGCCTAATCCCACTTCCTAGCTCTTGGTCCGTAGCCCTGCAGGTTAGAGCATCCCAAGTGCACATCCAAGTACTTTTTAAATGTGGTTAGGGTTCCTGCCTTTATCACCCTTTCAGGCAGTGAGTTCCAGACCCCCACCACCCTCTGGATGAAGAAATTTCCCCTCAAATCCCCTCTAAACCTTCCACTAATTACTTTAAATCTGTGCCCCCTGGTTTTTGACCCCTCTGCTAAGGGAAACAGGTCCTTTCTATCCACTTTATCCATGCCCTTCATAATTTTAAAAACCTCAATAAGGTCTCCCCTCAGCCTCCTCTGTTCCAAGGAAAACAAACCCACCCTATCCAGTCGTTCCTCATAGCTAAGATACTCTACTCGCGGCAACATCCTTGTAAATCTCCTCTGTATCCTCTCTAGTGCAATCCCATCTTTCCTGTAATGTGGTGACTCGAACTGCATGCGGTATTCTAGCTGAGGCCTAACTATTGTTTTATACAGTTGAAGCATAACCCGCCTGCTCCTGTATTCTATACCACGGCTAATAAAGGCAAGCATTCCGTATGCCTTCTTAACCACCTTATCTACCTGACCTGCTACATTCAGGGATCTGTGGACATGCACTCCAAGGTCCCTTTGTTCCTCTGCATTACTCAGTGTCCAACCATTTAATGTGTATTCCCTTGTCCACTTTTACCGGTACACCCCACCTACAAAACATATGATTTAATAGTGTTTTGGCATCCGTGATTGTGGTGTTGGAGCGCCAGGGGAATGCTTCGATCCATTTTGTGAATTGATCCACCACCACTAGGGCATGCCAAGAATTGCCTTGCGCCTGTGGAAGTGGCCCAATGACGTCTATTTGGAGGTGAGTCCATGGCCCTTGAGGTGGGGGCGCGCTTTGAAGCAAGGCTCGGTTAGTGCACGTGGGAGGATTGGGCTGCAGGCACGGTCGGCATCGTGCCACATTTGGTTGATTGTTTCCCTCATGAAAGACCACCAAGCTTTGGATGCTACCTTATTGAAGATTGCCAGGGCCGAATAGTGCCCTGCCGTGGTGAGGGTGTGAAAGAGGGACAGCAGTTCCTGACCCAGCTCTGGTGGAACACACAACACCGGGCAGACGTATGGCTTTCTTTTCAACATCACCAACTACTCCGCTGAGTCAGGGGCAGTGGCTAGTCTGGTATTGGGGTTCCAGGCTGTCGGTTGAGGAAGTGGTCTGCCTTCCTCGTGCCAGGCGCTTACAACGGCTTATGGACAGTATTGCTGCTGCAGGGAATTAAAATCTAGGTGATCTGTTGGGGAGCCATTGCAGGGCTCAAAAACTATATCCTCTATCTCCCCATTAATCGCAGCGACCTTGTCTGCTCTGTCTGCTCTGGAATTTCCCTCACTTTGTGGACACCTTTTCTATGGGCTGCTACATTTTCTATGAAACAGGGATGGGATCGCTGTTTAAGGTATGACCAGAGCAGGCGTAACCAGGCCCCATGGACCAGTTCGTTACCGTCAATTGTACGGTAGTCATTTTCGTGGTATAGGAGCAAGGAGAGCATGGTGTTTATGGCATAGGCACTATCGAACCAAATATTCACGGGTCTATCTGAGGTTTATTTCACGGTGCTTAGAAGTGCGGCGATTTCTGCATATTGTGTGGACTGTCGGTTGCATCGTCGCTGGATGGTTCTCTCTGGCAATACCACAGCATACACGGTGTGGGGGGATCCCGCGATGTGATATGAGGACCCATCGACGTAGACATCTGGGGCTCCCTGTATGGGCTCTTTCTGCACGGGATGGGTCTCAAAGTTAATCAGGGGTAGCGGACATTCATGCAGTTCCCCCGCATAAACCAGAAATTGTGGCACCAACGTGGTGGGTTTGGAAATGATAACAATGTCTCTTTCCATAAATTCCAATGTCCATTTGCTGAGGTGCTGCGAGGAAACTAGCGAATCTCCAGGTTTCATCAGTAGGCTCAGAGGCGTATGAGCGCTGTGAAGGATGGTAGCTTGCAGCCAGAAATAAAGGTAAAATGCTGTACCGCCCAGAAGACAGGCCAGCAGGTGGCGCTCGCACGCGGTGTACGTCTTTTCTGCCCCCTGCAGGATTCCAGACGCATATGCAATGGACGGTAGTCGATCAGCTCGCGTTTGGCACAGAACTGCGGCGAGGCTTTTTTCTGTGGCCCCGACCTCCAAATGGAAGGGCTGCGTGGGACCGGAGGAATCAGACATGCGGCCTGTATCACTGCAGTTTTTAATATGGCCACGGACTGGGTGTGATCATTAGTCCATGCCGGGCGTATGTCATCACCCTGCAGTTTTATCAAATCATACAGGGGCTTTGCGCACTCTGCAAAGCCTGGGATAAAGTCCCTTTGGTAGCCCACCAAACCCAAGAATGATCGTAGGGCTGTTTTGGAAATGGGTAATGGTAGTCGCTGCATTATCTCCACCTTGTAGGAGTCGGGGGACGCTCCCTCTGGAGAAATGGACACTCCCAGAAAGGTGACCCGTTCTTTTACCAACTGAGCCTTACGGGGATTCACCTTTAGTCCCGCCTGAGCCAATAATGTCAACAGTACGTGCAAAAGGGACAGATGCTCCTCCATGTTATCGGTTGCCAGCAGTAGACCGTCTACATACTGTAGCAAGCAGGTAGGGCGGGAAAAGTCTTTTAAAACCGCAGCCATTCTTTAGTGGAAGATCATGGGGGGCATTGTGGACCCCCTGAGGCAGGCATGTCCAGGTGTAGCTCTGATCCTCAACTGTGAACGTGAATTTAACTGGTCCTCCCTTTTAACAGGGAAACTCCAGAATCAATTGGCCATGTCGAGGGTCGAGAAGTACTTGGAACCAGCAGCAATTTGAGATAATATGGTGGGAGCTTCTCTTACTACCGGTGAGCAGGCTGGCGTTACAGAATTGAACTTTCTGTCAGCAATAGTCAGTCGCCAGCTGCTATCAGGCTTTTTAACCAGTCGTGTGGGTGAATTGGTTGTGGAAGTGCCTGTCCTAACAACACCCTTCTCGACTAGAGATTTTATGGTGTCTCGGGTGACTCTCCCTTGGGATGGGGTACTGTTAGTGAATGAGTGGGGGGGTCCCTCAATAGAATCTTCGCCTCCATTTTTCCACAATCGTGCTTGCACGTGGCAAACACCGCTAGGTGTTCCTGAATTAGTTTTGCCACAGCTTCATTTTCGCTCCCCGGAGGATCATACTCGGATAGCATTATAATAGCAAAAACAGCGTGAGCATCTGAAATTTCTGTCACTTTTGCATTATTTCTCAATCCCATCCAAACACAGTCCCGATTGTAATCTATTACCGCGCCATATTGATCCAACACATCAGTCCCTAACATTCCCCTTCCGTCGGGGGTGGTCATCAGCATCGGCGCTGGGACCTTACAGATGAGGCCTCCCAACTGAAGTTCAGAGGCCTTCCCTGTATACGCGGTGGTTGTATCACCAATAAACCCTTTAAGGGCCATACAACCCTTGCCCGCCGCTGCATGGCGTTCAGGGTATGGGGTGTGGATGATGGTAACGGCTGAGCCAGTGTCTATAAGCATAATCTGCTGCCGGTCCACTTTTAAGACAACAAGGACTACTGGTCTCCCGCTACCATCATATCGGAACCCCACTTCCGACCAATCGTTAGGGGACAATCCCCGTCATAGGGTGGATCCTTGCAGGGGTCCCTCCAATGGGTGTGCATTGACAATAGGAATTTGCATTTCCAATGGGTGTGCACTGGCGATTGCGTGCACCGGTAAATTATTTTGCATCCCCCCCCCCCCCCCCGCCCCGTGACAATTTGAGCTTTCATGAGGGTTATCAACTGGTCCAATCATTGATCCGTCCCAGAGGACTTGAATTCGTCCTTTTTTAAAAGGGTAACTAACTGAGCCAATTGTTGTTCCACCCCAGAGGGCTCGGGTTCATCCGTCGGGAGGGATCTATGCGTTGCATCGTGGTCCGGTGCCTGTCTGGGTCTCCTGCAGTGTTTTGCGAGGTGACCTTCCTTCTTACAATTAAACCACTGTCCTCTAAAGGGGTAGTACCTAGATCCCTCCACCGCTGACACTGATTCTTTGCGGTGGGTGATGACTTCACCTTTAACTGGTCTTTTACCATCTCCCAGGCTCTTTAAACGTCAGTCTCTATATCTGTCCACTGATCGGCGGGCCTCAGGGCTATACCCAGTGTGGTTTTAACTAAAGAGTGGAGCTGGGTCAGGAACATCGGTTTGAATGGTTCCTGATTCTTTCCTGCTGCAGCATTTGCGGGTGCCTGGTTCTGGGGACGTTCATAGATATCGTACAGGCGATTACTGAACGCTCTCGGGGTCTCATCTGGGCGCTGTTTAGTCTGACTAAGCAAATCCACTAAGGTTAAGTTTTAGATCCCTATATGGTTTAGGATCTCGGTCACGACAGCATCGGTCGCTGTGCCACGCTGGAGGATCGCGTCTGGCAGATTATTCTTTAAAAAGTGGAACAGGACAAGAGGAGGACTCGTGTTAAGTCTGCCTCTTCTAACTCGGGGCGATTCCTCCTGAAATAATCCACCTCCTATTAACGACCAGTGGGTCGTCCCCAAAATTAATAGGGCCCTAACTCGTGGCTACACGCCGTGGTGTCAGCACCAGATATGGGCCCTGATTCGGTATGGTTACTCGTCATGTGATCATGCACATTACGCTGTAAAGAAGTGTTCACTACTGCTACGGTTGGCCCTTGTGTCTCCAAGGTATCCTATCCTTCGCCGCCCTGCTGGGGATTATACTGACTGCCTTCCTCTTCCAAATCTGTCTTCCCCTCGTCCCTTTCTGTTGTCTCTGTTATGGCTCCCCGTGTTACTGCGGATACTCGAGCCTGTTGCTGCCCTAATTTACTCTTCAGCCGCGCTATTTCTAGGCGGCACCGGGAGTGGTCTGCCTCCCTATGTAGCTTCTTAATTGCTTCCCTTAATGCCCCCCTAACGTCTTCTACTTCCTGCCGGAGCCCCAGGTTTTCCAATTTATATTTCTTGATTTTAATTTGATTTCATTTGCTGCCGCGACAGCTGCTCCTGCATTTAATTGTGAGAGGCTTTGTTGCTGTAGCAACGAAGCTGCCTGCTCGGCTCCTCTTTCTAGTTGCCTGATACTGTGGCCTAATCGATCGATTTCTTGTCTCAAATGCTGCATTTCACCCTCCTTTAACTGTCTAACAAGCTGGATGCCTTCTTCTTTCTGTTCTTTAATATTTTGAATCTCCTTTTCTTTTAGTTGAATCTCTTTGAATTTTAGTTCTTTTAAATCTTGTATCTCTCCCTTTAAATCTCGAATCTCTTTTGCATCCTGCCTCATTAATTCCTCATCTCTCCGAGCACAGTAATGTGCCCCGAATGCCAAGAGACCGTTTGCCTGTTTGGGCCTTAGCTTTCCCTCACCTACCCTCTCCTGGATAAATGACACGAGCTTCCCAAAGGACGCATGTTGGCCCTTACAGATGCATCGTGCCCGTAACTCTTGTAAGTCCCTTATGGATACCTTTTCGTATATGTTCTCATGGAAGGCTACAGCTACGTATTTTGTTGACTTTTTGTATGCCCCCCGACCCTTCATCCTGCGTCTTTTGAATTTATTTTTAAACTTCGCTCCACAGGTTAGAATCACAACTCCCGTAATTTCCAATTGTTTAAAAGAATGATCTAAAGCTGTCTCGCCAGATCCTGGACGAGCCAAAAGTTTTATAAGCTTTTTATTTCGACTGGCATTACATTGACAGCAAGACCAATTCATTTGAAACAACTTGGAATAAGTTTATTAAACAAACACACTCATGCACATCAAAACAATAGCCTACTGGTATCCTATGGACTCTACTCGATTACAACAGGTAAGGCAATGGGTTCGATTTAAACAGACTTGTACTTCCCTGAGTCAAGCAATGCATGCGGCCTTTTTCCTCGCTTCTTGGTCTGGTCTGCAGAGGGAGGGCTTCCTGTTTCTCCGAGCGGTCCTCCAGAGAGAGAGTGAGAGCCGTTGGGTTCCTTATTTTATGTCTTTTTAAGTCCACTGTCTCCAGTCTAAATTGCTAAGACCTAAGGATTGGGTCTCAGTTTTATGGCTGTTCTTGATTGGCTTTCCTTTGAACATGTGTCTGTCTGCAGTGGCTGGTGCCATTTCTTGATTAAGTGAATTGTTTGTTAACACCTTTTAATGGCTCTTGAGTTTCGATGGTGAGTTTCGATGCTGTCTCTGTGGGGGGTTTTCCTGTTATGCAGGTTTCAATTCTTAAGTTTTGCGCCGTTGCCTTGAGCAGGGAGATCCGTACACATCAAGTTCATCTTTATCACATACATCTTATATTAATAGTCTTGAGTCCATCTCACATACAAAACATATGCTGAGGTTGGGGATGGCATTAAACGGGAAATTAGTGATGCGTGCAATAAGGGCACAGCAGTTATCATGGGTGACTTTAATCTACATATAGATTGGGCAATCCAAATTAGTGACAATACTGTGGAGGAGGAATTCCTTGAGTGTATACTGGATGGTATCCTGGACCAATATGTCGAAGAACCAACTCGAGATCAGGCCATCTTAGAATGGGTATTATGTAATGAGCAAGGATTAATTAGCAATCTTGTTGTGCGAGGCCCCTTGGGAGGAGCGATCATAATATGATAGAATTCTTCATTAAGATGGAGAGTGAAGTAGTTGAATCAGAGACTAGGGTCCTGAATTTAAATAAAGGAAACTACGATGGTATGAGGCGCGAATTGGCTAGGATGGATTGGGGAACGTTACTTAAAGGGTTGACAGTGGATAGGCAATGGCAAACATTTAAAGATCGCATGGATGAACTACAGAATTTGTTCATCACTGTTTGGCATAAAAATAAAACAAAAAAGGTGACTCAACCATGGCTAACAAGGGAAATTAGGGATAGCATAAGATCCAAGGAGAGGACATATAAATTGGCCTGAAAAACCAGCAAACATGAGGATTAGGAGCAGTATAGATTTCAGCAAAGGAGAACAAAGGGATTAATTGAGAGGGGGAAAATAGAGTATGAGAGTAAGCTTGCTGGGAACATAAAAACTGACTGTAAAAGCTTCTATAGATATGTGAAGAGAAAAAGATTGGTGAAGTTAAGCGTAGGTCTCTTGCAGTCAGAATCAGGGGAATTTATAATGGGGAAGAAATAAATGGCTGACCAATGTGCAGTTTTAGTCGCCTTATCTGAGGAAGGATGTTCTTGCCTTGGAGGGAGTGCAGCGAAGATTCACCAGACTGATACCTGGGATGGCAGGAATGACGTATGAAGAGAGATTGGGACGATTGAGCTTGTATTCGCTAGAGTTTAGAAGAATGAGAGGGGATCTCATTGAAACTTATAAAATTCTAACAGGACTAGACAGACTAGATGCAGGAAGGATGTTCCCGATGGCAGGGGAGTCCATAACCAGGGGTGACAATCTAAGGATAAGGGGGAAGCCATTTAGTATTGAGATGAGGAGGAATTTCTTCACCCAGAGAGTGGTGAACCTGTGGAATTCTCTACCACAGAAGGCAGTTGAGGCCAATTCATTAAATATATTCAAGAAGGAGTTAGATATATTTCTTAAGGCTAAAGGGATCAAGGGATATGGGGAGAAAGCAGGAACAGGGTACTGAATTTGGATGATCAGGCATGATCTCATTAAATGGCAGAGCAGGCTCGAGGGTCCGAATGGCCTACTCCTGCGCCTATCTTCTATTTTTCTATGTTTCTATTAATACATACTTTAGTTCTGTCTTCACAAAGGAGAACACAAATAACCTCCCAGAGATGTCGGGGAACATAGGGTCTAATGAGAGGGAAGAACTGAATGAAATCAGTATTTGTAGGGAAATGGTGTTAGGGAAATTGACGGGATTGAAGGCTGATATATCCGCAGGGCCTGATAATTTGTATCCTAGGGTACTTAAGGAAGTGGCCCTAGAAATAGTAGATGCATTGCTGATCATCTTTCAAAATTCTGTCGACTCTGAAACATTTCCCATGGATTGGAGAGTAGCAAATGTAACCCCACGATTTAAAAAGGTGGTAGGGAGAAAACGGGGAATTATAAGCCTGACATCGGTAGTGGGGAAAATGTTAGAGTCCATTATAAAAGATGTAATAGCAGAGCACTTGGTAAACAGTGAAAGGATCGGACAAAGTCAACTTAGATTTACAAAAGGTAAATCATGCTTGCCTAAACCACTGGAATTTTTTGAGGATGTAACTGGTAGAATAGATCAGGGAGAACCAGTGGATGTGGTGTATTTGGACTTTCAGAAGGCCTTCGATAAGGTCCCGCATAAGAGATTGGCGTGCAAAGTTAAATCACATGGGATTGGGGGTAAGGTAATGACTTGGATGGAGAACTGGTTGGCAGACAAGAAGCAAAGAGTTGGAATAAATGGGTCAATTTCCGAGTGGCAGGCAGTGACTGGTGGGGTACCGCAGGGATCGGTGCTAGGATCCCAGTTATTCACAATATATATTAATGATCTAGACGAGGGAACTAGATGTAATATCTCCAAGTTTGCAGATGACACAAAGCTGGGTGGGCGTGTGTGTTATGAGGAGGATGCAGAGAAACTCCAGTATGATTTGGACAAGTTGGGTGATTGGTCAGATGCATGGCAGATGCAGTATAATGTAAATAAATGCGAGGTTATCCACTTTGGTGTCAAAAACAGGAAGGCAAATTATTATCTGAACGGCAATAGATTGGGAATAGGGGAAGTGAAACGAGACATGGGTGTCCTTGTGCACCAGTCGCTGAAGGTAAGCATGCAGGTGCAGCAGGTGGTTAAGAAGGCAAATGGTATGTTGGCCTTCATAGCGAGAGGATTCAAGTACAGGAGCAAGGATGTCTTGCTGCAGTTGTACAGGGCCTTGGTGAGACCACACCTTGAGTATTGTGTGCAGTTTTGGTCGCCTTAATGAGGAAGGATGTTCTTGCCATGAAGGGAGTGCAGCGAAGATTCACCAGACTGATAACTGGGATGGCAGGAATGACGTATGAAGAGAGATTGGGACGATTGAGCTTGTATTCGCTAGAGTTTAGAAGAATGAGAGGGGATCTCATTGAACATATAAAATTCAAACAGGACTAGACAGACTAGATGTAGGAAGGATGTTCCCAATGGCAGGGGAGTCCAGAACCAGGGGTCACAGTCTAAGGATAAGGGGGAAGCCATTTAGGACTGAGATGAGGAGGAATTTCTTCAACCATAGATTGGTGAACCTGTGGAATTCTCTACCACAGAAGGCAGTTGAGGCCAACTCATTATAATATATTCAAGAAGGAGTTAGATATATTTCTTAAGGCTAAAGGGATCAAGGGATGTGGGGAGAAAGCAGGGACAGGGTTCTGAATTTTGATGATCAGCCATGATCTCATTAAATGGCAGAGCAGGCTCGAGGGGCCGAATGACCAACTCCTGCTCCTATCTTCTATGTTTCTATGTTTCTATATATTTTTATTCTTACAACGTCTAGGAACAAAAAGAAGAAACTTGAAGGGCTGAGAGAGAGAGCAGATCACTCTTCTGCCTTGATGCTGAGATCTTTCGTTTAAAGGTCGTATGTATTGCTTGCTGCAGTCTTGATTCTTGTGTAAACTGTTGTATTGCTGCGTGCAATATTTAAATCACTAACGTTCACTTTGATTAATTAATATACAGAGTAGAGTGACTTGCTCTGGCTGGCTACTGTCCAGGTTCACGAATCAATGGAACATCTGTATGCCGACAGAATAAATGGCGCCCGAACAGGGACCTGACATAGTCAAACAAAGAATGGTTGTCACGAGTGAGTAGATTCCAATGTATATGGTCTTCACGTCCCAGGAAGAAGTGGGATTTCTGGACAGAGGCGTGGAGGGTATCACGGGTGGAATATGGAAGTAGCAATCCAAGAATACATAGCGGTGAAGTTACCATGGAGAGAGGACTGGTTCCAGGTAGCGGACCTTCAGTCAAACCCCTTTGAAGCAGGTGATGATGATTGGGTGTGTCTGTTAGAAGAAGGGCCAGAAATAGTGCTGAGAAGGAAGATAAACGTTTGGAAACAGGTTAACATCAGTCTTGTCGCAGCAGGCAAAGGCTGTTGCTTGTGGTTTCAATGTGTAGGGAAGTGTGTGTGAAAGTGTAAAAGAGCCGAGGGCTTCACATTAAGAATGCTGAGAATGTTTCTACTTAATTTCTGTTGTTTGTAAATCTCTATTAAATTGTGTCTGTGTGATGTTTGTTTCCCGTTTCTCTTTCTAGAAGCATGTGCTGCTTTAAGTGTGTTAATTGTTTTCTCTTTGTATGTGTAGACATATGGATTATGTTTGAGATATTTTGAGTGCTGTTTGGTTTTGAACTGATTTAAACTGTGGGAATAATTCTTGGGCTCCCGACCTGGGAGTATCAGGTAAAGTTTAGGCACTGTATGGGCTCATAACCCTTTACAGTGATCAATATTTTAAAATTTGGTGATTCACATTTTAAGTTAAAGATGCTGGTGTGGATTTATTTTGGCTGAAGTTTACTTGTGTAACTGTGAAAAGCACCAAAAAGTTTGATTTACAATAAGAAAGGTAAGATACAGCTTTGAAGATTACAAGTTACAATCGCAGGATGGTGTCTGATCGTATATCAATTTGAACTTCTTCAAAGCACTTTGTACTAATGGGATTACAGCTAAAAAACTTTTATTGCTCAATGCAGATTAAATTAAAAACGCCTGTTCTTGTTTGAAATGAATTGAAACATTTAAAAAGCACTATTTTATTATTCGGTTACTCCAAGTCCTAGACCTGCCTTTGAGATTGCATTCTCCCACACCCACTAAGCTTCTGACAAGCAGGAAGTAATTTGGAATAAAAGAGGATTTATTTCTGTGGACGGCAAGTCGTTGCCTTCGAAAGGGAAGATCCAGTGGATTCTGACAGAGGCTGAGAGGAGGCAACAGCCTTTAGGGGTGGTAAAAATCTGAACCCATTCCAACATGGTCCTCAGGGGCTGTGAGAATGACAAGGCACAGCAGCTAGCCAAAACGTATGAGCATAGTTTGCATTGGAATTGTGGGAACCACACGGAGCCTTGCAGGCCAGATCAATAAAGTTTGAAGTGAAACATCCCCTTTCTCACATTCAGGGTTGCAGGGTGATGACTCCTTAATTAAAGCAGTTCAGGCGGCCATCAAAGCTCGTGGCCCAAAGATGCCTTCAAAGAAAGGACACTTTATAGTACAGGATGACGTGTGATTTGATCCGGGTAAATGGGTGGTCCCACAGTCACTTCTAACGAGGTGTCTGGTGGGCCGCACCCCTGCTGGGCACCAGGAGGGTGAAAGCCCGGTCCAAAGGCAAGTGCAGCAGGTGCGGTGACCCAGTATTGTTCAGCCCATGAATGATATTATTAATGACTGGCTCACCTGTGCCCAGTATGATCCTGGAATTAAAACGCCCTCTAGCCATGTCCCTGGAGCCATGGTCCGTGAAGAAATTTGCAAATTGATTGGTTTTGCCCATTTCAAATGACTCAGAATGGTAGACAGAACAGCTTGGATATAATTGACTGTTATTCCAAATTGGGCTAAGTAACACTCATCAGAAATTGTAAATTGGTTTGGGAGAAAAGGCAGTAAATATGATGGAATGAAGAAGGAGAAGGGGACAGATTCTGTTCCTTTCTAGTCTCACAAGCTGCAGGAGTTCCTTTGTTTTCAGCGGACGGACTGATTCATTAAAAAGCCTGTGTGAATGTTTTGGTGCCAGTGCCGTGGCTTTGAGCTCTTTCTCAATGTGTAAAAATGTTACGAAGATTTAATTTGTTAAGACTAATTTTTTCTTCAGTTATATTCAGTAATTTATAGTTCCTAAAATATTGCTCTGAAAGAAGTTGCAATTATTGATGTTCACTAACATATTAAATGGTGTGAACCCGAGTTTCATTGTGGCCACAATTAAACTCTGCTGATTGTAAACTATGTGGCGATCGCTAATTCCGGACATGAGATCATCACATCTAACAATTGGCAGTTTAAGTTTTCTCAATTGTTTAAGGATTTGAAGTGGAAACTTCTAACTCTGTGGTAGAAATATGGAGACATCTTTTAATTGGATTGTATTAATTAACCGATGCGTTAATTCCTCAGGAGGATTTCAAGGTAGAAAGACTGTGAAAAAAGTAAAATGGAGTTTGATTATTTTTCTATCGGTAATTGTTTAAAAAAAAACACGTGCAGAGGCGCATAACTGTCTGACAACTTCATAGATTCATAGAAATTTACGGCACAGAAGGAGTCAATTCTGTCCATCGTGATCCTGCCGGCTGTAGGTACTTTTTAAATGCAGTGATGGTTTCTGTCTCTACCAACCTTTTAGGCAGTGTGTTCTAGGCCCGCACCACTCTCTGGGTGAAAACAGTCCTCCTCAACTCCCCTCTAATCCTTCTACCAATTACTTAAAATCTATGCCCACTGGTTATTGACCTCCTTGCTCGGGGAATTATCACCTTCCTATACACTCTATCTAGGTCCCTCAATAATTATACACCTCAATTACAGCTCCACTCAACCTTTGCTGGGACAACATCATTGAGAAAACTACACTTTCTGCTCCCTCTGCTCCGCCCCACCCATACAAGGAAGGTGAGGCGGGGGAGACGATACCAGTTTTTGTGGTCACTGAGCTGCAGCAGCACGCGAGTCCAAGCACCAGGCTGGCCAAGACCCGAATGGCGAGGCGGCCTCCTCGACCACCACTTGTAACGAGGCAGAAACCGCTACCACAACCACGCATTGGTCCCTTACCGCGGTTGAAGTGGGGTCACTAAAGGCTATCCTGGCGGCGGGGAATAGGGACCCCAGCCTCCTCAACCTCAGGCAGCGCTGGAGGATTTTTATGATCACCCGCCCGGAACTAGAAGGGGACAACCTCAAACAGGTCTTCCTGGATGCATGTTCCTCAGGATTAAAACAAGAAATGGACCTGGACATACTGAGGGGGTCACAATATATGAGATTTAATTAGAACTAGGCCAAACACTCGGGCAGGAGGGCATTGATTTTCACCAGGTCCGAGCTAACACCAAACAGGGCCCTACCGAAAGCCCGAATGCTTTTTGTGCATAAACTCCATGACATTTCCCAGCGCACCAGGGGCGGTGGAGGGAATTACTTCAAACACCCGAGCTTCAAAAACCTCTTTTTGAACGGCCTCCAACCATTGGTCCATAACGTGCTGGGCGTTTACGTCTCCAAAGACACCGCGTGGGAACAACTACGCACCCATGCCAGGACTGCTTGGGATCAGACCCGTGCCAATATCCCTAGGACACCTGCCAAGGCTGCAGTAGCGGCCGTTGAGGACCCGCTGCCTAACCAAAAGTCAGGGCCATCTAGAACTCCAGACAGAGAGTTCGGGACACACCCACCCTACTCTCTCAGCTTCCCAGCGGAAGGACAGTCTTCTCAACCCTGGATATTTCTAATGGCTTTTGGAGAATCCCTATAAGACAGGAAGATCAGTTTAAATTCGCATTTACCTTCGAGGATCAGGGTTACACCTGGACGTGTTTGCCGCAGGGGTCCGATAATGCCCCCATTATTTGTCCACAAACGTATGGCCAGGGTTCTGAAGAGCTTTCCACTACCTTCCGATTTGCTTCAATATGTTGATGATATCCTGCTTGCTGCCACAGACGGCGCCCAGCACCGAAACCCCCTACAAGAACTATTGCGAACCTGAAGGGTGCCGGACTAAAGGTTCAACCACGTAAGGCACAATTGGCACAGGACTGTTACCTTTAAAGGCGTCCGAATCGGAGCATCCGGCATCAGCCCGGAACGGCCCCAGGTCGAAACCATCCAGCGTCTATCCCTGCCCACCTCAAAGACTGCACTGCGTTCCTTCCTTGGGCTGGTGGGATATCAGCGTACCTTCATTCCACGGTTCACAGAGACTGCTGCACCACTTCATGAACTACTTAAAGGAGATGACCATCATATCAAACCCGGCTGGACTGAGGGCTGCATGGGCGCAGTGGCGCCGTTGAAGCAATCCGCCTACAGGCGACATGTCTGGTTTCACCCAATCCCAGAAACCCCTCCACATGGTGTTCGGACCCAGCGAGAAAAGCCCTTCGCCGCCGTATGCCAAGATAACCAGGGCGGACTAGTAACTATCGCATCGGCCTCCAGAATCTTAAGGGGCGTCGAACTGACTTACTCCACTTGCGAAAGACACTTGTTGTCCACGATCTGGGCCGTCAAACACTTCACCACAATACGGCGTTCAAGCGGGTGATACTGCAGATTCCACACACACCTCTGAACCTGTTGCTCCGGCCCGGAGACACGCTGGTGTCATCAGCCCGGCTGAGCCATTGGACATTGGAACTGACTCAGCGCGACCTGGAGATCACTCCCAAACCAATTACCTCACTGCCTCAGCGTCTCCTGTACGACGAACCACCACACGAATGTTCCCTTCCTCCGCTGGACTTCCGCATCCCTTCGGTCCAGGCAGAGCTGATTCAGGACGCTCCGGATGCCTTTATCGAGGGATCGTCATTTCACAAGGACGGTAAACCGTGCACCGGGTTCGCCATTATCTTGCCGAATGTGGTCATTCATTAAAAATGTAGCCCTCATTCGGCACAGTACGCTGAGGTGGCTGCCCCCGTCACTGCCATTCAGATTACCAGTTCTCAAAGTATGAATATTTGGTCCGACAGTGCCTATGCTATCAACACCCTGCTCTCCTTACCCCTGTGTGCCCGGAATAACGTTTGCATGACCGACGGTAAACTCTTGTTACACGCGGTCCTTTTTCGGGTTCTGGACGCGGTGTTGCGGGGACGTACGGCACCTGTCTATATGGGCACGGTTAGGGCACATTCCCGCTCCATGGAACCACTAGCTAGGGGCAACTCCTCTGCAGACAAGGCAGCAAAGCAGGCCGGAATAGTGGCCTGTTTGTGGGGGCAAAACCCCAGGAAACTGACCCGTTACCCGTATCAGCTGTAAGCCCGGCCAACGATCCAGCCTCCTTGCAAGCCATGTACGACCCATACTCGGTCGTAATCGCATGGCACCTGCAGGGCCAGCCTTACTGGGCCAACCCCGTTAACCCCGCTCACCTCCCTTCACCATGATGCGCCCGGCACCCTGCTATACATCCTCATGTACGTCAGTACCCCGGATGTCTGCGTCACCTGCGCCCCCCCCCCCCGGCTATGGGAGTAGAATTATTCGATTTACTACGGAGCCTGGACACACATCCAGATAGACTTTATAGGCACCCTCGTCACGGCGCCCTCGGGCTACAAATACTGTCTGGTCCTAATAGACATATTGATGAAATGGATTGAGGCTTTCCGCTGTAGAATGAACACAGCCCTGACAGCAGCAAAACTGCTTTTGTGTGAGGTGGTCTGCAGGTGCGGAATAACAATCCAGGTGGATAGTAACCAAGAGACTCATTTTACCAGCAAAATGTTCTGAGAGCTTCAGAGACTCATGAAATTCTCCCACAAATTGCATGTAGTGCACCACCCACAATCATCAGGGGTAGTGGAGTGGGGAAATCGAACCCTTAAAACCATGCTGGAAACGTTTTGTACGGACCACCCCAGACAGTGGTTTAACATGTTATCCAACTGTCTGATGGCCATGAGAGCAAACCCACATAGCACCACAGATATTTCAGCTTACCAGGCTATGACGGGGTGGTTAATGAGAAGGCCTGCCCACCTCCTCACTCCACCCCTCACCCCACTTCGCCAGGGGACAAGGCCAGCATTTATTGCTCATCCATAGTTGCCCTTGAGAAGGTGGTGGAGAGCCGCTTTCTTGAACCGCTGCAGTCCATGTGTTGAAGGTACTCCCACAGTGCTCTTAGCTACGGAGTTCCAGGATTTTGACCCAGCGACCATGAAGGATCGGCGATATGCTTCTAAGTCAGGATGGTGTGTGACTTAGAGGGGAACTTGGAGGTGGTGGTGTTCCCATGCGCCTGCTGCCCATGTCTTTCTAGGTGGAAGAGTTCGCGGGTTTGGGAGGTGCTGCCGAAGAAGGCTTGGTGAATTGCTTTAGTGCATCATGTAAATGTTACACACTGCAGCCACGGAACGCCGGTGGTGGAGGGAGTGAATGTTTAAGATGGTAGATGGGGTGCCAATCAAGCGGGCTGCTTTGTCCTGGATGGTGTCGAGCTTCTTGATTGTTCTTGGAACTGCACTCAACCATGCAAGTGGAGAGTATTCCATCACACTCCTTACTTGTGAGATGTAGATGGTGGAAAGGCTTTGGGGAGTGAGGAGTTGAGACGCTCGCCGCAGAATACCTAGCCTCTGACCTGCTCTTGTTGCCATAGTATTTATGTGGCTGGTCCAGTTAAGTTTCTGGTCAATGGTGACCAAAAGGATGTTGATGATGGAGGATTCGGCGATGGTAATGTCGTTTAATGTCAAGGGGCGGTGGTTAGACTCTCGCTTGTTGGAGATAGTCATTACCGTGCACGTCTGTGGCGCGAATGTTACCTGCCACTTGTAAGCCCAAGCCTGAATGTCGTCCAGCTCTTTTTGCATGCGGGCATGGACTGCTTCATTATCTGTACAGCTGAGATTGGCACTGAACACTGTGCAGTCATCAGCGAACACTACTATTTCTGACCTTATGTTGAAGGGGAAGCCATTGATGAAGCAGCGGAAATGGTTGGGCCTAGGTCACTGCCCTGACGAACTCCTGCAGCGATGTCCTGGGGCTGTGATGATTGACATTCAGCCACCACAGTCATCTTCCTTTCTGCTAGGTATGACTCCAGCCAGTGGAGAGTTTTCCCCCGATTCCCATTGACTTCAGTTTGACTAGGGCTCCTTGATGCCACATTCGGTCAAATGCTGCCTTGATGTCAAGGGCAGTCACTCTCACCTCGCTCTGGAATTCAGCTCCTTTGTCCATGTTTGGACCAAGGCTGTAATGAGGTCGGGAGCAGAGTGGTCTTGGCAGATCCCAAACTGGGCATCAGTGAGCAGGTTATTGGTAAGTAAGTGCCGCTAGCACTGTCGATGACACCTTCCGTCACGTTGCTGATGATTGAGAGTAGACTAATGTGGCAGTAACTGGCCGCATTGGATTTGTCCTCATTTTTGTGGACAGGGCTTACCTGGGCAGTTTTCCACATTGTCGGATATATGCCAGTGTTGTATCTGTACTGGAACAGCTTGGCTAGAGGCGCGGCTAGTTCTGGAGCACAAGTCTTCAGCACGACAGCCGGGATGTTGTCGGGGCCCACAGCCTTTGTTGTATCCAGTGCGCTCAGCCGTTTCTTGATATCACGTGGAGTGAATCGAATTGGCTGAAGACTGGCTTCTGTGATGGTGGGAACCTCAGGAGTAGGCCGATATGGATCATCCACTCGGCACTTCTAACTGAAGATGGTTAAAAACGCTTCAGCCTTGTCTTTCGCACTCACTTGCTTGGATTGTTACTGAGGGTGAGTGGGAAATCAATTCTGATTCCCCCTATCAGATTACAAGTAACAATTAGAATCTGTCTCAAAAACTGCAGAACTTCGAATTTACACATGAGATAAGGACTCAATGCCTTATTTTTTCACAGAATCATAGAATCATACAGCACAGAAGCAGGCCATTGGGTCCATGTAGCCTGTGCCGGCCCTTTGAAAGAGCTATTCAATTAGTCCGAATCCCCTGTCCTTTTGCCATAGCCCTGCAAATCCCTCACTTCCAGTATTGATCCCATTCACGTTTTAAAGTTATTATTGAATCTCCTTCTATCACCTTTCCAGGCAGTGCATTCCAGATCATAACAACTCGCCGCGTAAAACACATTCTCCTCAGCTTCGCTCTGGTTTTTTGCCAATTATCCTAAATCTTTGTCTTTTGGTTACGACCCTTCCGCCACTGGAAACAGTTCCTCATTATTTACTCTGTCCAAATCCTTGAACAACTCCATTAAATCTCCCCTTAACCTTCCCTGGTCGAAGGGGGGAAATCTCAGCTTCTCCAGTCTCTCCATATAACTGAAACGTCTCATCTCTGGTACCATTCCAGTAAATGCCCTCTTCTCATGGGGAACTAGGGATGGGAAAGTAATACCGGCCTTGACAGCGTCACCCCTAGCCTGAGAAGAAATACATAGAAATAATAAAATAGGATTAAAATCAATGATTTTATAATTCATTGATTGAAACCAGATAAGGCCTGTGATCAGAGCGGGGCGTCAAGTACGCTAAACAAATTGTCAACAACACTTGGATCTCCAATTCTATCGTTGTATGATTGATACTACTCACACTTTCCCAATCCCCCTATCCTTACAAAAGGTGCTTGATAAAGTATCACATATTACCAAAATTGAAGCCCATGGGATTAAAGTGGCAGTGATAACAGTGAGTGGTGTGGAAAAATATTAGTATTACAGTGAGTGCTGTGGGGAATAACAGCCCAGAGTGTGGCATGTATCATAGTGTGACAGTGAGTGGTGTGGGGTTTATCAGTATGTAAGAGAGGATTACAATGAGGGGTGTATCAGAGTGTTACAGTGAGGGGGTTGGGATATGTAAGAGAGGATTACAGTGAGAGCTGTATCAAAGTTTTACAGTGAGGGGTGTGGGGTTTATCAACGTGTTGCAGTGAGGTGCGTGGGGTATATCAAAGAGTTAAAGTGAGTCGTGTGGGGTATATCAGAGTGTTACAGTGAAGGCTGTGGGCCATATCAGAGAGTTAGAGAGAGAGGTGTCCGGTATATCAGAGTGTTAGAGTGAGGAGTGTGGGGTAAATCGCAGTGTTACAGCGAGGGATGTGGGCTAATCAAAGTTACAGTGAGGGATGTGGGGTGTATCATAGTCTTGCAGTGAGTGGTGTGTGGTAAATCACAGTTTTACATTGAGGGGTGTGAGGTATATCAGAGTGTTAAAGGGAGGTGAGGGGCGTATATCGGTCCGTTACAGTAGAGGTTTGGGTTATGTAAGAGGATTAAAGTGAGGGTTATATCAGAGTGCTCAAGTGAATGATGTGGATATATCAGAGTGTTAAAGGGAGGTGAGTGGGGTATATCAGATTGTTACAGCGAGGGGTGTGGGCTATATCAGAGTGTAACCGTGTGGTGTGATAGGTATATCAGAGTGTTACCATGAGGGGTGTGGGATATATCGGTGTGTTACAGTGAGGGGTGTGTGGGATATATCAAAGGGTTATAGTCAGGGGAGTGGGTTTATATCAGAATGCTACAGTGAGGGGTGTGGTGTACATCAGAGTAATAAAATGAGCGGTGTGGGTTTATATCAGATTGTTACATTAAGGGGTGTCGGGTATATCAGTGTGTTACAGTGAGGGGTGCGGGGTATATCAGAGTGTTACAGTAAGTCATGTGGCGTATATCAGCGTGTTAAAGCGAGGCGTGTGGAATATATCAGAGAGTTACAGTGAGGGATGTGGGGCATATCAGAGTGTTACAGTGAGGGGTGTGAGGTATATCAGAGTGTTACAGTGAGTTGTGTGGGGTATATCATAGTGTTACAGTGAGGGGTGTGGGGTATATCAGAGTGTTACAGTGAGTTGTGTGGGGTATATCAGAGTGTTATATTGAGGGGTGTGGGTATATCAGAGAGTTACAGTGAGTCGTGTGGGATATATCAGTGTGTTACAGCGAGGGGTGTGGGGTATATTAGAGTCTTAGAGTGAGTCGTGTGGGATATATCAGTGTTTTACAGCGAGGGGTGTGGGGTATATTATAGAGTTACAGTGAGGGCTATGGGGTATATCAGAGAGTTACAGTGAGTCGCGTGGGGTATATTGGTCTGTTACAGTGAGAGGTTTGGGATATGTACGAGAGGATTAAAATGAGGGGTATATCAGAGTGTCAAAGTGAGTGATGTAGGGTATATCACAGTGGTACAGCGAGGGGTAAGGGATATATCATAGTGTTACCGTGTGGGGTGTTGGGTATATCATGTTGTTACCGTGAGGGCTGTCGGGTATATCGGTGTGTTGCAGAAAGAGGTGTGTGGGGTATATCAGAATATCATAGTCAGGGGCGTGCGATTACATCAGAGTGTTACAGTGAGGGGTGTGGTTTATATCAGAGTAATACAATGAGTGGTGTGGGTTACCTCAGAGTGTTACAGGGAGAGTTGCGTTGTATAACAGAGTGTTACAGTCAGGGGATCGGGATTATATCAGTGTGTTACACTGAATGGTGTCGGGTATATCAGAGTGTTACAGCGAGGGGTATGGCGTATATCAGAGAGTGTTACAGTGAGGGGTGTCGGGTATATCAGGTTTACAGTCAGGGGTGTTTGGTATATTGGAGTGCTACAGCGAGGGGTATGCAGTATATCAGAGAGTGTTACAATGAGGGGCATGGGGTATAACGGTGTGTTACATTAAGAGAGTTGATGTATGTAAGAGAGGGTTACAGTCAGGAGTGTGGGGTATATCAGAGTGTTACATTGAGGGGTTTGCTTTATATCAGAGTGTTACAGTGAGGGGTGTGGGGTATATCAAGGTGTTACAGTGAGGGGTGTGGGGTATCTCAGAGTGTTACAGTAAGGGATGTTGGGTATATCAGAGTCTTACAGTGAGTGGTGTGGTTTATATCAGAGTGTTACAATGAGGGGTGTGGGTTATATCAGTGATACAGTGAGTAGCGCCATGTATATCAGAATTACAGAAGCGTGTTTGGGGTGTTACAGTGAGTGGTGTGGATTTATATCAGAGTATTACAGTGAGGGATGTGGGGTACGTCAGAGTGTTACAGTGAGACCAACAGGGGACAGAGAGAGAGACATACGGTGGGAGATAGAGAAAGAAAGAGAGAGACCGACAGGGGGTTGGAGGCAGAGACATACGGTGAGAGATAGAGAGAGAGAGAGACCGACAGGGGGATGGAGAGAGAGACATACGGTGGGAGATAGATAGAGAGAGAGAAAGACCAACAGGGGAACAGAGCGAGAGACATACGGTGGGAGATAGATAGAGAGAGAGAGAGAGACGGACAGGGGTTTGGAGGCAGAGACATACGGTGAGAGATAGAGAGAGAGAAAGACCAACAGGGGAACAGAGCGAGAGACATACGGTGGGAGATAGAGAAAGAAAGAGAGAGACCGACAGGGGGTTGGAGGCAGAGACATACGGTGAGAGATAGAGAGAGAGAGAGACCAACAGGGGGATGGAGAGAGAGACATACGTGGGAGATAGATAGAGAGAGAGAGAGACCAACAGGGGGATGGAGAGAGAGACATACGGTGGGAGATAGATAGAGAGAGAGAAAGACCAACAGGGGAACAGAGCGAGAGACATACGGTGGGAGATAGAGAGAGAGAGAGAGAGAGACGGACAGGGGGTTGGAGACAGAGACATACGGTGGGAGATAGTGAGAGAGAGAGAGAGACGGACAGGGGGTTGGAGACAGAGACATACGGTGGGAGATAGATAGAGAGAGAGAGACGGACAGGGGGTTGGAGACAGAGACATACGGTGGGAGATAGTGAGAGAGAGAGAGAGACGGACAGGGGGTTGGAGACAGAGACATACGGTGGGAGATAGAGAGAGAGAGAGAGACGGACACGGGTTGAGACATACGGTGGGAGATAGAGAGAGAGAGAGAGAGAGACGGACAGGGGGTTGGAGACAGAGACATACGGTGGGAGATAGAGAGAGAGAGACCAGCAAAGGGCCAGAGAAAGACATACGGTGGGATGTAGGGAGAGAGCGACATACAATGTTGGAGACAGACCGACGGGGAGGGAAACAGATGGAGACAGCCTGGGGGGATACAGATGGTGGGTGACACAGAGATAGACAGATGGAGAGACGGACGGTAGGGGGCAGACGGGGAGACAGAAAAATCAGGCAGGTTTAAGATAGAGAGAGATAAACAGATAGGCGGAGACAGACGGGGGTGAGACAGATGGTGGGGGCCAGAAGGAGAGACAGACCAGCTGAGGAGACAGCTGGGGTGAGTGAAAGAGAGAGTCAGACGGTGGGAGACAGACGGGGAAGACAGGCGCGGGAGATAGTGGGCTGTATTATCCGATCGGAGGCTCCCCGCATGCGAAAGCCTCCGATCTGGAAAAAAATCTGCGCACATACCTGAGGGCTGCCAAGGTGCGTATAGTTGCGATGCTGGGACTCTCGAACTCCAAGTCTACAGGGCCTACGTATCCCAGGGGCGCATGCGGTTCGCAAGCCTCCCTGGGATCACGTGGGCCATTGGGAGCATTCTTGACAGATCGGAAATGCCGGTTTTCAGCGCATGTACACAGCGCGTACACCCCCGTAGGAATAGGAATATCCGGGCCAGTGTAAGAGAGACATACTGGGGAGTAGGAACCGGAAACAGACCAGGATTAGAATTACAGGGTCTGAGAGACTGATGGAAACAGACGGGGGGAGGACAGAGAGAGACATATGGTGGGAGATAGAGAGAGAGAACGACAGAGCCAGCGGGGAGACAGACCGATGCGAGAGAGACGGATGGAAACAGACTGGGGCGAGACATATAATGCGTGACACAGACAGAGGCAAATGCGGAGACATTTTCAGATTTCCTATTTTACCCACGATGACAATCCCGTTCTATTTTAATATTTATGATGTTATTGTCGACAGCACATCCCACAGCTGGAATCTGAGCATCATCCACAGGAGTGCAAGCTGGTATGAAATAGTCATTTAACAACTCTGCCAGAGCCTGGGAATCTATTTCAATCTGTCCTGAACTGTCTTTCAGTGACCCTAAACCATCATTCACGGTCTTCTGACTCCTGACGTCGCTGGAAAAGCTTTTGCTATTATTACCACAATGGTTCAGCATCTTCTTTGTCAAAGATCTCTTCGCTTCTCTAATGGCTGCTTTTGCCTCCCTCAATTGAGGGTGATATCTTTCCCTATTCTCCTGTAGCCTGAATCCATGTTGATCTGAATTGGGTTCAATGTAAGACAGCTCGGGGAGTCAGGAATGATTCAACCGACGCCTAGACCTACGCTAAAACCTCAGCCGGCGCCTTAGTAAGGATTGCTCTGGTTCCTCGCCATATATTTGTCAGGCTACCGAACCCCAACTTTCTTACAGTCCACTCCTGGGGGCCCCACTCCCTGAACCTACTTCCTTCAGCAGGGTGAGTGGTAGAGTTCCGGAGCAGTAGTGATCCCAGAATAACTGACAGGATCGCAATCCCGTGGATGTTCCGGGCCGTGCATTTTTAGTAATCCTGGTGTCTAACACGTCAATAAAACAGGGAATTCCTGGAAACACACTGCAGGTCCTTCATTATCTGACAGGATTGATGCAGGGAGGATGTTTCCCCTGGCTGGGGAAGCTAGAACCAGAGGTCACAGTCTCAGAATAAGGGTCGGCCATTTAGGACTGAGATGAGGAGACATTTCTTCACTCAGAGGTTGCTGAAACTTTGGGATTCACTACCGCGGAGGGCTGTGGAGGATCAGTCGTTGAGTATATTTAATACAGATATCAAAACTTCTTGGATATTAAACGAATCAAGGGATATGGGGATAGTGAAAGAACGTGGAGTTGAGGTAGAAGATCAGCCATGAACTTGTTGAATGACGGAGAAGGCTCGAGGGGCCGAATGGCCTACTCCTGCTCCTATTTCTTATGTTCTTATTTCTTCTTATCTGTAGAGGAAATATCTGTTGTATAATTGTACCAGCCTATGCTGAAGGTGCTGCGTGACGGTGGGGATCGGCCCCAGTCACCATTGCCCTCCAGTACCTTGTCAAGTGGTAATTCTGAGCTGTGAGCCCATACAGTGAGCTGCCAGAATTTCGACCATGGGGAGCAGCACAGCCTTTCAGGAAGTGCATTCCAGGACATAACAGCAGGATGGGTAAAAATGTTCCCCTCATGTCACCTCTGGTTCTTTCCCCAATTACCTTAAATCTGTGTCCTCTGACTACCGACCCTTCTGAAACTGGAAACAGTTTCTCCTTATTAAGAGTGTTATAGGACTGGAGGAGGTCATAGAGATAGGGAGAGGCGAGGCCATGGAGGGATTTGAACAAGATTATGAGAATGTTAAAGGCTGAAACCACCAGCCGTCTCTCCCAGTACAGAATGTGACTCAATACTAACAGGAAGGATTTTAGTTTAACTCCTAAATGTGCAGAAACGTAAGTCATTGCCCCTCTAAATATCACAAATAGATGCATAATGAGCAGAAATCAATCTCTGTACCTTTAACTAAGAGTGACATGGAAACAGAGAAATGAATGGCCTTTAAACAACTGGTCGATAATCCAGGACACAATGAGCAGTCACTTGGACACGTGTGGATTAATTAAGGAAAGCCAACACGGATTTGTTAAAGGCAAATCGTGTTTAACTAACTGGCTTTCATAAGGGAATTAGCTAAGTACCTGAAGGAAAACAAACACAGGGCTACGGGGAAAAGGCGGGGCGGGGTGGGACTTGCTGAAGTGCACTTGCAAAGAGCCGGCACGGGCTCGACGGGCCGAATGGCCTCCTTCTGTGCTGTAACCATTCTATTAGTCTATGGTCCACTTTGCACTGAAGTGTCTGAAACTCATAATAGGAACTCCAGGAAAACAAAATTCTGACAAGTGTTAAACTGTTTACTGGACAAAAAAAAATCTCGATTTAACTTTTAAAAGATAAATTGTTTAACAGGGGTTCACACTGACTCACCTGACTGGCAGACTCAAGCACCGCGATTGGTTGCAGAACACGCTGCTCCTTTGGCCCGCCGGCCTCTGAGCTCTCTTCCTGTTGTTTCCCAGGGAAATGGATCACCCCTCGCCAACATTATGCTGCCAGATGAGATTCAGGGGCTCAGAGGAAGAAACGAAATGAAGCCTTGATTCTGAGTTAGGAAATACAATTAGAGAAACATGATCCAATTCATAAACTGAACTGAGTGCCCATGGCTCTGTGCTCCAAATGTGCTTCTTTCAGCTCAAGTTATCATTCACACATCCAACTGCCTGGATTAGCCTTGCCCTTCGAAACCCATCACAGAAATTGCAGTACGATAGCAAAATACTGCAGATGCTGGAAATAAGAAATAACAACAGAAAACGCTGGAAAAACTCAGCAGGCGAGGCAGCATCCGTGGAGAGAGAAACAGAGTTGCGCGGTCGAGCAGTATTTGGTGTTTAGTTGTGCTAAACCTTTACAAAACACTGGTTACTACTCAGCTGGAGAATTGTTCTCAATTCTGTGCGCCACACTTTAGGAAGGATGTCAATGCCTTCGAGAGGGTGCAGAGGAGATTGAAGAGAATGATACCAGGATGAGGGACTTTGGTTACGTGGAGAGAAGCTGGGCTTGTTCTCCTTAGAGCAGAGAAGGTTAAGAGGAGATTTAATAGTGGTGTAAATAAGGAGAAACTGTTTCCAGTGGCAGAAGGGTCGGTAACATAGATTGAAAGTGATTGGCAAACGAACCAGAGGCGAGATGAGGAAGCATTTTTTTACACAGCATGTTATGATGCTCTGGAATGCACTGTCTGAAAGGGTGATGGAAGCAGATTCAATAGAAACTTTCAGAAGGGAATTGGATAAATACTTGGAGAGAAACATTTTCAGGCTCTTGCGATGAGCAGGGAACTGGAACCATTTTTAGCACAACCAAAGAGCCGGCACACGCTCAGTGGGCAGAATGGCCTTATTCTGTGAAAGACAAATGGTGGATTATACTACCCAGAGTGCTCTGCGCGGCAGAATAAGGCCTATCTGCATCAGAAGGCGCGCAGGCGCGGGGAGGGCAGAGCCCCAAGAGATCGCCTTAGTGCGCAGAGCATGCACAGTGCGGCTCCGAGAGACTGAGCCGAACCAGGGTTTGATAAAGGTTCATCATAACATCCTTGCTTTCAACTCTATGCCTCTATTTATGAAATTGAGAGGTCGCACAACACCAGGTTATAGTCCAACAGTTTTATTTGAAATCACAAGCTTTCGGAGCTATCGATTGCCCCTTCCTCAGGTGAAGTAAATTAGATACAGAATCGCCAAAGCATATATAGATAGAGAACAAAGCATGTGTACCTTACAATTGCAGACCACTAAATTGAATCATCCTGACTATCTGCCGAGGTGTGATAAAGTTAATCAAGTCAGCCAGGAAGGTACCACATCAAAGACATAGCAAGATACAACTGAGACAATGAGGTGCAGTCGCAGGGGTTCTAACGTGTCAAAAGCTGCCGTCTGTATGTAAAACGAAAAGCTTTAAAATTTTTACTTTTTTACTGGGAAAATTTTTACTTTTTTACTGGGAATCACATCTGTGAACAAGCCAACGACGACTCGAGTCCGGATCACGTCATGTCTATTTATGAAGCCCAGGATCCCGAAAGCTTTTTTAACCACTTTCTAAACCTGCCCTGATACCCAGCACCCCTTCCCCTTCGCCCGGCACCTTCCCGTGCACGCGCAGGAGATGCAACACATGCCCTTATACTTCCCCTCTTCCCACTGTCCAGGGCCCCATACACCCCTTCCAGGTGAAACAGCGATTTACTTGTACTTCCTGCAATTTAGTATACTGTATTCGCTGCTCACGATGTGGACTCCTCTACATTGGGGAGACCAAACGCAGATTGGGTGACCGCTTTGCGGAACACCTCCGTTCAGTCCGTAAGGGGGACCCCGCGCTCCCGGTGGCCTGTCACTTTAATTCACCGCTTCACTCCCACTCTGACCTCACCGTCCTCGGCCTATTACACTGTTCCACGGAAGCTCAGCGTAAGCTCGAGGAACAGCACCTCATCTTTCGTTTAGGCACGCTACAGCCCTCTGGACTCAATATCGAGTTCAACAATTTTAGATCATAACCTCAGCTCCAATCACATTTATATTTTATTTTATCCACCCTTTTATTTGTTCCACCCCCACCTTTTTTTTCCTCCTAGAAGCTGGCAGCTGTCCTTCATTCTGCCAGTGGATTTCACACTTCATTCAGCCTTAATCTGTCACATTAACACCACCTCTAGCCTTGCATATCTCTTAATGTCTCTTAATGTCTCTTCATCTCCACCTTTGTTCCTTTATCCCCTCCCCCTTTTCCCAGCTTTACCCTGGCCTTAAATCTATTTGATTCCCGGCTCTTCCCAGTTCTGATGAAAGGTCATCGACCTGAAACGTTAACTCTCTTTCTCTCTCCACGGATGCCGCCTGGCCTGCAGAGTTTTTCCAGCGTTTTCTGTTGTTATTTCTGATACCTTTAATGATTTGTGCATATATACCCCCAGGTCCCTCTGTTCCTGCACCCCCTTTAGAATTGTACCCTTTAGTTTCTCTTGCATCTCCTCGTTCTTCCTACCAAAATGCATCATAGAGTTATCGTCACCACTTCGCACTTTTCTGTTTTAAATTTCATCTGCCACGTGATATCCAGGGAAAGAGTAGTGCCCATTAGGTACCAAAGTGGCAATCTGTGTGTAGAGCCGGAAGATGCAGGTGAGGTTTTAAATGAATATTTTGCCTCTGTGTTCGCTATCATCCCGCTCCCACGCGCCTATCCCCCAAGCGTATCTATCAGCGGAGATCCGACCTGAAAGGCAGAGGCGGGCGAGCCAATTTAAATTATTATTAGCTGGTTGTCAGACCTTTAAGAGTGGCTTTAACCTTAACCTTAAATTTAACTGGATGGACATGGGAAACACGCTGCTCGGGAACCACATCTGTCAACCTGAGGCAGGATTTCAGTTGCCATTACTCCAACTGATTACTTGACAGCATCAAATGTATAGCAAAACTCTAACCTGACAGCTGATACTTTCCTCAGCAGAAGCTGTTTCTCACTGCATTCTCAGCACAGATTCTGCAGCTTAGAGCCTTTCCAGCAAAGTCTCCATCCAGTGTCACCTCATTGGGAGAATCTCTCTCACTATTGACAGATTGCTTCTGTCATCTCTACTTCACCTGCCATCTATTCCATCAGCATGGATGCCGTTTATACTGTCTCACCTTGGTCCTCAGAATCTGACCACGATGAGCCCCAACACCAGCAGCATCAGGCACACCAGCAGCACCAACAACAACACCACCAACCTTCTCCGCAATCACTTGATGCTGCAGAGGACAGAGCACATCAGCACCCGAGCACATTGCTGTCCCGCAGACCAGGGCTGGCCTCACCATGGAGAGATTTACTTCACTTAACGCTGTTCACCCTTGCAGCTGCCACATGATGCTCCAGGTTGGCACCACCCCACAGCAACACCGTAAAGCATCCCTGCAATGACCAAGCCGTTCCTTTCACACTCACCACCATTGCTGGAGGTACCGTTATGTCTCACCATTCACTGTATCTCATTAATCCACTTGCAAAGGTGCACACACATCTGTCCAAGACCGGAAAGTGTTGAAAATATGGATTTTGATGTTTGACAGTACATTAACGGAAACTTTATATAAACATTCGATAAAACACCCAAGTGGCTACCCTTGTGAATTATACCTGTGTACGAAAGACTGATACTTGGATGTTTTTTGTAATAACATGTATAAGTGTGAGTGTAGAATAGTGAACTTCACATTAACCAAATATCCATATTGAGTGTGAACTTTAATGACTTGTGCATAAATTGCTGAGGCTTGCTCCAAATGTAACTGCAAAGACAGCCAGGACTAGTCATGAGAAGCTCTGATAATGGACAGTATCGCAGCTGACGCAGTTTATGAGGCCTTGTACTGCCTGTACCAGGGAAGCTAGAAATGAGAGAGATGAGGTAAATTCCAATGGGGTGAAGAACTATAAACAAGATGACGATGAACAGGGTAAAGTTGTAGGACAAATACTGGAAAGGCGGGGTCAGGATGCTAAAATTAGCCTGAGTGACAATGGTGTTTTGACCATTACAACCTATTAAAATAGGTGATTTTGTTAAAGGCCATATATGGACAATGCCCAAAACATATGGGTTAAAACCTTGACACTCGAAAAACAACTTTACACAGACCTACTGCAAGAACAAAGGAACGGACTGAAGACGACGTCACTTGTGTCCGAGAGGTTCCAGAGTCCAAGGGCTGCGAGCTACTCGTTAAACTATCGCCTGCTGTTCAGTCTATTACGCTGTAAGCTTAATAAATCTTGATCTATTGCTCAAATATACTGGCCGCTTCCTATTGGTGTCTTCTCCAAGACATCTGGGAGATCATAGAGATCTTACACTTGTGTGTCATCTTTCTCTTCTGCATGTATCTACGAGGAGCTAGTCCTGTGGCTTCAGCAGAGGTAGAGGCAGCCTGCTCACTTCCCTGCTGCCAAGGAGGTGGAGAGCACCTTGCTGCACAGAAGTGAGGCCATGAGGACCCACGTCTATGCTGACATCACTCTTAGAGAGGAGGTCTATGAGCCTCTGCCATCTATTCTCTATTGGTCATGATGTGGAGATGCCGGCGTTGGACTTGGGTGGACAAAAATGAGAAGTCGCACAACACCAGGTTATAGTCCAACAGATTTATTTAAAATTACAAGCTTTCGGAGCTGTCGCCCCTTCCTCAGGTAGAGTTACTGTGAGACAATCTATTAGAATTCACAGAAACTAAACACAGAGAAAATGCATTCAATCTTTCCCTACATCAAAGACACACTAAGAGCACATCCAAGACAATGAGATGTGTCCCAGGGGGTCCAACGTGTCAAAACACCTGCTGGCTGCATATCCTCTCCATTTGGGTTTGTTTCTTGTGTTTGTTTTTTTAAAAAGCTGGAAAGACCGGCAACGATGTCAAGTCACGTTCTGTATCGTGACATGAACCCGATATCCCGATTGAGGCCTTCCTCATGAGTGCGGAACTTGGCTATCTTCTCCAAGGCGGCCTTCGGGATACACGACAACGCAAAATCATCCAGCAGAAACTGATAGCCAAGTTCCGCTCTCATGAGGATGGCCTCAATCGGGATATCGGGTTCATGTCACGATACAGAACGTGACTTGACATCGTTGCCGGTCTTTCCAGCTTTTTAAAAAAACAAACACAATAAACAAACCCAAATGGAGAGGATATGCAGCCAGCAGGTGTTTTGACACGTTGGACCCCCTGGGACACATCTCATTGTCTTGGCTGTGCTCTTCGTGTGTCTTTGATGTAGGGAAAGATTGAATGCATTTTCTCTGTGTTTATATTCTGTGAATTCTGATAGATTGTCTCACAGTAACTCTACCTGAGGAAGGGGCGACAGCTCCGAAAGCTTGTAATTTTAAATAAATCTGTTGGACTATAACCTGGTGTTGTGCGACTTCTCATTTTTATCTATTCTCTATACATAGCCATCTATCCTCCATAAAGATCATGTGTTCCTCCGACTGGCATATTAGCTGCTCCATGTAGCTGCCCATCCTATCCATGGAGGAGCCTACAGTCACCATGGGCTGTGACATGCTGGTGGTCATGTTGCAGATGGGCTCCTCCATTCTCTGAACATTTGTAGTCATCGCGCTCGTAAAACCTGTCAGAGCCCCCCTGCACTTCTTGCTGCACCTCCAGGATCGCCCTCTTTCTGGATGGCCCCCGAGGCTCAGCGTCTGCATGCAGCTGAGCAGAGCTGGGAGCGCCCTGCGCCCTAAGGCAAGGAGTCTCCACTGCTGTCCCTGTGTCCACCATCTGCTCTTGCACACTTGTAAGTTATGAGACACCAGGTTACAACACTACTCTATCTCGTGTGGGACTCACCGAGGTTTGCGTGTCTGCCCTTGTGTTGGGTGAGCTTATGTCTGGTGATGGTGCGCCCTCAGAGGCTGGAGGCTCCACTGAGGAGTCCTCTTCCTCTTCATCCTGGACAGTGGAGGGTGGAGCTCTTGATGGACGTGTGGAAGAGTGAAGATATGAGTTGGATATGTCATATGAAGAATGGGTACAGATATCATTATGCACACGATGACCATTCAGTGAGATGAGTGCCCATATGAGTGACGGATGTATGCCATGTAGCTTTATGATATGTAATTCTGTCACCAGGTTGCCGAGATGTTCCACTTGCTCCGTCTCCCAACTCCAGCTGCTCGGCGATTCCAGATATTTCTATTGGAGCTAGTGAGATAATGTAAATAAAAAGAGAGGGATGGGTGGACGTGCAAGGTATGTTGTTGTGTGTAACACTGTGCAGAGATAGAGTTGGGAAGGCAGAGTGATGTGGGTGTGATGAGGGTCACAGCAAGATGAAGGTGAGTGCAGCTTTGTACTCATATTTCCTGATCTAATGAGATCATTGAAACGTTTGTGGCACTGCACCCAGGTCTTCCTGACAACATCCCTGCTGGTGACCCCCTCTGCAATCTCCAACCAGGCTGTTTTGGTGTCCTGGAGAGGTCTCTTCCGTCCATTGGAAGAGAAGAGGACCACCCTGAATGCTTTGACTCCCTCTGCCTCTGTGCAGTCATTGTTAGTGTTTGCAGCACTCCAATGCTGTAGTGCACTGACAGCACTATGTTACATTGACATTCAAATCCAATGTGGCCGTGGCCCCTTTAAAGATCACGGCTGAAAACGCGTCATCGATGACGTCAACAGACCAGACCCGTCTAATTGTCCTGGGTAACGCACTGGGCGGGCTCAATAGGCCCCATTAACGTAAAGTTAATTTCAGCAGCGGGCTGGAGCCAGCAGTTGGGTCACGACCTACCATGGCCACCTCCCCCACCGGACCTGCCCAGGTAGGCACAATTCCGGCCGTGGTTTTTACGGCCTTGACGAGTCCAGGGGCCATATGTATTTTCAGTGTGAGAGGTTGCAGCCTCTGTATCGTTACCAGAAGTGGCAGCTCCTCAGCTTTTGGTTACATTTTAGCCCCAGGCTCCTAATCTTTGGCCGCCTGGTGCAGAGTGGGGTGAGTAAGGCGGCGGATCTTCTCCTGGACCTGCACTTGGGCTTGGCTGAAACAGCAATTTGTAGGTTCAGGGTGGGCGGGGCCCATCGGGTGCGAGGGTGTCTCTGGCTTCCTGCCTCAGTTCCGCGGTCTTGTCCGTGCCCAGGTGGCCCTGGAGAGGGTGCATGCAGTGTCCACTGGTAGGTACGATATCTTCCGTGACCAGAGCGCATTGCAGGTCAGTGAGGTGATAATCGAAACTTACAATCACATTGTGATTTAATTATTGTTTGTGTGTGTGTGTGGCTGTATTGTACACACTTATTACTGGAATAACAACAGAACATGTTGAAAACACTCAGCAGGTCAGGCAGCATCGAGGAGAGAGAAACAGAGTCAACGTTTCGGGTCGAGAGCCCTTCCTTAGAACTGTTACTGGACATTTGTGGTGCGCTGGGACAACTGCCTTAATGGTTTAATGTCCCCGTCTGGTGACACTAGGGCAACTTAATGTCACCCCGCTACAGGTAGTGAACAAAGGCCCAATCTGAAAATGTGAATGATCTCTTCACCAATTGGAGCTTTCAATGGCGGTGTGCTTACCCAGGAACCCCGCGCGGCAGAAAGTGTCCTATCAATGACTACAGGGGCCCAGTGCGCAGGCGCGAAGCAGGGGGTGCTCCGAGCATACGCAGTGCGCGTGGTGACGTGCAGGAGTAATGATGGACAACAATCGGAGCATCGAGTACAGAGAAGCAAAATGAACGTTTCAGGTCGTGACCTTCGTCAGAGTATTTCCTGTTGTACTAATGGCCGAACAAGCGGCTGAAGAGGCGGGAGGAGATTGTAGCGGCCGGGGAGGAATTCGCGCCGCGGCTGGACTGGGAAGATTCAAAAACACCCGGCGTAGGCCTCAGGCCCCGAATAAGATACCGCAGGGTCCGTGTTTTCGCAGCGCCGCCAGGCCCGGCCGCCGGGGTGAGTGGAGCGACTGTCCGCCATCTTGTAAGAGGATTTCTCCTCGGCGACAGGGCCGGGTTACCCAGGCAACCGGCCGCCATCTTTCTGAAGGAAGGCGGGCCTTGGCCCCGCGCCGCCATCTTGGACTGTATGGGGTTAGAGCGCATGCGCTCCCCTCTCTCGCAATGCAGCTGCAGCAGGAACACATTTTTAATTCCCTCGAGAAGGTGGTGGTGATTCGCCTTCTTGAACCGCTGCAGTCCGTGTGGTGAAGGTACGCCCACTGTGCTGTCAGGGAGGGAGTTCCAGGATTTTGACTCGGCGACGATGAAGGATCGGCGATATACTTCCAATTCAGGATTGTGTGACTTGGAGGGGAACTTGGAGGTGGTGGTGTTCCCATGCGCCTGCTGCCCTTGTCCTTCTAGGTGGAAGAGGTCACAGGTTTGGGAGATGCTGCCAAAGAAGCCTTGGCGAGTTGCTGCAGTGCATCTTGTAGATGGTACACACTGCAGCCCCGGTACGCCAGTGGTGGAGGGAGTGAATGTTTAAGGTGGTGGATGAGGTGTCAATCAAGCGGGCTGCTTTGTCCTGGATGGTTTTGAGCTTCTTCAGTTTTGTTGGAGCTGTACTCATCCAGGCAAGTGCAGAGTATTCCATCACACTCCTCGCACACAGGGGCTGTAGAACTGGAGCAGAGGGAGGGAGAGAGTGGGAGAGGGGCAAACATATGATGCAATGGGTAAGGATTTCACCACGGAGAGGGAGAGTGTGTGGGAAAGGAAACAACAACTTTTTGGGGAAACGAGAGGAAAGATTGTTCCATAGAAACTAGAATTGTCTGTTCTGAATTTCTGTCCTGTACTTACAGTGATGACTTTTGAAATCTCCTTTTACAGGGTATTAGAAGGGGAGGATTTGTAGACAAGAAACTCAAACCAAACATCACGCCAAGATCTGACAGTCACTCGATTCATCAGGACCTGAATATCATCGACATTTGAATGCAGAAGGAGAAATCTTTCTCGGGTTCTTCTGTGTGGGAAAGGATTTTTACACCTTGTGACTGGGAAAGCACCGAGACCCATTCACACTTGAGTGAGAGTGTTCCAGTGCACTGACTGTGGAGAGAGCTGTAACCAGCTACACAGCCTGAAAAAACTTTGCACCTATTAGATAGGGGAGAAACTGTACACGTTTTTTGTGTGTGGACAAGTTATCAACCGATCGTCCCACCTGGAGAGAGAGATGGACCATGGAGAAACCGTGGGAATGTGGGGACTGATAGAAGAGATTCAATTATCCATCTCAGATGCAAATGCATCGGTGCAGTCACACTGGGGAGAAACTGTTCACCCTCTCCGTGCGTGCAAAGGGATTCAGTCGGTCACCCATCCTGCTGAAACACCAGCGAATTCAAACTGGAGAGAATCAGTTCACCTGCTCCGTGTGTGCGAAGGGATTCACAAGTTCATCCAGTCTGCTGAAACACCAGCGAATTCACTTTGACAGCAGACCTTTTAAAAGTTCTTGTAAGGATAGGTATGTATGGATTATTTAATAGAATCCACTGGTTGAGATATAGAATTATTTCAATATTAAGCTAGAATAACTAGGGATTAAGTTAGGTTAAAACACAGTCCAGATCGACACACATCTGCTGCCAAGCATGGGTGAGTGTGAAGATTGAATTTATTACCAGCAGGGTGTCTGGAGGACTGCTGGGGAGTGTGGCTAGAGAATCAGTCCCTTTTGCAAAGGACATTGGAAGCTGTGAGGGTTTGAAGGTTACAGAAGCAGGTAATTAACACTCCTGTGTGGGAGAGTAACGAACAAACTAATAGAGATTAATGGGCAAGCACAACGAATGATAACAGCTCACCTCCCCACTAAGCCAGCAGCTCACTCTCCACTAAACCAGCAGCTCAATCCCCACTAAACCAGCAGCTCACCTCCCCACTCAACCAGCAGCTCACCTCCCCACTAAACGAGCAGCTCACTCCCCACTAAACCAGCAGCTCACTCCCCACTAAACCAGCAGCTCACTCCCCACTAAACCAGCAGCTCACTCCCCACTAAACCAGCAGCTCACTCCCCACTAAACCAGCAGCTCACTCCCCACTAAACCAGCAGCTCACCTCCCCACTAAACCAGCAGCTCACTGGCCCACTAAACCAACAGCTCACCTCCCCACTAAACCAGCAGCTCACTGGCCCACTAAACCAGCAGCTCACCGCCCCACTAAACCAGCAGCTCACCTCCCCACTAAACCAGCAGCTCACTGGCCCACTAAACCATCAGCTCACCTCCCCACTAAACCAGCAGCTCACTGGCCCACTAAACCAGCAGCTCACCTCCCCACTAAACCAGCAGCTCACTCCCCACTAAACCAGCAGCTCACTCCCCACTAAACCAGCAGCTCACTCCCCACTAAACCAGCAGCTCACCTCCCCACTAAACCAGCAGCTCACCTCCCCACTAAACCAGCAGCTCACTGGCCCACTAAACCAACAGCTCACTCCCCACTAAACCAGCAGCTCACTGGCCCACTAAACCAGCAGCTCACCGCCCCACTAAACCAGCAGCTCACTCCCCACTAAACCAGCAGCTCACTCCCCACTAAACCAGCAGCTCACTCCCCACTAAACCAGCAGCTCACCTCCCCACTAAACCAGCAGCTCACCTCCCCACTAAACCAGCAGCTCACTGGCCCACTAAACCAACAGCTCACTCCCCACTAAACCAGCAGCTCACTGGCCCACTAAACCAGCAGCTCACCGCCCCACTAAACCAGCAGCTCACCTCCCCACTAAACCAGCAGCTCACTGGCCCACTAAACCAGCAGCTCACTCCCCACTAAACCAGCAGCTCACCGCCCCACTAAACCAGCAGCTCACCTCCCCACTAAACCAGCAGCTCACCTCCCCACTAAACCAGCAGCTCACTGGCCCACTAAACCAGCAGCTCACTCCCCACTAAACCAGCAGCTCACCGGCCCACTTAACCAGCAGCTCACTCCCCACTAAACCAGCAGCTCACTGGCCCACTAAACCAGCAGCTCACTGGCCCACTAAACCAGCAGTTCACTGGCCCACAAAACCAGCAGCTCACCTCCCCACTAAACCAGCAGCTCACTGGCCCACTAAACCAGCATCTCACCTCGCCAATAAACCAGCAGCTCACCTCCCCAATAAACCAGCAGCTCAACTCCCCACACAACCAGCAGCTCAGTGGCCCACACAACCAGCAGCTCGCCTTCCCAGTGAATCAGAGTGTTAAAATAACGGGTGTGGGGTATATCAGTGTTACAGTGAGGGATGTGGCGTATATCAGTGTTACAGTGAGGGGTGTGGGGTGTATCAGTGTTACAGTGTGGGGTGTGGGGTGTATCAGTGTTACAGTGAGGGGTGTGGGGTTTATCAGTGTTACAGTGAGGGGTGTGGGGTGTATCAGTGTTACGGTGTGGGGTGTATCAGTGTTACAGTGAGGGGTGTGGGGTGTATCAGTGTTACAGTGAGGGGTGTGGGGTGTATCAGTGTTACAGTGAGGGGTGTGGGGTGTATCAGTGTTACAGTGAGGGGTGTGGGGTGTATCAGTGTTACAGTGAGGGGTGTGGGGTGTATCAGTGTTACAGTGAGGGGTGTGGGGTGTATCAGTGTTACAGTGAGGGGTGTGGGGTGTATCAGTGTTACAGTGTGGGGTGTATCAGTGTTACAGTGAGGGGTGTATCAGTGTTACAGTGAGGGGTGTATCAGTGTTACAGTGAGGGGTGTATCAGTGTTACAGTGAGGGGTGTATCAGTGTTACAGTGAGGGGTGTATCAGTGTTACAGTGAGGGGTGTATCAGTGTTACAGTGAGGGGTGTATCAGTGTTACAGTGAGGGGTGTATCAGTGTTACAGTGAGGGGTGTATCAGTGTTACAGTGAGGGGTGTATCAGTGTTACAGTGAGGGGTGTATCAGTGTTACAGTGAGGGGTGTATCAGTGTTACAGTGAGGGGTGTATCAGTGTTACAGTGAGGGGTGTATCAGTGTTACAGTGAGGGGTGTATCATTGTTACAGTGAGGGGTGTATCAGTGTTACAGTGAGGGGTGTATCAGTGTTACAGTGAGGGGTGTATCAGTGTTACAGTGAGGGGTGTATCAGTGTTACAGTGAGGGGTGTATCAGTGTTACAGTGAGGGGTGTATCAGTGTTACAGTGAGGGGTGTATCAGTGTTACAGTGAGGGGTGTATCAGTGTTACAGTGAGGGGTGTATCAGTGTTACAGTGAGGGGTGTATCAGTGTTACAGTGAGGGGTGTGGGGTATATCAGTGTTACAGTGAGGGTGTGGGGTACATCAGTGTTACAGTGAGGGGTGTGGGGTATATCAGTGTTACAGTGAGGGGTGTGGGGTATATCAGTGTTACAGTGAGGGTGTGGGGTACATCAGTGTTACAGTGAGGGGTGTGGGGTATATCAGTGTTACAGTGAGGGGTGTGGGGTATATCAAAAGGGAATTGGATAAGTGCCTGAAGGAAAACAATTGCAGTGCTCTGGGGAAAGGGCGGGGGAGTGGGACTTGCTGAAGTGCTCCTGAAGGGAGCCGGCACGGGCTCGATGGGCCGTATGGCCTCCTTCTGTGCTGTAACCATTCTATGATTCTATAGAGCCACAGATGTACAACAACAATAACGTGTATTTAAATAGCGCCTTTACCGTAGTAAAACGTCCCAAGGCGCTTCACAGGAGTATTTTAAGACAAACAATTTTGACATTGAGCCATAGAAGGATAAATTAGGACAGGTGACTAAAAGCTTGGTCAAAGTGGAAGGTTTTAATGAGCGTCTTCAAGGAGGAAAGAGAGGTAGCGAGGTTTAGGCTGGGAATTCCAGAACTTAGGGCCCAGGCAACAGAAGGCACGGCCACCAAATGTTGAGCGATTATAATCAGGGATGCTCGAGGGCAGAATTAGAGGAGCGCAGATATCTCGGGGGGTTGTGGGGCTGAAGGAGATTAGAGATAGGAAGGGGCGAGGCCATGGAGGGATTTGAAAACAAGGATGAGAATTTTGAAATCGAGGTGCTGCTTAACCTGGAGCCAGTGTTGGTCAGCGAGCACAGGGGAGATGGGTGAACGGGACTTGGTGCGAGTAAGGACACGGGCAGCCGAGTTTTGGATGGCCTCAAGTTTCCATAGGGTGGAATGTGGGAGGCCAGCCAGGAGTGCGTTGGAATAGTCAAGTCTAGAAGTAACAAAGGCATGGATGAGGGTTTCAGCAGCGGATGAGAGGAGGCAAGGGAAAGACGGGCGATGTTACGGAGGTGGAAGTAGGCGGCCTTTGTTATGCTGCGGATATGTGGTCGGAGGCTCATTTCAGGGTCAAATATGACACCAATGTTGCGAACAGTGTGGTTCAGCCTCAGACAGATGTTAGGGAGAGGGATTGAGTCTGTGGCTAGGGAATGGTGTTGGTGGCAGGGACCGAAAACAATGGCTTCGGTCTTCCCAATATTTACTTGGAGAAACTTTTTGCTCATCCAGAACTGGATGTCGGTCAAGCAGTCTGACAATTTAGACACCGTGGAGGGGTCGAGAGAAGAGGTAGTGAGGTAGAGCTGGGTGTCGTAAGCGTTCATTCCCGGAGACGGGGCTGATTGTACACCCTGTGTTCATGCCCAGTGAGACTGCACACCAGGAGCAGAGCCTGGTCAATGTGACCCTGTGACAGCTCGAGTGGGAGGGGCTCCGGCCGCTTTGTGACATCGTTCCTAGCTGCTGTGTGATGTCACATGGAGACAGGGCCCTGCCCCTGGTTACGGCCCATCAGTGGGAAGTCAGTGTGGGAGGAGCTGGAGTGACAGCTGACACTGGGGGTGAGTTTAGTCCCAATAAACAGGGCAATGGACAGAAAAGAACTATTCAATATTAAAGTAAGTAATTCAATTACACTCCCTAATTGCAAAAATAATCAAAGTGAATATAATTATGGTCACAAAAATGCTCCCCCTGTATTCTGGGATTAATATGAATCATTTTACTGTTGACAGTCTCTGGGAGTGAGCAATATCTCAGGAAGGTGGAGAGAGAGAAGTCGAATCATCGCCTCACTGACTGGGACTGGAGAAATGTCGCTGGGTTCAGAGAGCAGATCTGGTGGGATCGAGACCCCCGTGTCGGAGACGGGATAAAACGGGAAGCTTCAACAATGATTGGAAAGGTGAGGAACTTTACTGAGAATCCCATCAGTCCAGGATTCTGCCGAGGTGAGAGTCTAACCAGATACTGGGAGCTGTTCAACACCTGCCATCAGGCTCGGCCTTTGATGTGGCAAGTTGAGCGGAGCTTAACTCGGACATAAACCTTGCCCGTACCTCACCCGGGAGTGTTTGACACTTGCATGTAGAGGGATCTTTATTCTGTATTCACCCCATGCTGTACCCGAGCTGGTTGTGCTTCATTGGGTAGTGTCAAGGGAGCTGTACACTGCACATGCTGTATTAGACGGTACTTTGCATGTCACCCGCGCTGTACCTGCTCTGCACGTGTTTGAGTGGACAGTGCAGAGGAAGGTTTAGTCTGTATCTCTCTATCCAACCCGTGCTGTTCGTGCCCTTGGACTGTTTGATTGGGCAGTGTAAAGGGAGCTTTACTCTGTATCTCTCTATCTCACCCGTGCTATACCTGCCCTTGGACTGTTTGATTGGACAGTGTAAAGGGAGCTTTACTCTGTATCTCTCGATCTAACCGATGCTGTACCTGCCCTTGGACTACTTGATTGGGCAGTGTAAAGGGATCTTTACTCTGTGTATAACTCATGCTCCATGCAGAAAAATTGTGGCAAATGGAATTCAATGCAGAGAAGTGTGAGGTAATGCATTTGGGGAGGGCTAACAAGTCAACGGATCCTACACTGAGGAACATAGGAAGAGGAGTCGGCCATTCAGCCCTCGAGCCTGTTGCCCCATTCAATGCGATCATTGACTGATCTGCTATCTAACTCCATAAACACACCTTTGGCCCATATCCCTTCATACCTTTGTTTAACAAAAAGCAATAAATCTCCGATTTACAATTAACAATTTATCTAGCTTCCACTTCCGTTTGTGGAAGAGAGTTCCAAATTTCTACCACTTTGTGTGTCGAAGTGTTTCCTAATTTCACTGCTGAAAGGACTGCCTCTAATTCTTAGACTGTGCCTCCAGTCATAGTATCCCCACCAATGGAAATAGTTTCTCGCTATCTATTCCATCTGTTCCCCTTAATATCCTGAAAACTTCGCTCAGGTCACCCCTTAACCTTCTACATTCTAGGGAATAGAACCCTAATTTGTGTAATCTCTCCTCGTAACTTAACCCTTGAACTCTGGGTATTATTCTGGTAAACCTGCGCTGCACTCCCTCCAAGGCCAATATATCCTTCCTAAGGTGTGGTGCCCAGAACTGCTCACAGTACTCCAGGTGTGGTCTAACCAGGGTTTTGTATAGCTGCAGAATAACTTCTACCCCCTTGTAATCTAGTCCTTTAGATATAAAGACCAGCTTTCCATTAGCCTTTTTGATTATTTTCCGTACCTGTCCATGACATTTTAATGATCTATGTACCTGGACTCCCCAAGTCTCTTTGGATAACCACTGTTTTTAGCTTTTCACCATTTAGAAAGTAACCTGTTCTATCCTTTTAGGGTCCAAAGTGATTGACCTCACATTTGCTTACATTGAAATCCATTTGCCATAATTTTGCCCATTTCCTTAATCTGTCAATATCCCTTTGTAATTTTATGGTTTCACCTGCACTGCCTACAATGCTGCCTAACTTTGTGTCCTCGGCAATATTGGGTATCTGACTTTCTATGACATCACCTAAGTCATTAATAAATATTGTGAATAGCTGAGGCCCCAAATCACAGCCCTGCCGGACACCACGAGTCACATCCTGCCAATTTGAGTACCTACCCATTATCCCTATGCTGTATCCTGACGCTTTATAAAGGGTTATAAAGGATTATGCTGGGTTATAAATTATTATAAAAGAATATAAAGTATTATAATGATATATAAAGGTTGATAATAGAATATAAAGAGTTATGATGAATTGTTAAGGAATATAAAAGGTTTTAATGATCGACAAAGGCTTATAAAGTGTTATAATGATTGACAAAGGATTATAAAGGGATCTGAATGGGGTACAAAGTGATGCAAAATATGATAAAGTGACATGACCCATTATAAATCATTATAATCCTTAATAACCCGTTATACACCTTTGGTAAATGATTATTAAGGATTATAACGTTATAAAGAGTTATAAGGCTCCCACTACACTGTCCCATCAAACAGTCCCAGTGCAGGTACAGCATTTGTTAGATACTTAGTAAAGATCCCTCTGGACTGTCCCATCAAATACTCGCAGGTTAGGTACAGCATGGGTTAGATACAGAGTAAAGCGCACAATACACTGCCCGTCAAGCACTCCCAGTGCACGTACAGCAAGGTTTAGATACAGAGTAAAGAGCCCTCTACACTGTCCCAACACACACTCCCAGGGCAGGTTGAGTACGGGTTAGATAAAGAGTAATGCTCCCTCCACATTACACCATCAAAAACTCCCAGGTCATGTACAGCACGGGTTACATAGAGAGTAAAGCTCTCTCTACACTGTGCCAACAAGCATTCCCAGGGAGCTGCAGCACGAGTTAGATGCAGAGTAAAGCTCCCTCTACACTGTCCCATCAAAAACTCCCAGGGCAGGAACAGTACGGTTGAGATACAGATTAAAGATCCCTCTACACTGTCCCATCAAACATTTCCAGGGCAGTTACAGCACAGGTTAGATACAGAGTAAAGCTGTTGCTGCACTGTCCCATCAAACACTCACATGTCAGGTACAATACAAGTAAGATACAGAGTAAATCTGCCTCTACACTTTCCCACCAATGACTCCCAGGGCAGATACAGCACGGGTTAGATACAGAGTAAAGCTCCCTCTACACATTCCCATCAAACACTCCCAGGGCAGGTACAGCACAGGTAAGATGCAGAGTAAAGCTGCCTATACACTGTTGCATCAAACACTCTCAGGCCAGTTACAGCACGGGTTAGATGCAGAGTAAAGATCGCTCTACAGAATCCCAACAAATACTCCCAGGGCAGGTACAGCAATGGTTACATATAGAGTAAAGCACCAGCTACACTGTCCCATCAAACACTCGCAGGGCACTAAGTGCATGGGTTAGATACAGAGTAAAGCTCCCGCTACACTGTCCCATCAAACACTCGCAGGGCTGGTACAACACTGGTCTGGATGCAGAGTAAAGCTTCCTCTACACTGTCCCATCAAATATTCCCAGGTCTGGTACAGCACAGATTAGATACAGAGTAAAGCTCCCTCTACACTGCCCCATCAAACACTCCCAGGTCAGGTACAGCACGGATTAGATACAGAGTAAAGCTCCCTCTACACTGCCCCATCAAACTCTCCCAGGGCAGGTACAGTACGGGTTAGATACTGAGTAAAGCTCCCTGTATACTATCCCATCAAATACTCCCAGTTCTGGAACAACACGGGTGAGATACAGAGTAAAGACCCCTCTATCCTGTTCCAACAAACACTCCCAGGCCAGATACTGCACGGGTTAGATACAGAGTATAGTTCACGATACATTGTGCCATCAAACACACCAAGGTCAGATACAACAATGGTTAGATATAGAGTAGAGCTCCCTCGACACTGTCCCATCAAACAGTCCCGGCCAGGTGCAGCATGGATTAGATATGGAATGAAGCTCCCTCTACACTGTCCCATCAAACACTCCCAGTTTAGGTACAACACAGGTAAGATGCAGAGTAAAGCTACCTATACACTGTCCCATCAAACACTCCCAGGCCAGGTGCAGCACAGGTTAGATGTAGAGTAAAGCTCCCTCTACACTGCCCCATCAAACACTCGCAGGGCAGGTAGTGCACGGAGTTAGATACAGAGTTAAGCTCCCTCTAAACTCTCCCATCAAACACTCCCAGGAAAGGTACAGCACAGGTCTACAGAATTCCATCATACACTCCCAGTGCAGGTACTGCATTGGTTAGATACAGAATAAAGCTCCCTCTACACTGTCCCATCAAACACTCCCAGGGCAGGTGCAGCACAGGTTACATGCAGAGTAAAGCTCCCTCTACACTGCCCCATCAAACACTCGTAGGGCAGGTAGTGCACGGGTGAGGTACAGCGTAAAGCTCCCTCTACACTGCCCCATAAAACACTCCCAGGGCAGGTGCAGCACAGGTTACATGCAGAGTAAAGCTCCCTCTACACTGCCCCATCAAACACTCGCAGGACAGGTAGTGCACGGGGTTAGATACAGAGTAATGCTCCCTCTAAACTGCCCCACCAAACACTCGCAGGGAAAATACAGCACAGGTCAGATACAGAGTAAAGCTCCCTCTACACTGTCCCAACAAACACTCCCAGGGCAGGTACAGCCCGGGTTGGATACAGAGTAAAGCTCCCTTTACACCGTCCCATCAAACACTCCCAGGGCAGGTACAGCACTGTTTTGAAAGAGTAAAGCTCCCTCATCACTGTCGCATTAAATACTTGCAGGGCAGGTAGTGCACGGGTTAGGTATAGAGTAAAGCTCCCTCTGCAAAGACATATCGAACACTCCCACGGCAGGTACAGCACAGGGATTGATGCAAAGTAAAGCTTTCTCTACACTGTCCCTTCAAATATTCCCAGGAAGATACAGTCCGGGTTAGATACAGAGTAAAGCTCCCTCTACAAAGACCCATCAAACACTATCAGGGCAGGTACAGCACGGGTTAGATACAGAGTAAAGCTCCCTCTACAAATACCCATCAAACACTCCCAGGGCAGGTACAGCACGGGTTAGATACAGAGTAAAGCTCTCTTTACAAATACCCATCAAACACTCCCAGGGCAGGTACAGCACGGGTTAGATACAGAGTAAAGCTCTCTTTACAAATACCCATCAAACACTCCCAGGGCAGGTACAGCATGGTTTAGATACAGACTAAAGCTCCCTCTGCCCTGTTCCATCAAATTAGAGAGATGAATGCGTAGCTCAAAGACTGGTATGGGAGAAATAGTTTTCGCTTCCTGGGGCACTAGCACCTGTACTGGGGAATGTGGGATCTGTACCGTTGGGTTTGTCTTCACCTGAACCGTGCTGGGACCAGTGTTCTGGCGAGTCATATAACTAGGGCGGTAGAGAGGGCTTTTAACTTATTATTGGGAGCTATGGATCAAATCTGGGAAGATGTGGTAATTCAAAGAGCAGAAACAAGACAAGAGAGAAAGGTATTAATATGGGAAATGATAAACAGACCGTGATGGGAAGGGATAGAGAGTACAAATCTAAGAGTAAATCAACAGATAAGGCTAAAGGTTACAAAAATAATAAAAGGACAAAACTAAAGGCTCTGTATCTGAATACACGAAGCATTCGAAACAAAACAGCTGAACTGATGTCGCAAATAGAATTAAATAATTACAGTCTGATAGCTTTTACACAGACATGGCTGCAGGATGACAAACATTGGGACCTGAATATTGAAGGGTACATGATATTTAGGAAAAAGTGGAGGGTTGACTCTGTAAATTAATAATGGTATTAGCGCAATAGAGGGATGAATTAAGTTCAGGAAACCAGGATGTCGAAGCGGGTTGGGTACAGATGAGAAATGATGAAGGCAAGAAGTCACTTGTGGAAGTGGTGTACAGGCCCCCTAACAGTAACCACACGTTAGGATGGAGTATAAAGGAAGAAATAATGGGAGCTTATCAGAAAGGTACGGCAATAATCATGGGGGATTTTAATCTACATATAGATGGAAAAATCAGATGGGCAAAGGTAGCCTAGATGAGGAGTTCATAGAATGTTTTTGGGACAGTTTCTTAGAACAGCAGGTTCTGGAGCCAACCAGAGAGCAGGCTATAGTAGACCTGGTATTGTGAAACAAGATCAGATTAATTAATGACCACATAGTGAAGGTGCCCCTAGGTCGCAGCGATCATAATATGATTGAATTTTACATTCAGTTTGAGGGAGAGAAGATTTGGTCCAAGACTAGTTTTTTTTAACTTAAATAAGGGCAATTATGAGGGCATGATAGCAGAGCTAGCTAAAGTGAACTGGCAAACTAGAGTAAGCGATAGGTCAATAGAGCTGCAGTGGCAGACATTTAATGGGATATTTCAGAATACACAGAATAGATCCATGCCAACGAGATAGAAAATTCCAAGGGGAGGACCCACCATCCGTGGTTAACTAAAAAAGTTAAAGATAGTATCAAACTTAAAGAAAAAGCATATAATGGTGAAAAGATGGGTGGCAGGTCAGAAGATTGGACAGAATATAAACAAACAGCAAAGAATTCCTAAAAGATTAATAAGGAGAGAAAAATTAGAGTACGAGAGAAAGCTAGCTAGAAATATAAAAACAGATAGTAAGAGTTTCTATAGCTATTCTAGAAAGAAAAGAGTTAACAAAGGGAGTATTGGTCCTGGGGAATTAATAATGGAAAATAAGGATATGGCAGTTGAATTGAACAGGTATTTTACATCGGTCTTCACTACAGAGGATACAAGTAACATCCCAGAAACAGCTGTAAATCAGGAAATGGAAGGGAGGGAGGAAGTCAAGAAAATTACAATCACCAGGGAAGTAGTACTGAGGAAATTGTTGGAGATGGGGGCAGACAAGTCCCCGGGTCCTGATGGACTTCATCCTAGGGTCTTAAAAGAAGTAGCTAGTGAGATAGTTGATGCGTTGGTTTTAATTTTCCAAAATTCCCTAGATTCGGGGAAGGTTCCATTAGATTAGAAAATAGCGATTGTAACTCCTTTATTCAAAAAGGGAGGGAGACAGAAAGCAGGAAACTACAAGCCAGTTAGCTTAACACCTGTCTTAGGGAAGATGCTAGAAACTATTATTAAAGACGTTATAGCAGGGCACTTGTAAAAGTTCAAGGTAATCAGGCAGTGTCAGCATGGCTTTGTGAAAGGGAAATCATGTTTAACCAATTTATTTGGAGTTCTTTGAGGAAGCAACATGTGCTGTGGATAAAGGGGAAGCGGTGGATGTACTGTACTTAGATTTCCAGAAGGCATTTGATAAGGTGCCACATCAAAGGTTATTTCGGAAAGTAGAAGCTCATGGTGTCGGGGGTAACATATTGGCATGGATAGAAGATTGGCTAGCTAACAGGAAACAGAGTGTAGGCATAAATGTGTCATTTTCTGGTTGGCAAGATGGAACGTGTCGTGTGCCACAGGGATAATGCTGGGGCCTCAACTTTTTACAATTTATATAAATGACTTGGATGAAGGGACCGGATGTATGGTTGCTAAATTTGCTGATGACAAAAAGATAGCTGGGAAAGTAAATTGTGAAGAGGACATATGGAGGCTACAAAGGTATATAAATAGGTTAAGTGAGTGGGCAAAGATCTGGCAAATAGAGTATAATGTGTGAAAATGTGCAATTGTGCATTTTGGCAGGAAAAATAAAAAATAAGCATATTATCTAAATGGTGAGAGATTGCAGAGGGTTCTGGGTGTCCGAGTGCAAGAATCGCAAAAGGTTAGTATGCAGGTACAGCAAGTAATTAGGACAGCTAATAGAATGTTAACGTTTATTGCGAGGGGAATTTGAATACAAAAGTAGGGAGTTTATGCTTCAGTTATGGACGGCATTGGTGAGACCACATCTGGAGTACTGAGTACAGTATTAGTCTCCTTATTTAAGGAAGGATGTAAATGCGTTGGAAGCAGTTCAGAGAAGGTTTACTAGACTAATACCTGGAATGGGCGGGTTGTCTGATGAGGAAAGGTTGGGCAGGCTAGGCTTGTATCCACTGGAGTTTAGAAGAGTAAGAGGTGACTTGATTGAAACCTATAAGATCCTGAGGGGTCTTGACAGGGTGGATGCGGAGAGGATGTTTCCTCTTGTGGGAGAATCTAGAACTAGGGGTCACTGTTTAAAAATAATGGAGCGCCCGTTTGAGACAGAGATGAGGAGAATGTTTTTTCTCAGAGGGTCGTGAGTCTTTGGAACTCTCTTCCTCAGAGGGCGGTGGAAGCAGAGTCTTTGAATATTTTAAGGCGGAAGTAGATAGATTCTTGATAAGCAAGGGGGTGAAAGGTTATCGGGGGTTGGACGGGAATGTGGAGTAATCAGATCAGCCATGATCTTATTGAATGGCGGAACAGGCTTGAGGGACCGAATGGCCGACTCCTGCTCCTAATTCGTATGTTCGTTATGTACCTGCCCCGGGGGGATTGGGAGGGGCTTGGCCGCTTTAACAGTTTTCCAGGCTGCTCTTTGATTGATTGGCTCCCTGCTCCTGTGTGATGTCACTTGGAAACAGGGCGCCGCCCCTGGTTACGACCCATCAGTGGGATGTCAGTGTGGGAGGAGCTGGAGTAACAGCTGACACTGGGGGTGAGTTTAGTCCCAATAAACAGGTCAAAGGGCTGAAAGGAACAATTTAATATTAATGTAAGTAATTCAAACACACATTAATTGCAAATATAATGAAATTAGATACAATCCCAGTCACAAAAACAGCCCCACTCTATTCCAGGTACTGGATCTGGGATTAATATGAATCATTTTTCTATTGACAGTCTCTGGGAGTGAGCAATATCTCAGGAAGCTGGAGAGAGAGAAGTCGAATCATCGCCTCACTGACTGGGACTGGAGAAATGTTGCTGGGTTCACAGAGCAGATCTGGTGGGATCGAGACCCCCGTGTCGGAGACGGGATAAAACGGGAAGCTTCAACAATGATTGGAAAGGTGAGGAACTTTACTGAGAATCCCATCAGTCCAGGATTTTGCTGAGGTGAGAGTCTAACCAGATACTGGGAGCTGTTCAACATCTGCCATCAGGCTCGGCCTTTGATGTAGCAAGTTGAGCGGAGCTTAACTCGGAGATAAACCTTGCCCGTACCTCACCCGGGCGTGTTTGACACTTGCATGTAGAGGGATCTTTATTCTGTATTGACCCCATGCTGTACCCGAGCTGGTTGTGCTTCATTGGGTAGTGTCAAGGGAGCTGTACGCTGCATTGAACACATGATGTATCAGAGTTGGTTGTGTTGATGAACCAAATTGGAGGGAACTTTACTCTGTATCTTGCCCGTGCTGTCCCTGCCGTGGGAGTGTTTGGTGGGGCACTGTAGAGGGAGCTTGACTCTGTATCTAACCCGTGCTGTCCCTGCCCTGGGAATGTTTGATGGGACAGTGTAGAGGGAGCTTTACTCTGTATCTGACCCGTGCTGTACCTGCCCTGGGAGTGTTTGATGGGACAGTGTAGAGGGAACTTTACTTTGTATCTAACCCGTGATGTACCTGCCCTGGGACTGTTTGGTGGGCAGTGTAGAGGGAGCTTTACTTTGTCCCTAACCTGTGCTGTACCGGCCCTGGGAATGTTTGGTGGGGCAGTGTTGAGGGAGTTTTACTTTGTATCTAACCCGTGCTGTACCTGCCCTGGGACTGTTTGGTGGACAGTGTAGAGGGAGCTTTACTTTGTATCTATCCCGTGCTGTACCTTCCCTGGGAGTGTTTGGTGGGGCAGCGTAGAGGGAGCTGAACTTTGTATCTAACCCACTGTACCTGCCCTGGAGGTATTTGATGAGATCTTTACTCTGTAACAGGGGATTACATGGGGTACACAGCACAGAACCAGGCCATTCGACCCAACCAGTCCATGCCAGCGTTTATGCTCCACTCGAGCCTCCTCCCGTCTTACCTCATCTAATTCTATCAGCGTAACCCTCTATTCCCTTCTCCCACATATGCTTATCTAACTGCCCCTTAAATGCATCAATACTATTCGCTTCAACCACTCCCTGTGGTAGCGAGTTCCACATTCCCACCACTCTCTAGGTAAAGAGGTTTCTTCTGAATTCCCTATTTGATTTCTTGGTGACTACCTTATATTGATGGCCTCTAATTTTGCTGTTCCCCACAAGTGGAGACATTCTCTCTGTATCCACTCCTTCAAAACCTTTCCTCATTTTAAAGAGCTTTATCAGTTCAGCCCTCAGCCTTCAAGAGAACAGAGACCCAACGTTTTCATCCGTTACTGATATATATTTTGTTTTATTCGTTTAAGGGATCTGGGCACCGCTGGCAAGGCCAGCATTTATTGCCCATTCCGAGTTGCCCTTGAGAAGGTGGTGGTGAGCCGCCTTCTTGAACCGCTGCAGTCCGTGTGGTGATGGTACTCCCACAGGGCTGATTTGTCAATGGAGTTCATTGCCCAGGTGACCGGTATGTGGAAGGGCCATTCAGCATTGTGGGTACAGCGTCAATGAGCCCGGGCATTGTGGGCACAGCATCATTGACACTGGGCATTGTGGGTACAGCGTTACTGACCCTGGGCATTGTGGGTAGAATCACTGACCCTGGGCATTGTGGGTAGAGAGTCACTGACACTGGGCATTGTGGGTACAGGATCATTGACACTGGGCATTGTGGGTACAGAGTCACTCGCCCTGGGCATTCTGGGTACAGGGCCACTGACCCTGGGCATTGTGGACACAGGTTCACTGACCCTGGGCATTGTGGGTACAGAGTCACTGACACTGCGCATTGTGGGTACAGGACCATTGACACTGGGCATTGTGGGTACAGAGTCACTGACCCTGGGCATTGTGGATACAGAGTCACTGACACTGGGCATTGTGGGTACAGAGTCACTGACACTGGGCATTGTGGGTACAGAGTCACTGACACTGGGCATTGTGGGTACATTGTCACTGACACTGGGCATTGTGGGTACAGGGTCACTGACCCTGGGCATTGTGGGTACAGAGTCACTGACCCTGGACATTGTGGGTACAGGGTCACTGACACTGGGCATTGTGGGTACATGGTCACTGACACTGGGCATTGTGGGTACAGAGTCACTGACCCTGGGCATTGTGGGTACAGGGACACTGACACTGGGCATTGTGGGTACAGGGCCACTGACCCCGGGCATTGTGGACACAGTGTCACTGACACTGGGCATTGTGGGTACAGGATCATTGACACTGGGCATTGTGGGTAAAGGGTCACTGACCCTGGGCATTGTGGCTACAGAGTCACTGACCCCGGGCATTGTGGACACAGTGTCACTGACCCTGGGCATTGTGGGTACAGAGTCACTCGCCCTGGGCATTGTGGGTACAGGGCCGCTGACCCTGGGCATTGTGGGTACAGGGCCACTGACCCTGGGCATTGTGGGTACAGGGCCACTGACCCTGGGCATTGTAGGTACAGGGCCACTGACGCTGGGCATTGTTTGTACAGGGTCATTGACACTGGGCATTGTGGGTACAGAGTCACACGCCCTGGGTATTGTGGTCACAGGGCCACTGAGCCCGGGCATTGTGGGCACAGGATCATTGACACTGGGCATTATGGGTACAGGGCCACAGACCCCGGGCATTGTGGGTACAGAGTCACTGACCCTGGGCATTGTGGATACAGAGTCACTGACACTGGGCATTGTGGGTACAGGGCCACTGACCCCGGGCACTGTTGGTACAGAGTCACTGACCCTGGGCATTGTGGATACAGAGTCACTGACACTAGGCATTGTGGGTACAGTGTCACTGACACTGGGCATTGTGGGTATAGAGTCACTGACACTGGGCATTGTGGGTACAGGGTCACTGACCCTGGGCATTGTGGGTACATAGTCACTGACACTGGGCATTGTGGGTACAGGGTTACTGACCCTGGGCATTGTGGGTACAGAGTCACTGACCCTGGGCATTGTGGGTACAGGGACACTGACCCCGGGCATTGTGGACACCGTGTCACTGACCCTGGGCATTGTGGGTACAGTGTCACTGACACTGGGCATTGTGGGTACAGAGTCACTGACACTGGGCATTGTGGGTACATTGTCACTGACACTGGGGATTGTGGGTACAGGGTCACTGACCCTGGGCATTGTGGGTACAGAGTCACTGACACTGGGCATTGTGGGTACAGGGTCACTGACCCTGGGCATTGTGGGTACAGGGTCACTGACCCTGGGCATTGTGGGTACAGGGACACTGACACTGGGCATTGTGGGTACAGTGTCACTGACCCTGGGCATTGTGGGTACAGGGACACTGACACTGGGCATTGTGGTTACAGGGCCACTGACCCTGGGCATTGTGGGTACAGAGTCACTGACCCTGGGCATTGTGGGTACAGTGTCACTGACACTGGGCATTGTGGGTACAGAGTCACTGACATTGGGCATTGTGGGTACAGGGACACTGACACTGGGCATTGTGGGTACAGAGTCACTGACACTGGGCATTGTGGGTACAGGGTCATGACCCTGGGCATTGTGGGTACAGAGTCACTGACACTGGGCATTGTGGGTACAGGGCCACTGACCCCGGGCATTGTGGGTACAGGGTCACTGACCCCGGGCATTAGGGACACAGGGTCACTGACCCTGGGCATTGTGGGTACAGAGTCACTGACCCTGGGCATTATGGATACAGTGTCACTGACACTGGGCATTGTGGGTACAGAGTCACTGACACTGGGCATTGTGGGTACAGAGTCACTGACACTGGGCATTGTGGGTACAGTGTCACTGACACTGGGCATTGTGGGTACAGGGTCACTGACCCTGGGCATTGTGGGTACGGAGTCACTGACCCTGGACATTGTGGGTACAGAATCACTGACACTGGGCATTGTGGGTACAGGGTCACTGACCCTGGGCATTGTGGGTACAGGGTCACTGACCCCGGGCATTATTGACACAGGGTCACTGACCCTGGGCATTGTGGGTACAGAGTCACTGACCCTGGGTATTGTGGGTACAGGGTCACTGACACTGGGCATTGTGGGTACAGGGTCACTGAACCTGGGTATTGTGGGTACAGAGTCACTGACCCTGGGCATTGTGGGTACAGGGTCACTGACACTGGGCATTGTGGGTACAGGGTCACTGACCCTGGGTATTGTGGGTACAGGGCCACTGACCCTGGGCATTGTAGGTACAGGGCCACTGACGCTGGGCATTGTTTGTACAGGGTCATTGACACTGGGCATTGTGGGTACAGAGTCACTCGCCCTGGGTATTGTGGTCACAGGGCCACTGAGCCCGGGCATTGTGGGCACAGGATCATTGACACTAGGCATTATGGGTACAGGGCCACTGACCCCGGGCATTGTGGGTACAGAGTCACTGACCCTGGGCATTGTGGATACAGAGTCACTGACACTGGGCATTGTGGGTACAGGGCCACTGACCCCGGGCATTGTTGGTACAGAGTCACTGACCCTGGGCATTGTGGATACAGAGTCACTGACACTGGGCATTGTGGGTACAGTGTCACTGACACTGGGCATTGTGGGTACAGAGTCACTGACACTGGGCATTGTGGGTACAGGGTCACTGACCCTGGGCATTGTGGGTACATAGTCACTGACACTGGGCATTGTGGGTACAGGGTTACTGACCCTGGGCATTGTGGGTACAGAGTCACTGACCCTGGGCATTGTGGGTACAGGGACACTGACCCCGGGCATTGTGGACACAGTGTCACTGACCCTGGGCATTGTGGGTACAGTGTCACTGACACTGGGCATTGTGGGTACAGAGTCACTGACACTGGGCATTGTGGGTACATTGTCACTGACACTGGGCATTGTGGGTACAGGGTCACTGACCCTGGGCATTGTGGGTACAGAGTCACTGACACTGGGCATTGTGGGTACAGGGTCACTGACCCTGGGCATTGTGGGTACAGGGTCACTGACCCTGGGCATTGTGGGTACAGGGACACTGACACTGGGCATTGTGGGTACAGGGTCACTGACCCTGGGCATTGTGGGTACAGGGACACTGACACTGGGCATTGTGGTTACAGGGCCACTGACCCTGGGCATTGTGGGTACAGAGTCACTGACCCTGGGCATTGTGGGTACAGTGTCACTGACACTGGGCATTGTGGGTACAGAGTCACTGACACTGGGCATTGTGGGTACAGGGACACTGACACTGGGCATTGTGGGTACAGAGTCACTGACACTGGGCATTGTGGGTACAGGGTCACTGACCCTGGGCATTGTGGGTACAGAGTCACTGACACTGGGCATTGTGGGTACAGGGCCACTGACCCCGGGCATTGTGGGTACAGGGTCACTGACCCCGGGCATTAGGGACACAGGGTCACTGACCCTGGGCATTGTGGGTACAGAGTCACTGACCCTGGGCATTATGGATACAGTGTCACTGACACTGGGCATTGTGGGTACAGAGTCACTGACACTGGGATTTGTGGGTACAGGGCCACTGACCCCGGGCATTGTGGGTACAGGGTCACTGACCCCGGGCATTAGGGACACAGGGTCACTGACCCTGGGCATTGTGGGTACAGAGTCACTGACCCTGGGCATTATGGATACAGTGTCACTGACACTGGGCATTGTGGGTACAGAGTCACTGACACTGGGCATTGTGGGTACAGAGTCACTGACACTGGGCATTGTGGGTACAGTGTCACTGACACTGGGCATTGTGGGTACAGGGTCACTGACCCTGGGCATTGTGGGTACAGGAGTCACTGACCCTGGGCATTGTGGGTACAGAGGTCACTGACCCTGGGCATTGTGGACACAGGGTCACTGACCCTGGGCATTGTGGGTACAGAGTCACTGACCCTGGGTATTGTGGGTACAGGGTCACTGACACTGGGCATTGTGGGTACAGGGTCACTGACCCTGGGTATTGTGGGTACAGAGTCACTGACCCTGGGTATTGTGGGTACAGGGTCACTGACACTGGGCATTGTGGGTACAGGGTCACTGACCCTGGGTATTGTGGGTACAGGGACACTGACACTGGGCATTGTGGGTACAGGGTCACTGACACCGAGCATTGTGGTTAAGGTCCTGAGGGTGATTACGGCCCCTCTGACTATTTCACTTTAAATGGTGTTTGACTTCTGAATTATCCTCTAACCTTCGACCCCGCTGTGACCTGTCCAGCAAAGTGTACCCTGGAATACCTGGAACAAACGGCAGAGGAACTGTGGCTGGGGAACCCGAGCTGGAGCAGAGTCAGGAACAGAAATGGAATGGAGCGGGAGGGAGTAACAGTGGTAATGTCAGGGTAATGTAGAGGGAGCTCTGTATTATACCTGCCCTGGGAGTGCTGGATGCTGACACTGGGTATAAAGTGGGGGTACACTGTCAGGGTAATGTAGAGGGAGCTCTGTATTGTACCTGCCCTGGGAGTGCACGATGCTGACACTGGGTATAAAGTGGGGGGACACTGTCAGGGTAATATAGAGGGAGCTCTGTATCATACCTGCCCTGGGAGTGCACGATGCTGACACTGGGTATAAAGTGGGGGGACACTGTCAGGGTAATATAGAGGGAGCTCTGTATCATACCTGCACTGGGAGTGCGAGAAACATAGAAGATAGGGTCAGGAGCAGGCCATTCGGCCCCTCGAGCCTGCTTCGCCATTCAATGCGTTCATGGCTGATCATCCAAATTCAGTACCCTGTCCCGGCCTTCTCCCCATATCCCTTGATCCCTTTAGGTTTAAGAAATATATCCAAGTCCTTCTTGAATATATTTAATGAATTGGCCTCTACTGCCTTCTGTGGTAGAGAATTCCACAAGTTCACCACTCTCTGGTTGAAGAAATTCCTCCTCATTTCTGTCCTAAATGTCTTACCCCTTATCCTTAGACTGTGACCCCTGGTTCTGGACTCCCCGACCATCGGGAACATCCTTCCTGCATCTAGTCTCTCCAGTCCTGTTAGAATTTTATAAGTTTCAATGAGATCCCCTCTCATTCTTCTAAACTCCAGCGAGTATCAGCCCAATCGATCCAATCTCTCCTCATACGTCATTCCTGCCATCCCAGGTACCAGCCTGGTGAATCTTCGCTGAACTCCTTCCATGGCAAGAACCTCCATCCTCAGATCAGGCGACTAAAACTGCACACAATACTCAAGATGTGGTCTCACCAAGGCCCTGTGCAACCGCAGCAAGACATCCTTGTTCCTGCACTCAAACCCTCTCGCTCCGAAGGCCAACATCCATTTGCCATCTTAACCGCCTGCTGCACCTGCAAGCTTACCTTCAGTGACTGGTGCACAAGGACACCCAGTTCTCGTTGCACTTCCCCTTCTCCCAATCTGTTGCCATTCAGATAATAATCTGCCTTCCTGTTTTTGACACCAAAGTGGATAACCTCGCATTTATCCACGTTATATTGCATCTGCCATCTTTCTGCCCAATCACCCAACCTGTCCAATTCATCCTGGAGTTTCTTGGCATCCTCCTCACAGCACACACGCCCACCTAGCTTTGTGTCATCTCCAAACTTGGAGATATTACATCTAGTTCCCTTGTCTGGATCATTTAATATATATTCTGAATAGTTGGGGTCCAAGGACCGATCCCTGCGGTACCCCACTAGTCACTGCCTGCCACTCGGAAAAAGACCCATTAATTCTTATTCTCTGCTTTCTGTCTGCCAACCAGTTCTCTATCCAAGTCAATACCTTGCCCTCCAATCCCATGTGCCTTAACTTTACACGCTAATCTCTTATGCGGGACCTTATCGAAAGCCTTTTGAAAGTCCAAATACACCACATCCACTGGTTCTCCCTTATCTATTTTACCAGTTACATCCTCAAAAAATTCCAGTAGATTAGTCAAGCACGATTTACCTTTTGTAAATCCATGTTGACTTTGGAGGGGCGATGGCCGCTTTGTGTCATTATTCCCCGCTGCTGTGTGATTGGCTCCCGGTTCCTTTGTGATGTCACCTGGACTCAGGTTTCCGCCCCTGCTTACAGCCCATCAGTGGGATGTCGGTGTGGGAGGAGCTGGAGTGACAGCTGACACTGGCAGTGAGTTTCGTCAAATTAAATATAATCAGTCACAAAAACAGTCCCACTGCATTCCAGTTACAGATTATGGGATTAATATGAATCATTTTACTGTTAACAGTCTCTAGGAGTGAGCAATATCTCAGGAAGTTGGAGAGAGAGCAGTCGAATCATCGCCTCACTGACTGGGACTGGAGAAATGTCGCTGGGTTCACAGAGCAGATCCGGCGGGACCGAGATCCCCATTTTCGGAAAAGGGATAAAACAGGAAGCTTCAACAATGATTGGAAAGGTGAGGAACTTTACTGAGAATCCCATCAGTCCAGGATTTTTCCAATGTGAGAGTCTAACCAGATACTGGGAGCTGGTCAACATCTCGCATCAGGCTCGGCTGAACCAAATTAGTGGGAGCTTTACTCTGTTCGTCACCCATTCCTTGCCTGCCCAGAGAGTGTTTTGGGTTTCCATTGTAGAGGGAGCTTTACTTTGCATCTCTCTATCTTACCCGTGCTTTACCTGCCCTTTGACTGTCTGATTGGGCAGTCTAATGGAAGCTTTAGTCTCTTTATAACGCATGATATATGCAGGAAGAAATCACTGGACTGGTCAGTTGTGCAGAAAAGGGGCAAATGGAATTCAATCTGGAGAATTGTGAGGTTATGCGTTTCGGAAGGGCTGACAAGGCAAGTGATCCCATAGTATCAGAGATTGTCAGATACAGAATGAATCGCACACTCACACACCGCACCAGAGACTGACAGAAACAGAATGAATCGCAAACTCACACAGAGGGTGTCACAGAGTGGGTCTATACTTAGGGACTCCACAGAGGGTGTCAGAGTGGGTCGATTCTTAGGGACTCCACAGGGGGAGTCACAGAGTGGGTCCATACTTAGGGACTCCACAGAGGGAGTCACAGAGTGGGTCTATACTTAAGGACTCCACAGATGGAGTCACAGAGTGGGTCTATACTTAGGGACTCCACAGAGGGTGTCAGAGTGGATCTATACTTAGGGACTCCACAGATGGAGTCACAGACTGGGTCTATATTTCGGGACTCCACAGAGGGAGTCACAGAGTGGGTCTATACTTAGGGACTCCACAGATGGAGTCACAGAGTGGGTCTATATTTCGGGACTCCACAGATGGAGTCAAGGAGTGGGTCTAAACTTAGGGACTCCACAGATGGAGTCACAGAGTCTTCTTCTTAGGCAGTCCCTCGGAAATGAGGATGACTTGCTTCCACACTAAAAATGAGTTCTCAGGTGACTGATGAGTCCAATGCGGGACCTACAGTCTCTGTCACAGGTGGGGCAGACGGTGGTTGAAGGGGCGGGTGTGTGGGGTGCTTGGTTTGACGTGCTCCTTACGCTGTTTGCGCTTGTCTTCCACTTGCTCCCGGCGAAGAGACTCCACGTATTCGGCGCCTTCCCGGATGCTTTTCCTCCACTTTGTGCGGTCTTGGTCCGGGGATTCCCAGGTGTCGCTGGGGATGTTGCACTTTTTCAAGAAGGCTTTGAGTGTCCTTGAAGCGTTTCCTCTGCCCTCCTGGGGCTCTCTTGCCGTGCCGGAGCTCCGAGTAGAGCGCTAATTTTGGAAGTCTCTTATCGGGCATGCGGACGATGTGGCCCGTCCATCGGAGCTGATCGAGCGTGGTCAAAGCTTCGATGTTGGCCTGAGCAAAAACGCAGGATCTTGCGGAGGCAGCATTGGTGGTACCTCTCCAGTGCTTTGAGGTACCTGCTGTACATGGTCAATGTCTTTGAAGCATACAGGAGGTTGGGTATCACTACTGCTCTAGACCATGAGCTTGGGGCTGGATTTGAGGGCCTGGTCTTTAAACATTCTCTTCCTCAGGCGACCGAAGGCTGCACTGGCAAACTGAAGGCGGTGTTGGACTTTGTCATCGACGTCTCCTCTTGTTAACGGTAGGCTCCCGAGATATGGAAAGTGGTCCACGTTGTCCAAGGCCTCGTCATGGATTTTGATAATGGGGGAGCAGTACTTGTGGTTGGTTGGTGGAGGACCTTTGTCTTACGGATGTTTAGTGTAAGGCCCATGCTCTCGTACGCTTCGGTGAAGATGTTGAAGATGGTTTAGAGTTCGACTGGTGAGTGAGCACAGATGCAAGCGTCGTCTGCATACTGTAATTCGATGACAGAGGATGGAACGACCTTGAATCTGGACTGGAGGCGATGGAGTTTGAACAGTTTCCCATTTGTTCTGTAGATTAGCTCCACTCCGACGCAGAGCTCACTGAGGGTGCGATGGAACATTGCAGCCAGGAAGAACGAGAAGAGCGTTGTTGCGATGACACAGCCTTGCTTGACCCCGGTCCGTACATGAATTGGGTCTCTGGTGGATCTGTTTGTCAGGATTACAGCTTGAATGTTGTCGTGAAGCAGGCGGAGGATGGTGACAAACTTTTGAGGGCAACTGAATTTGAGGAGGATACTCCATAATCCCTCACGGTTGATGGTGTCGAAGGCCTTTATGAGGTCAAAGAAGACCATGTACAGCGGTTGGTGCTGTGCCCTCCATTTCTCTTGTAGTTGACGCGCGGTGAAGATCATGTTCATTGTGCCCATTAGTGGGCGTAATCCGCATTGCGACTCTGGGAGGAGCTCTTCAGCCACTGGGAGAAGGCGATTGAGGAGGATTCTTGCGATGACTTTCCCTGTGGCAGACAGCAGGGAGACTGCTCTGTAATTACCACAATCGGACTTGTCACCTTTCTTGAAGATGTTCACAATTACGGCATCTCTGAGATCCCCTGGCATGCACTCCTCCTTCCAAATAAGAGAAATGAGTTCATGTATTCGCACCAATAGTACTTCTTCACCATGTTTAAGCGCCTCGGCGGGGATTCCATCTGCTCCTGAGGCCTTGTTGTTCTTCAGTTGTCGGATGGCCTTTTCAACCTCATGCCGGACTGATGTTATGCGGAGGTGGTTGCGGGTAGCATGCTGCGGGATGGAGTTGAGGACACTCGCATCGAAGACAGAGTTTCGGTTAAGGAGATCTTCGAAGTGCTCCTTCCAGCGGGCACTGTCTGCCTCTCTGTCCTTGATGAGTACCTCTCCATTCTTAGCCCGCAGTGGGGTAGGACCATGGGTGCTTGGGCAGTCGGTGGTCTTGAATGCGCTAAAGAATCCACGCACGTCGTGGTTGTCAGCCAGCTGCTGGATCTCCTGCGCTTTCTCCATCCACCATCTGTTCTTAGGTCGCGAGTTTTTTGTTGGACCTCGGCCTTCAATGTCTGTAGAGCTGCTTTCTGGCTCTCGAGTTCTGTTACTGTTTCCAGATCAGCAATGCCTTGCCCTTGCGACTTATTCGCTCCTGGATCTCCTGGTCGTCTTGTTGAACCAGTCTTGATTTTTCCTGGTCGAGTGACCGAGCGTCTCTTCGCAGGTGCTGATTATGGAGGCCTTGAGTGCAGACCAGGCGCCGTGGACACTCTGTGTCTCTGAATCACTGGGAGTCGTCAGGTTGGTTGTGAGGCGCAGGCTGAATAGGTCTTTCTTAGCAGGGTCTTTGAGTGCTCCAGCGTTGATTTTCCTGCGGCATTGCATCTGTTGCCGCCGCTGTTTTGGGGCTACGTTGATGGAGATGACAGAGCTGATTAGGCAGTGGGCTGTCCAGCAGTCGTCAGCTCCTGTCATGGCACAGGTGATGCGGACGTCCTTGCGGTCCCTCGCTCGGGCGATGACCTAGTCCAACAGATACCAGTGCTTGGAGCAAGGGTGTTTCCATGAAGCCTTGTACTTGTCTCTCTGACGGAACAAGGTATTGGTTATGACAAGGTCAGGGAGGGAAAGTAGAAAGTGAGGAGGACATAAAAAACCTACAAGGGGATATAGACAGGCTGGGTGAGTGGGCGGAGATTTGGCAGATGCAATACAATATTGGAAAATGTGAGGTTATGCACTTTGGTAGGAAAAATCAGAGAGCAAGTTATTATCTTAATGGCGAGAAACTGGAAAGTACTGCAGTACAAAGGGATCTGGGGGTCCTAGTGCAAGAAAATCAATAAGTTAGTATGCAGGTGCTGCAGGTGATCAAGAAGGCCAACGGAATGTTGGCTTTTATTGCTAGTGGGATAGATTATAAAAACAGGGAGGTATTGCTGCAGTTATATAAGGTATTGGTGAGACCGCACCTGGAATACTGCATACAGTTTTGGTGTCCATACTTAAGAAAAGACATACTTGCTCTCGAGGCAGTACAAAGAAGGTTCACTCGGTTAATCCCGGGGATGAGGGGGTGGACATATGAGGAGAGGTTGAGTAGATTGGGACTCTACTCATTGGAGTTCAGAAGAATGAGAGGCGATCTTATTGAAACATATAAGATTGTGAAGGGGCTTGATCGGGTGGATGCGGTAAGGATGTTCCCAATGATGGGTGAAACTAGAACTAGGGGGCATAATCTTAGAATAAGGGGCTGCTCTTTCAAAACTGAGAAAAGGAGAAACTTCTTCACTCAGAGGGTAGTAGGTCTGTGGAATTTGCTGCCCCAGGAAGCTGTGGAAGCTACATCATTAAATCAATTTAAAACAGAAATAGATAGTTTCCTAGAGGTAAAGGGAAATACGGGTTACGGTGAGCGGGCAGGAAATTGAACATGAGGCTGAGTTCGGATCGGTCAGGGCCCTGTGGGTGGCGGAGCGGGCCCAGGGGCTGAGTGGCCGGGTCTTGCTCCTACTTCTTGTGTTCTTTAGATTTGAGGTTAGGATCAGATCAGCCATGATCTTATTGAATGGCGGAGCAGGCTCGAGGGGCCGATTGGTCTACTCCTGCTCCTATTTCTTATGTTCTTATGTTCTTAGCATTTCGTCAGGAGGAGGGTACCATTGGAGTTGGCTTTCCCTACCCCCTCTCTGCCGATCACACCTCCCAAGAGTACTGTGTCCTTTCCACCTCTGGTGTTGAAGTCGCCAAGGGCGATCAACTTGTCACCCATTGGGACTCGGGACAGGGATTGTTCGAGGCTGGAGTAGAATTCCTCTTTGGTCTTGTCTGTGTCTTCCAGTGTTGGGGCGGATGCACTGATGACCGTAGCGCACTGGTTCCGGGCTAGGTTGAGCCATGAGTGATGAGGCGTTCGTTTATTCCACAAGGGGAGTCTCTGAGACGTTTAACTTGCTCATTTTTTATGGCGACACCTACCCCATGGAGGCAGCGTTCTTCTTCAGGTTTGCCTTTCCAGAAGAAGGTGTAACCATAGCCTTGCTGCTTGAGCTGGCCTTCCTCTGGCCACTGGGTCTAGCTTAGGGTGGTGATGTCTATGTCGAAACGTCTGAGCTCCCGGGCAACGATAGCACAATGGCGTTCCAGTCTGTCGCTGTTGGGCTTGTCCATGAGGGTCCTGATGTTCCAGGTCCCGAACTTCATTTTAAAGGGTCGAAGATACTGTGCGTGAATTCTTTTAACGTGGGGTGGCCGTTGCACACCAGCTACCACACAGGCTTGACAGAGCAAGGTCTTGGTCCAATGGCAAGGGGATCCAAGACGATTGGAGACCAGGCTCTGCTACATCGGCCGAGCACACACACAAACCCACTCCTACTGTCCTCCTCCCTCTTCCCGCAGGTCCTCTCTGCCTGGACTTTATAGGCTGCAGTGTGGTGCTCCCGACCCCGCTGCGCCACTCCTGGGCATCGACCTCGCCCCCGGGCCCCTCCCTCGCCCCTGGACCCCGCCCTTCTCATCGTGTGTCTCCTTCCAGTGAGTGTGTCCCGCGGTGTGTCTCCTTCCAGTGAGTGAGTCCCGCGGTGTGTCTCCTTCCAGTGAGTGTGTCCCGCGGTGTCTCCTTCCAGTGAGTGTGTCCCGCGGTGTCTCCTTCCAGTGAGTGTGTTCCGCGGTGTGTCTCCTTCCAGTGAGTGTGTCCCGCGGTGTGTCTCCTTCCAGTGAGAGTGTTACGCGGTGTGTCTCCTTCCAGTGAGTGTGTCCCGCGGTGTGTCTCCTTCCAGTGAGTGTGTCCCGCGGTGTGTCTACTTCCAGTGAGTGTGTCCCGTGGTGTGTGTCCTTCTAGTGAGGGAGCTTTATGCTGTATCCAACGTGTACTGTACATGCCCTGCGAGTGTTGATGGGAAACTGTAGAGGGAGCTTAACTCTGTATCTAACTCTTGTTGTGCCTGTCCTGACAGGGTTTGATGGGACAGTGTAAAGGCAGCTTTACTCTGCATTTAACCCGTATTATACGTGTCCTGGGAGTGATTTGATGGGACAGTGTAGAGGCAGCTTTCATCTGTATCTAATCCGTGCTGCACCTGCCCAGGGAGTGTTTGATTGAACAGTATAGAGGGAGCTTTACTCTGTCTAACTCGTGTTCTCCCTGTCCTGGACGGGTTTGATGGTACAGTGTAAAGGGAGCTTTACTCTGTATCACGCATGGTCTGAATGTGTCCTGGAAATGTTTGATGGGTTAGTGTAGAGGGAGCTTTGCTCTGTTTCTAACTCCCGCTGTACCTGCCCTGGGAAAGTTTGATGGGACAGTGTAGAGGGAGCATTACTCTGTATCAAACGTGGTCTGAACCTGCCCTGGGAGTGTTTGATGGGACAGTTTAGAGGAAGCTTTACTCTGCACATTCACTTTCAATGACTCATGTACAAGGACACCCAGGTCCCTTTGTGCATCTGCGTTCCCCAATCTTTCACCATTTAGGAAATACTCAGCCTTTCTGTTTTGTCTACCAAACTGGATAACTTCACATTTATCGACATTATATTCCATCTGCCATGTTCACGCCCCCCACTGAGCCCTTTGAGATCCCTTCAAGTCTCTTCACATCTTCTTCACAACTGACACTGCCACCTAGCTTTGTATCATCAGCAAATTTGGAAATGTTACATTTAGTCCCCTCATCCAAATCCTTGGTATAGATTGTGGCTAGCTGGGGCCCAAGCACCGATCCTTGCTGTACTCCACTAGTCGCAGCCTGCCATCCTGAAAAAAATCCGTTTTTCCCTACTCTTTGTTTTCTGTCTGTTAACCAATTCTCAAACCATGCTAGTATATTACCCCAATTCAATGTGCCCTCATTTTGTTCACCAACCTCTTGTGTGGGACCTTATCGAAGGTCTTATGAAAATCCAGATACACCACATCTGCCGGTTCTCCTTTGTCTACTCCACTAGTTACATTCTCAAAGAACTCCAATATGTTTGTCAAACAGGATTTCCCTTTCATAAATCCATGTTGACTCTGCCCAATCTTACTATTAGTTTCTAAGTGCCCAGTTATTGCATCCTTTATAATAGATTCCAGCATTTTCCCACCTACTGATCTACCTTCCCTAGGAATGTTTGATGGGACATTGTAGAGGGAGCTTTACTCTTTATCTAACCCGTGCTTTACCTGCCCTGGAAGTGTTTGATGGGACAGTGTAGCGGCAGCTTTTCTTTGCACCTAATAGAAGCTGTACCTGCCCTGGGAGCATTTGATGCGACAGTGCAGAGGGAGCTTTACTCAGTTTCTAACCTGTGCTGTACCTGCCCTGGGAGTGTTTGATGGGACATTGTAGAGGGAGCTTTACTCTGTATCTAACGCGTGCTGTACCTGCAGTGGGAGTGTTTGATGGGACTGTGTAGAGGGAGCTTTACTCTATCTAACGCTTGCTGTACCTGTCCTGGGAGTGATTTGAATGTTGTGAGCGTTCCTGCCTCTACCACCCTTTAAGGGAGTGTGCTCCAGATTTCAACCACCCTCTGGGTGAAAAAGTTTTGCCTCAAATCCCCTCTAAACCTCCTGCCCCTTACCTTGAAACTATGCTCCTGGTTATTGACCCCTCTACTGGACACTGGCTTCCTGTCACCAAAAACAACCTTCGACCATCACCATCTGCCTCCTGCCACTAAGCCAATTTTGAATCCAATGTGCCAAATTGCCCTGGATCCCATGGCCTCTTACCTTCTTGACCAGTCTCCCATGTGGGACTTTATCACAAGCCTTCCTGAAGACCATGTAGACGACATCAACTGCACTATCCTCATCCACACACCCAGTCACCCCCTCAAAAAATTCAATCAAATTGGTTAGATATGATCTCCCCCTGACAAAGTCATGCTGACTATTCCCTGATTAATCCTCTCCATGTGGAGACTGATTCTGTCCCTCAGAATTTTTTCCACTAATTTCCCTATCACTGATGTTAGGCTCACTGGCCTGTAATTCCCTGGTTTATCCCTACTACCCTTCTTGAACAATGGTACTACGTTAGCTGTTCTCCAGTCCTCTGGCACCTCCCCTGTGGTCAGAGAGGTTCTGAAAATTTGTGTCCGAGCCCCTGCAGTCTCCTCCCTTGCCTCACACAGCAGCCTGGGAGACATCCCGTCAGGGCCTGGGGCTTTATCCACTTTTAAGCCCGCTAAAACCGCTAGTACCTCCTCCCCCTCAATACTAATTTGTTCAAGTATATCACAATACCCCTGCCTGATTTCTATGCCTCCATCGTCCTTCTCCACAGTGAACACAGATGCAAAATATTCATTTCAGAGCTTTACTCTGGACCAAACATTGTCTGAACCTGCCCTGGGATTATTTGATGGGACAGTGTAGAGAGTTTTTCTCTGTATCTAACCCGTGCTGTACCTGCCCTGAGAGTGTTTGATGTTACATTGTAGAGGGAGGTTCACTCTGTATCTACCCTGTGCTTTACCTGCCCTGGGAGAGTTTGATGGGACAGTGTAAACGGAGCTTTAATCTGTATCTAATCCATGCTGCACCTGCTTTGGGAGTGTTTGATGGGCCAGTGTTGTTGCAACTGTACTTTGTGTGTAACTCGTGTTGTGCCTGTCTTGGAAGGGTTTGATGGGACACTGTAGAGGCAGCTTTAGTCTGTATCTAACACATGCTGTACCTGCCCTGGGAGTGTTTTGCTGGGACAGTTCAGAGGGAGATTTACTCTATCTAACCTGTTCTGAACATGCCCAGGCAGTGTTTGATGGGACAGTGTAGAGGGATCTTTACTCTGTATCTAACGTGGTCTGAACCTGCCATGGGAGTGTTTGATGGGACAGTGTAGAGGAGAGCTTTACTCTGTATCTAACCGGTGCTGCCCCTACCCTGGGGTTGTTTGATGGGACAGTGTAGAGGAAGCTTTACTCTATATCTAACCCATGCTGTACCTGCCCTGGGAGTGTTTGATGGGACAGTGTAGAGGGAGCTTTACTCTGTATCTAACCCGTACTGTACCTGCCCTGGGAGTGTTTGATGGGACAGTTTCGAGGGAGCTTTACTCTGTATCTAACCCATGCTGTTCCTGCCCTGGGAGAGTTTGATGGGACAGTGTAGTGAGAGATTTACTCTTTAACAATCATTGTTTGAACCTGCCCTGGGAATGTTGGATGTGACAATGTAGAGTGAGATTTGCTCTGTATCTAACCAGTGCTGTATCTAACCAGTGCTGTACCTGCCCTGGCCGGGTTTGATGGGACAGTGTAGAGGGAGCTCTAAACTGTATCAAACATGGTCTGAACCTGCCAGGGGAGTGTTTGATGGGACAATGCAGAGATGAACTTTACTCTGTATATAACCTGTGCTGTACCTGCCCTGTGAGAGTTTAATGGGACAGTGTAGAGGGAACTTTACTCTGTGTCAAACATATTCTGAACCTCCTGTGGGAGTTTTTGATGAGACAGTGTAGAGTGAGATTTACTCTGTATCTAACCTGTGCTGAAAATGCCCTAATTGGGTTTGATGGGACATTGACGAGGGCGCTTATCTCTGTAGCTAAATCGTGTTGTGCCTGTCCTGGGAGAGTTAGAGTCAGCTTTACCAGTATCAAACATGGTCTCAACCTGTCCTGGGAGTGTTTCATGGGACAGTGAAGAGGGAACTTTACTCTGCATCTAACCCGTGTTATACGTGTCCTGGAAGCGATTTGATGGAATAGTGTAGAGGGAGCTTTACTCTGTATCTAACCTATGCTGTACCTGCCCTGGCAGTGTTTGATTTGACAGTGTAGAGGGATCTTTGCTCTGTATCTAACCTGTGTTGTGCCTGTCCTGGACAGGTTTGATGGAACAGTGTAGAAGAAGCTTTATTCTGTATCAAACGGTATGTTGGCGTTCATTGCAAGAGGATTTGAGTACAGGAGCAAGAATGTCTTACTACAGTTATACAGGGCCTTGGTGAGACCACACCTGGTGTACTGTGTGCTGTTTTGGTCTCCCTACCTAAGAAACGATATACTTGCCACAGATGGAGTGCAGCGAAGGATCACCAGACTGATTCCTGGGATGACAGGACTGTCGTTTTAGGAGAGGTTGGGTCGAGTAGGCCTGTATTCACTAGAGATTAGAAGAAGGAATGGGCATCTGATTGAAACGTGTAAAATTCTGACAGTGCTAGACAGAGTGGATGCAGGGAAGATGTTTCCCCTGGCTGGCGTGTCCAGAACGAGGGGTCACAGTCTCAGGATACGGGATAGGACATTTAGGACTGAGATGAGGAGAAATATCTTCACTCAGAGGGTGGTGAACCTGTGGAATTCTCTACCACAGAGGCTGTGGTGTCCAAATCACTGAATATATTTAAGAAGGAGATAGATAGATTTCTAGACACAAAAGGCATCAAGGGGTATGGGGAGCGACCGGGAATTTGGTACTGAGATAGAGGAGCAGCCATGATCATGTTGAATGGCGGAGCAGGCTCGAAAGGCCGAATGGCCGACTCCTGCTCTATTTTTCTATGTTTCAAACATGGACTGAACCTGCCCTGAGGTCCTTTTATGGGACAGTGTAGAGTGAGCTTTACTCTGTATCTAACCCGTGCTGCACCTGCCCTGGGAGTGTATGGCGGGACAGTTTAGAGGGAACTTTACTCTCTGTCAAACATGTTCTGAACATGCCCTGGGAGTGTTTGATCGGACAGTATAGAGTGTGAATTACTTTGTATCTAACCTGTGCTGAAACTGCCCTGGGTGTGTTTGATGGGGCAGTGTAGAGGGAGCTTTATTCTGTTTCTAATCCTTGCTGTACTTGCCCTGCGAGTGTTTGATGGGATAGTGTAGAGGGAGCTTTACTCTGTATCTTACCCAAGCTGTACCTGCCCTGGGAGAGTTTGATGGGACAGTGCAGAGAGCGCTTTACTCTGTATCTAACCCGTGCTGAACCTGCCCTGGGAATGTTTGATGGGACAGTGTTGATGCAGCTTTATCTGTGTCTAACTCGTGGTCTGCCTGTCCTGGACGGGTTTGAAGGGACAGTGTAGGGGGAGCTCTACCCTGTATCAAACATGGTCTGAACTAGCCATGGGAGTGTTTGATGGGAACGTGCAGAGATGAGCTTCACTCTGTATCTAACCTGTGCTGTACCTGCACTGAGAGTTTGTTGGGCCAGTGTAGAAGGAGCTGTACTCTCTATCTAACCTTTGCTGAAACTGCCCTGGGAGTGTTTGATGGGACAGTGCTGAGGGAGATTTACTCTGCCTCTGACCTATTCTGCCCAATTGGTTTGTGCCGGTGTTTATTCCCCACACAAGCCTCCTCTCACCCCTCTTCATCTAATTCTATTAGCATAACCTTATATTCCTTTCTCCCTCATGTGTTTATCGAGCTTCTCCTTAAATGCATCTGTGCTATCCGCCTCCACTACTCCCTGTGGTAGCGAGTTCCACATTCTCACCTCTCTTTGGGTGAAGAATTTCTACTGAATTCTCCATTGGATTTATTAGTGACTATCTTATATTGATGATCTCCAGTTTTGCACTCCCACAAGTGGAAACATTTTCTCCACGACCACCCTTTATAACCTCATAATCTTAAAGACCTCTATCAGGTCATCCATCAGCATTCTCTTTCTTCAAGAGAAAAGAGACCCAGCCTGTTCAGCCTTTCCTGATAAGTATATCCTCTCAGTTCTAGGATCATCCTTACAAATCTCCTTCTCCAGTGCCTCTATATTAAGAACATAAGAAATAAGAGCAGGAGTAGGCCATTGGGCCCCTCGTAATAATATGGAGGCCAGAGCTTTTCACAGTACTCCAAGTATGATCTAACCCAGGGTCAGTACAAGTTTAACATAACCTCCCTGCTTTGCAATTCTATCCCTCTGGATATGAACCCCAGTGCTTTGTTTGTTTTGTATGGCCCTATTAACCTCCATTGCTATTTTTAGTGTTCTGTGTATCTGTACCCCGAAATCGCATTGCTCCTCTGCCCCATTTATACTCTTATTTTCAAAGCAGTATCTGGCCTCCTTATTCTTCCTACCAAAAGGCGCCACCTCACTCTTACCTATATTGGAAATTCATTCGCCAATTACACTTCCATTCTGCAAGTTTATTAATGTCTTCTTGCATTATGTCACAGTCTTCATCAATAGTAACTATACCGCCCAATTTGGTATCATTGACAAATTTTGAAATTGTACTTCAAATTCCCGAGGTGAAATTGTTTATGTAAATTGTGAAAAGCAGTGGTCCCAGCATCGATCCCTGTGGAACACCACATTCCACCTTTTGCCAGTCTGAAAAGCTGCTCTCTGTTTTGTGGCATTCAATGGCGGTGTGTTTACCCACGATCCCCCGCGCGGCAGAAAGTGCCCAATCAATGACGACAGGAGCCTCATGCGCAGGCGTCGGGCCGGGGAGTGCTCCGAGCAGGCGCAGTGATAGTTGGTGCACTTTGTTTAATATTCGTTTATGGGATGTGAGGGTCGCTGGCAAGGCCAGCATTTATTGCCCATCCTTACGTGCCCTTGAGAAGGTGGTGGTGAGCGGCCTTCTTGAACCGCTGTAGACCGTAGGTAGGGAGTTCCAGGATTTTCAAGCAGCAACGAGGAAGGATTGGCGATATACTCCAAGTCAGGATGGTGTGTGACTTCGAGGGGAACCTGGAGGTGGTGGGGTTCCCATGCGTCTGCTGCCCTTGTCCTTCTAGGTGGAAGAGATTGCGGGTTTGGGTGGGGCTGGCGAAGATGTCTTGGCGGGTTGCTGCAGTGCATCTTGTAGATGGGACACACTGATGCCACGGTACACCGGTGGTGGAGGGAGTGACTGTGTAAGGTGATGGATGGGTTGTGAATCAAATGGGTTGCTTTGTCCTGGATGGTGTCGAGCTTCTTGAGTGTTGTTTGAGCAGTACGCATCATATGAGGGGAGCGGGGTCGGAGACGGGGCTGATTGTACACCCTGTGTTCATGCCCAGTGAGACTGCACACCAGGAGCAGAGCCTGGTCAATGTGACCCTGTGACACCTCGAGTGGGAGGGGCTCCGGCCGCTTTGTGACATCGCTCCTTGCTGCTGTGTGATGTCACCTGGAGACAGTGCCCCGCCCCTGGTTACGGCCCATCAGTGGGATGTCGGTGTGGGAGGAGCTGGAGTGACAGCTGACACTGGGAGTGAGTTTAGTCCCAATAAACAGGGCAATGGACAGAATAGAACAATTTAATAATAAAGTTAGTAATTCAAACACTCATTAATTGCAAAAATAATCACATTGAATATAAATTTGTTCACAAAAATGCCCCCCCTGTATTCTGGGATTAATGGCTTCGGTCTTCCCAATATTTACTTGGAGAAACTTTTGCTCATGTCGGTCAAGCAGACTGACAATTTGGACATCGTGGAGGGGTCGAGAGAAGAGGTAGTGAGGTAGAGCTGGGTGTCGTCAGTGTACATGTGGAAACTGACTGTTTCTGGATGATGTCACCAAGGGGCAACATGTAGATGAGAAATAGGAGTGGGGGCAAGGAGAGATCCTTGGGGGACACCAGAGGTAACGATGTGGGAGCGGGAAGAGAGGCTAACAGATATTCTGATCCTTTCCGCACACTATGATCCCAGCCCATACGGATCCCTCACTGTGGAGAGGGAGAGAGAGAGGCAGAGACAGTGAGGGAGCAGATACGTAGAGAAGGAAAGAAATACTGGGGTAGAGTTTGACGTTTACTAGGAGCTATAGTACAAACTGGGTAATTGTGAATCAGCCATCCATTTTACACCGATGGAAATAAAACTCGGGAGAGATGCAGGGCAGGATCCCGGTTCATTCCCGGAGACGGGGCTGATTGTACACCCTGTGTTCATGCCCAGTGAGACTGCACACCAGGAGCAGAGCCTGGTCAATGTGACCCTGTGACACCTCGAGTGGGAGGGGCTCCAGCCGCTTTGTGACATCGTTCCTAGCTGCTTTGTGATGTCACCTGGAGACAGGGCCCCGCCCCTGGTTACGGTCCATCAGTGGTATGTCGGTGTGGGAAGAGCTTTAGTGACAGCTGACACTGGGGGTGAGTTTAGTCCCAATAAACAGGGCAATGGACAGAAAATAACTATTCAATATTAAAGTAAGTAATTCAAACACACTGATTAATTGCAAAAATTGAATATAATTATGGTCACAAAAATGCTCCCCCTGTATTCTGGGATTAATATTTAACATTTTTCTATTGACAGTCTCTGGGAGTGAGCAATATCTCAGGAAGGTGGAGAGAGAGAAGTCGAATCATCGCCACACTGACTGGGACTGGAGAAATGTCTCTGGCTTCACAGAGCAGATCCGGTGGGATCGAGAATCCCAGTGTCGGAGACGGGAAAAAACGGGAAGCTTCAACAATGATTGGAAAGGCGAGGAACTTTACTGAGAATCCCATCAGTCCAGGATTTTGCTGAGGTGAGAGTCTAACCAGATACTGGGAGCTGTTCAAGATCTGCCATCAGGCTCGGCCTTTGATGTGGCAAGTTGAGCGGAGCTCAACTCGGAGATAAACCTTGCCCGTACCTCACCCGGGAGTGTTTGACACTTACATGTGGAGTGATATTTATTCTGTATTGACCCCATGCTGTACCTGAGCTGGTTGTGCTTCATTGGGTAGTGTCAAGGGAGCTGTACGCTGCATTGAACACATGATGTATCAGAGTTGGTTGTGTTGATGAACCAAATTGGAGGGAGCTTTACTCTGTATCAAACCTGTGCTGTACCTGCCCTGAGAGAGTTTGATGCGACAGTGTAGAGGGACGTTTACTCTGTATCAAACCCGTGCTGTACCTGCCCTGGGACTGTTTGGTGGGGCAGTGTAGAGGAAGCTTTACTGTGTATCCAACCCGTGCTGTACCTGCCCTGGGAATGTTTGATGGGACAGTATATAGGGAGCTTTACTCTGTATCTAACCCGTGCTGGACCTGCCCTGGGAGTGTTTGGTGGGGCAGTGTAGAGGGAGCTTTACTCTGTATCTAACCCACTGTACCTGCCCTGGAGGTATTTGATGAAAGCTTTACTCTGTAACAGAGGATTACATGGTGTACACAGCACTGAACCAGGCCATTCGACCCAACCAATCCATGCCAGCGTTTATGCTCCACTCGAGCCTCCTCCCGTCTTACCTCATCTAATTCTATCAGCGTAACCCTCTATTCCCTTCTCCCACATATGCTAATCTAACTGCCCCTTAAATGCATCAATACTATTCGCTTCAACCACTCCCTGTGGTAGCGAGTTCCACATTCTCACCACTCTCTGGGTAAAGAGGTTTCTTCTGAATTCCCTATTTGATTTCTTGGTGACTACCTTATATTGATGTCCTCTAATTTTGCTGTTCCCCACAAGTGGAAGCATTCTCTCTGTATCCACTCCATCAAAACCTTTCCTCATTTTAAAGAGCTTTATCAGGTCAACCCTCAGCCTTCAAGAGAAAGGAGACCCAACGTTTTCATCCGTTCCTGATATGTATTTTGTTTTATTCGTTTAAGGGATCTGGGCGCCGCTGGCAAGGCCAGCATTTATTGCCCATTCCGAGTTGCCCTTGAGAAGGTGGTGGTGAGCCGCCTACTTGAACCGCTGCAGTCCGTGTGGTGATGGTACTCCCACAGTGCTGTTAGGTAGGGAGTTCCAGGATTTTAACCCAGCGACGATGAAAGATCAGCGATATACTTCTAAATCACCCTAGCTTTTCTGGTATTATCCATGTCAATCTTCTCTGCACCCTCTCCAGTGCCTCTATCCTTTTTAAAATACAGCGACCAGAACTGTACGCAGTTTTCCAAGTGTGGTCTAACCAAGGTTCGATACAAGTTTAGCATAAATTCACTACTTTTCAATTCTACCTTTCCAGATATAAACCCGAGTGATGGGTTTGCTTTTCATGGCCTTATTAACCTCTGTCGCTACTTTCAGTGATTTGTGTATTTGTACTCCGAGATTCCTTTGCTCCTCTACCCCATTTAGATTCTTATTTTCCAAGTAATATGTGACCTCTCTACATTTCTTACCAAAATGTAATACCTCAGATTCATCTGTTTTAAATTTCATTTGCCAATTATATGCCCATTAAAGAGCTATTAGAAATAGATAATAAATAATATCAATCAGTAAGGCAAATCTATGACTATAAATATAATATTTACGCCTCCTGTGCCTCTCTCTCTCAATTCCTCTCCCTCAGAATTATAAAATGTCTCTTTGACGATAACAGGCCATTCGGCCCAACCAGTCCATGCCATATTCCAGGTCTCCAAGCCACTGGGATCTGCCTGAGAGGACAAAGATGGTTATTGTGTCAGCCTGTAATCCAGGCTCCATTCACCGGGTGAGAATCAGGCTAACTCAGCACAGGCCGGGGATGGAGCCTGGGCCTTTCCTGCTCTGTGTGTGGGGGTCACAGTCCCTCACCGGGTGAGTTCAGGCTAATGCACCACAGGCCGGGGATGGAGCCTGGGCCTTTCCTGCTCTGTGTGTGGGGGTCACAGTCCCTCACCGGGGGAGATCAGGCAAACTCAGCACAGGCCGGGGATGGAGCCTGGGTCTTTCCTGCTCTGTGTGGGGGGTCACAGTCCCTCACCGGGCGAGAATCAGGCTAACTCAGCACAGGCCGGGGATGGAGCCTGGGCCTTTCCTGCTCTGTGTGTGGGGGGATCTCAGTACCCACTCCGGGAGGGGACATTTCAGGGGTGGGCACCCATCATTGTGTGGGTCTAATTGCCGCCTCTCTCTCTTGCAGTTAGTCTCGGAGTTCGTGACTGATCAGAATGGCCCGCTGCTGCCCCGCGCACCCCACACGTTCAAGATGGACGACCTGCTGGCGGAGATGCAGGAGGTTGAGAACTGAAGGCTTTGACAGGCTTAGCAGCGAGGTAAGATCACCCCTGGGAGCAGAGGGCCAAATCAACACAGGCCGGAGATGGAGCCTGGGTGTTTCCTGCCCAGATTCGGGCCCTGTTCTCACACCCCAAGCCCCCGTTGTGGCAGACCTGGCGGTGTCGGGGACCTGGGTCGAGGAGTTTCTGGCCACCGAGCCGACGGCAGACACATCGCAGGCCGACAGTGAAGCCGATTGGTCAATGGAGTTCATCGCCCAGGTGACCGGTATGTGGACGGGACACTCAGCATTGTGGGTACAGCGTCACTGAGCCCGGGCATTGTGGGTACAGAGTCACTGACCCTGGGCATTGTGGGTACAGCGTCACTGAGCCCGGGCATTGTGGGCACAGGATCATTGACACTGGGCATTGTGGGTACAGGGCCACTGACCCCGGGCATTGTGGGTATGGAGTCACTGACATTGGGCATTCTGGACAAAGGGTCACTGACGCCGGGCATTGTGGGTACAGAGTCACTGACACTTGGCATTGTGGGTAGAGCGTCACTGAGCCCGGGCATTGTGGGCACAGGATCATTGACACTGGGCATTGTGGGTACAGGGCCACTGAGCCCGGGCATTGTGGGCACAGGATCATTGACACTGGGCATTGTGGGTACAGAGTCACTGACCCCGGGCATTGTGGGCACAGTCACTCGCCCTGGGCTTTGTGGGTACAGAGTCACTGACCCCGGGCATTGTGGGCACAGTCACTCGCCCTGGGCTTTGTGGGTACAGAGTCACTGACACTAGGCATTGTGGGTACAGGGTCACTGAGCCCGGGCATTGTGAGTACAGAGTCACTCACCCTGGGAATTGTGGGTACAGGGTCACTGACCCCGGGCATTGTGGGTACAGAGTCACTCGCCCTGGGCATTGCGGGTACAGAGTCACTGACACTGGGCATTGTGGGTACAGGGTCACTGACCCCGGGCAATATGGGCACAGGATCATTGACATGGGCATCGTGGGTACAGGGTCACTGACACTGGACATTGTGCGTACAGAGTCACGCGCCCTGGGCATTGTGGGTACAGAGTCACTGACACTGGGCATTGTGGGTACAGAGTCACTCGCCCTGGGCATTGTGCGTACAGATTCACTCGCCCTGGGCATTGTGCGTACAGATTCACTCGCCCTGGGCATTGTGGGTACAGGGTCACTGACCCCGGTCATTATGGACACAGGGTCACTGACCCTGGGCATTGTGGTTACAGGGCCACTGACCCTGGGCATTTTGGGTACAGGGCCACTGACCCTGGGCATTGTGGGTACAGGGTCACTGACCCTGGGCATTGTGGTTACAGGGCCACTGACCCTGGGCATTTTGGGTACAGGGCCACTGACCCTGGGCATTGTGGGTACAGGGTCACTGACCCTGGGCATTGTGGTTACAGGGCCACTGACCCTGGGCATTGTGGTTAAGGTCCTGAGGGTGATTACGGCCCCTCTGACTGTTTCACTTTAAATGGTGTTTGACTTCTGAGTAGAGCGCTAATTTTGGAAGTCTCTTATCGGGCATGCGGACGATGTGGCCCGGCCATCGGGGCTGATCGAGCGTGGTCAAAGCTTCGATGCTGGGGATGTTGGCCTGAGCGAGAACGCTGAAGTTGGTGCACCTATCCTGCCAATGGATTTGCAGGATCTTGCGGAGGTAGCATTGGTGGTACGTCTCCAGTGCATTGAGGCACCTGCTGTCCCTGGTCCATGTCTCTGAAGCATAAAGGAGGTTGGGTATCACTACTGCTCTGTAGACCATGAGCTTGGGGCTGGGTTTGAGGTCCTGGTCTTTAAACATTCTCTTCCTCAGGCGACCGAAGGCTGCACTGGCAAACTGAAGGCGGTGTTGGACTTTGTCATCGACGTCTCCCCTTGTTGACGGTAGGCTCCCGAGTTATGGAAAGTGGTCCACGTTGTCCAAGGCCTCGCCATGGATTTTAATAATGGGGGGACAGTACATGTGGCGGGTTGGTGGAGGACCTTTGTCTTACGGATGTTTAGCGTAAGTCCCATGCTCTCGTACGCTTCGGTGAAGATGTTGACGATGGTTTAGAGTTCGACTGCTGAGTGAGCACAGATGCAAGCGTCGTCTGCATACTGTAATTCGATGACAGAGGATGGAACGACCTTGGATCTGGACTGGAGGCGATGGAGTTTGAACAGTTTCCCATTTGTTCTGTAGATTAGCTCCACTCCGGCGGGGAGCTTACTGAGGGTGAGATGGAGCATTGCAGCCAGGAAGAACGAGAAGAGCGTTGTTGCGATGACACAGCCTTGCTTGACCCCGGTCCGTACATGAATTGGGTCTCTGGTGGATCTGTTTGTCAGGATTACAGCTTGAATGTTGTCGTGAAGCAGGCGGAGGATGGTGACAAACTTTTGAGGGCAGCTGAATTTGAGGAGGATACTCCATAATCCCTCACGGTTGATGGTGTCGAAGGCCTTTATGAGGTCAAAGAAGACCATGTACAGCGGTTGGTGCTGTTCCCTGCATTTCTCTTGTAGTTGACGCGCGGTGAAGATCATGTTCATTGTGCCCCTTAGTGGGCGTAATCCGCATTGCGACTCTGGGAGGAGCTCTTCAGCCACTGGGAGAAGGCGATTGAGGAGGATTCTTGCGCTGACTTTCCCTGTGGCAGACAGCAGGGAGACTGCTCTGTAATTACCACAATCAGACTTGTCACCTTTCTTGAAGATGGTCACGATTACGGCGTCTCTGAGATCCCCTGGCATGCTCTCCTCCTTCCAAATAAGAGAAATGAGTTCATGTATTCGCACCAATAATACTTCTTCACCATGTTTTAGCGCCTCGGCGGGGATTCCATCTGCTCCTGAGGCCTTGTTGTTCTTCAGTTGTCGGATGGCCTTTTCAACCTCATGCCGGACTGAGGTTGTGCTGAGGTGGTTGCGGGTAGCATGCTGCGGGATGGAGTTGAGGACACTCGCATCGAAGACAGAGTTTCGGTTAAGGAGATCTTCGAAGTGCTCCTTCCAGCGGGCACTGTCTGCCTCTCTGTCCTTGATGAGTACCTCTCCATTCTTAGCCCGCAGTGGGGTAGGACCATGGGTGCTTGGGCAGTAGGTGGTCTTGAATGCGCTAAAGAATCCACGCACGTCGTGGTTGTCGGCTAGCTGCTGGATCTCCTGCGCTTTCTCCACCCACCATCTGTTCTTAGGTCGCGAGTTTTTTGTTGGACCTCGGCCTTCAATGTCTGTAGAGCTGCTTTCTGGCTCTCGAGTTCTGTTACTGTTTCCAGATCAGCAATGCCTTGCCCTTGCGACTTATTAGCTCCTGGATCTCCTGGTCGTTCTTGTTGAACCAGTCTTGATTTTTCCTGGTCGAGTGACCGAGCGTCTCTTCGCAGGTGCTGATTATGGAGGCCTTGAGTGCAGACCAGGCGCCGTGGACACTCTGTGTCTCTGAATCACTGGGAGTCGTCAGGTTGGTTGTGAGGCGCAGGCTGAATAGGGCTTTCTTAGCAGGGTCTTTGAGTGCTCCAGCGTTGATTTTCCTGCGGCATTGCATCTGTTGCCGCCGCTGTTTTGGGGCTACGTTGATGGAGATGACAGAGCTGATTAGGCAGTGGGCTGTCCAGCAGTCGTCAGCTCCTGTCATGGCACAGGTGATGCGGACGTCCTTGCGGTCCCTCGCTCGGGCGATGACGTAGTCCAACAGATACCAGTGCTTGGAGCGAGGGTGTTGCCATGAAGCCTTGTACTTGTCTCTCTGACGGAACAAGGTGTTGGTTATGACAATGCCATGTTCTTAGCATTTCGTCATGAGGAGGGTACCATTGGAGTTGGCTTTCCCTATCCACTCTCTGCCGATCACACCTCCCCAGAGGTCTGTGTCCTTTCCACCTCTGGTGTTGAAGTCGCCAAGGGGGATCAACTTGTCAACCATTGGGACTCAGGACAGGGATTGTTCGAGGCTGGAGTAGAATTCGTCTTTGGTCTTGTCTGTGGCTTCCAGTGTTGGGGCGTATGCACTGATGACCGTAGCGCACTGGTTCCGGGCTAGGTTGAGCCATGAGTGATGAGGTGTTCGTTTATTACACAAGGGGAGTCTCTGAGACGTTTAACTAGCCCATTTTTTATGGCGACACCTACCCCATGGAGGCGGCGTTCTTCTTCAGGTTTGCCTTTCAAGAAGAAGGTGTAACCACAGCCTTGCTCCTTGAGCTGGCCTTCCTCTGGCCACTGGGTCTCGCTTAGGGCGGTGATGTCTATGTCGAAACGTCTGAGCTCCCGGGCAACGATAGCACAATGGCGTTCCGGTCTGTCACTGTTGGGCTTGTCCATGAGGGTCCTGATGTTCCAGTACCCGAACTTCATTTTAAAGGGTCGAAGATACTGTGCGTGAATTCTTTTAACGTGGGGTGGCCGTTGCACACCAGCTACCACACAGGCTTGACAGAGCAAGGTCTTGGTCCAATGGCAAGGGGATCCAAGACGATTGGAGACCAGGCTCTGCTACATCGGCCGAGCACACACACACAAACCCACTCCTACTGTCCTCCTCCCTCTTCCCGCAGGTCCTCTCTGCCTGGGATTCATAAGCTGCAGTGTTGTCCTCCCGACCCCGCTGCGCCACTCCTGGGCATCGACCTCTCCCCCGGGCCCCTCCCTCGCCCCCGGGCCCCGCCCTTCTCACCGTGTGTCTCCTTCCAGTGAGTGTGTCCCGCGGTGTGTCTCCTTCCAGTGAGTGTGTCCCACGGACTCTCCTTCCAGTGAGTGTGTCCCGCAGTGTGTCTCCTTCCAGTGAGTGTGTCCCGCGGTGTGTCTCCTTCCAGTGAGTGTGTCCCGCGGTGTGTCTCCTTCCAGTGAGTGTGTCCCGTGGTGTGACTACTTCCAGTGAGTGTGTCCCGCGGTGTGTCTCCTTCCAGTGAGGGAGCTTTATGCTGTATCTAACGTGTACTGCACCTGCCCTGGGAGCGTTTGATGGGACAGAGTAGAGGGAGCTTTAATCTGTATCTAATCCATGCTGCACCCGCCCTGCGAGTGTTGATGGGACAGTATAGAGGGAGCTTTACTCTGTCTAACTCTTGTTCTCCCTGTCCTGGACGGGTTTGATGGGACAGTGTAAAGGGAGTTTTACTCTGTATCACACCTTGTCTGAATGTGTCCTGGAAGTGTTTGATGGGATAGTGCAGACGGAGCTTTGCTCTGTTTCTAACTCCCGCTGTACCTGCCCTGGGAAAGTTTGATGGGACAGTGTAGAGGGAGCATTACTCTGTATCAAACGTGGTCTGAACCTGCACTGGGAGTGTTTGATGGGGCAGTTTAGAGGAAGCTTTACTCTGCACATTCACTTTCAATGACTCATGTACAAGGACACCCAGGTCCATTTGTGCATCTGCGTTCCCCAATCTTTCACCATTTAGGAAATACTCTGCCTTTCTGTTTTGTCTACCAAACTGGATAACTTCACATTTATCGACATTATATTCCATCTGCCATGTTCACGCCCCTCACTGAGCCCTTTGATATCCCCTTGAAGTCTCTTCGCATCTTCTTCACAACTGACACTGCCACCTAGCTTTGTATCATCAGCAAATTTGGAAATGTTACATTTAGTCCCCTCATCCAAATCCTTGGTATAGATTGTGACTAGCTGGGGCCCAAGCACCGATCCTTGCGGTACACCACAAGTCGCAGCCTGCCATCCTGAAAAAGATCCGTTTCTCCCTACTCTTTGTTTTCTGTCTGTTAACCAATTCTCAATCCATGCTAGTATATTACCCCCAATTCAATGTGCCCTCATTTTGTTCACCAACCTCTTGTGTGGGACCTTATCGAAGGTCTTATGAAAATCCAGATACACCACATCTACCGGTTCCCCTTTGTCTACTCCACTAGTTACATCCTCAAAGAACTCCAATATGTTTGTCAAACAGGATTTCCCTTTCATAAATCCATGTTGACTCTGCCCAATCTTACTATTAGTTTCTAAGTGCCCAGTTATTGCATCCTTTATAATAGATTCCTGCATTTTCCCAACTACTGATCTACCTGCCCGAGGAATGTTTGATGGGATATTGTAGAGGGAGCTTTACTCTTTATCTAACCCGTGCTTTACCTGCCCTAGGAGTGTTTGATGGGACAGTGCAGAAGCAGCTTTACACTGTATCAAACGTGGTCTGAATCTGCCCTGGGAGTGTTTGATGGGACAGTGTAGAGGCAGCTTTACTCTGCATCTAATACAAGCTGTACCTGCCCTGGGAGCATTTGATGGGACAGTGTAGAAGCAGCTTTAATTTGCATCTAATAGAAGCTGTACTTGCCCTGGGAGCATTTGATGGGACATTGTAGAGGGAGCTTTGCTCTGTGTCTAAACTGTGCTGTACCTGCATTGGGAGTATTTGATGCGACCGTGTCGAGATAGCTTTACTCTATCTAACGCGAGCTGTACCTGCCCTGGGAGTGTTTGATGGGACATTGTAGAGGGAGCTTTACTCTGTATCTAACCCGTGCTGTACCTGTCCTGGGAGTGATTTGAATGTTGTGAGCGTTCCTGCCTCTACCACCCTTTAAGGGAGTGAGCTTCAGGTTTCAACCACCCTCTGGGTGAAAAAGTTTTTCCACAAATACCCTCTAAACCTCCTGCCCCTTACCTTGAAACGTTGCTCCCTGGTTATTGACCCCTCTACGAAGGGAAGAATTTCTTTTTTACCACCCTAGCTATGCCCCTCATAATTTTGTACACCTCAATCAGGTCCCGTCTCAGCCTTCTCTGCTCCAAGGAAAACAACCCCATCCTGTCCAGTCTCTCTTCACAGCTGAAACGCTCCAGCCCAGGTAACATCCTGGTGAATCTCCTCTGCACCCTCTCCAATGCAATCACATCCCTCCTATAGTGTGGCGACCAGAACTGCACACAGTATTCCAGCTGTGGCCTAACCAGCGTCTTGTACAGCTCCATCATAACCTCCCTGTTCGTATATTCTATGCCTCGGCTAATGAAGGCAAGTATCCAATATGCCTTTTTAACCACCTTATCTACCTGTCCTGCTGCCTTCAGGGATCTATGTACATGCACGCCAAGGGTCCGCTGTCCTTCCTAGGGTCCTACCGTTCATTGTGTATTCCCTTGCCTTGTTTGTCCTCCCAAAATGCATCCCCTCACACTTTTCAGAGTTAAATTCCATTTGCCACTGTTCTGCCAATCTAACCATCCCGCCTATATCGTCCTGTAGTCTGAGGCTTCCCTTCTCGCTATTTACCACTCCACCAATTTTCGTGTCATCTGCGAACTTACATTCATATCTAAATCATTAATGTACACTACAAACAGCAAAGGACCCAACACCGATCCCTGCGTTACACCACTGTACACAGGCTTCCAGTCACAAAAACAACCTTCGACCATCGCCATCTGTCTCCTGCCACTAATCCAATTTTGAATCCACTGTGCCAAATTGCCCTGGATCCCATGGCCTCTTACCTTCTTGACCAGTCTCCCATGTGGGACTTTATCAAAAGCCTTACTGAAGAGCATGTAGACGACATCAACTGCACTATCGTCATCCACACACCTAGTCACCCTCTCAAAAAATTCAATCAAATTGGTTAGATATGATCTCCCCCTGACAAAGCCATGCTGACTATCCCTGATTAATCCTTGCCTCTCCAAGTGGAGACTAATTCTGACCCTCAGAATTTTTCCCAATAATTTCCCTATCACTGATGTGAGGCTCACTGGCCTGTAATTCCCTGGTTTATCCCTACTACCCTTCTTGAACAATGGTACTACGTTAGCTGTTCTCCAGTCCTCTGGCACCTCCCCTGTGGTCAGAGAGGTTCTGAAAATTTGAGTCCGAGCCCCTGCAGTCTCCTCCCTTGCCTCACACAGCAGCCTGGGACACATCCCGTCAGGGCCTGGGGTTTTATCCACTTTTAAACCCGCTAAAACCGCTAGTACCTCCTCCCTCTCAATACTAATTTGTTCAAGTATATCACAATTCCCCTGCCTGATTTCTATGAAATATTCATTTCAGAGCTTTACTATGTTCCAGACATTGTCTGAACCTGCCCTGGGAGTATTTGATGGGACAGTGTAGAGAGAGTTTTTCTCTGTATCTAACCTGTGCTGTACCTGCCCTGAGAGTGTTTGATGTTACATTGTAGAGGGAGGTTCACTCTGTATCTACCCTGTGCTTTACCTGCCCTGGGAGAATTTGATGGGACAGTGTAAACGGAGCTTTAATCTGTATCTAATCCATTCTGCACCTGCTTTGGGAGTGTTTGATGGGCCAGTGTTGTTGCAGCTTTACTTTGTGTCTAAATCGTGTTGTGCCTGTCTTGGAAGGGTTTGATGGGACACTGTAGAGGCAGCTTTTGTCTGTATCTAACACATGCTGTACCTGCTCTGGGAGAGTTTGATGGGATAGTGTCGAGGGAGTTTTAATCTGTCTTACTCTTGTTCTGCCTGACCTGGATGGGTTTAATGGAACAGTGTAGAGAGAGCTTTACTCTATCAAACGTGGTCTGAACCTGCCCTGGGGGTGTTTTGCTGGGACAGTTCAGACGGAGATTTACTCTATCTAACCTGTTCTGAACCTTCCCCTAGGCAGTGTTTAACGTGACAGTGTAGGGGGAGCTTTAATCTGTATCAAACGTGATCTGAACCTGCCATGGGAGTGTTTGATGGGACAGTGCAGAGGGAGCTTTACTCTGTATCTAACCGCTGCTGTTCCTGCCCTGCGGGTGTTTGATGGGACAGTGTAGAGGAAGCTTTACTCTGTATCTACTCCATGCTGTACCTGCCCTGGTAGTGATAAATTGGACAGTGTTGATGCAGCTTTACTCTGTGTCTAACTCGTGCTCTGCCTGTCCTGGACGGGTTTGATGGGATAGTGGAAAGGGAGCTTTACTCTGTATCTTAACCGTGCTGTACCTGCCATAAAACAGTGAAGAGGGAGCTTCACTCTGTATCAAACGTGGTCTGAAACTGCCCCAGGAGTGTTTGCTGGGACAGTTAAGAGGAAGCTTCACTCTGTATCTACACCGTGCTGTACCTGCCCTGGGATTGTTCAATGGGACAGTGTAGAGGGAGCTTTACTCTGGATCTAACCCGTACTGTACCTGCCCTGGGAGTGTTTGATGGGACAGTGTAAAGGGAGCTTTACTCTGTATCTTAACCGTGCTGTACCTGCCATGGGGGAGTTTGATGGGACAGTGTTGAGGGGGCTTTACTCTGTTTCTAACCCCTGCTGTACATGCCCTTTAAATGTTTGATGGGACATTGAAGAGGGAGCTTCACTCTGCATCGAACACATGCTGTTCCTGCCCTGGGAGAATTTGATGAGACAGTTTAGAGGGAGCTTTACTCTGTATCTAACCCGTGCTGCACCTGCCCTGGGAGTGTTTGGCGGCACAGTTGAGAGGGAACCTTACTCTCTGTCAAACATGTTCTGAACATGCCCTGGGAGTGTTTGATGGGACAGTGTAGAGTGAGAATTACTTTGTATCTAACCTGCTGAAACTGCCCCGGGTGAGTTTGATGGGACATGGTAGAGGGAGCTTTATTCTGTTTCTACTCCTTGCAGTACCTGCCCTGAGATAGTTTGATGGGACAGCATAGAGGGAGCTTTACTCTGTATCTCACCCGTGCTGTATCTGCCCTGAGAGTGTTTGATGGGACAGTGTAGAGAGAGCTTTACTCTGTATCTAACCTGTGCTGTACCTGCCCTGTGAGAGTTTGTTGGGCCAGTGTAGAGGGACCTTTACTCTGTATCTAACCTTTGCTGAAACTGCCCTGGGAGTGTTTGATGGGACAATGCTGAGGGAGATTTACACTGTGTCTAAGTCGTGTTGTGCCTGCCCTGGGGGAGTTTGATGGGGCAGTGTTGGGGTAGATTTACTCTGCCTCTGACCTATTCTGCCCAATTGGTTTGTGCCGGTGTTTATTCCCCACACAAGCCTCCTCTCACCCCTCTTCATCTAATTCTATTAGCATAACCTTATATTCCTTTCTCCCTCATGTGTTTATCGAGCTTCTCCTTAAATGCATCTGTACTATCCGTCTCCACTACTCCCTGTGGTAGCGAGTTCCACATTCTCACCACTCTTTGGGTGAAGAATTTCTCCTGAATTCTCCATTGGATTTATTAGTGACTATCTTATATTGATGATCTCCAGTTTTGCACTCCCACAAGTGGAAACATTTTCTCCACGACCACCCTTTATAACCTTCTCATAATCTTAAAGACCTCTATCCGGTCATCCATCAGCATTCTCTTTCTTCAAGAGAAAAAAGACCCAGCCTGTTCAGCCTTTCCTGAGAAGTATATCCTCTCTGTTCTAGGATCATCCTTACAAATCTCCTTCTCCAGTGCCTCTATATTGGGCCGAAAATTGATCCCGGGACGCGAGAGTACGCACTGCGTACTCTCGCGTATTCCCACTCCAATTGCCGGTTTTCTGCATGCCCTGCGCATGCGCTGAAAACCGGCAATTGCTCTTCTGAAAAGGGGGCGGGTCCTGGGTGCATCGCGTGCGCGCTACAGGCTGCGCGCACGCTGTGCACTTCATGCTTTGGACGCGCAGGTAAGTAGGGAAGATTTTGGAAATGTAAAAAGGAGGAGTAAGACCCGCTTTTAAGAAGGTAAGTAGTGAATTAAGTATTTTTTTGAATTTTTTTTTACAGGTATATCTTTTTTATAGACTTTAAAGACAGGTAAGTTTATTTTTATAACTTTTTAAAAGATTTTAAATTTTTGCAAAAATTTAATTTTTTATTTAAAATGGTTAATTTAATTAACTATACTTATTTTATGAATGTGATGGTTTTTTTTTAATTTAATTGAGGTTTAGCTGTTATTTTGGGGGGGTGTAAGATTCATAAGTCTCACAGCCATGCTGTGAGACTTATGAATGGAAGATGGTGTGCTGCCATTGGCTCTAACTGAGTCACGTGATCCCACAGCTCGCACGAATTCACTACGCCGCTGGGATACGCAAGCCCAGCACAGCTGATGTCTGGAACATCAAGTTCGTGCGAGCTGGATCAGAAAAAGCATAAGCGAGGTGAGACATCGCGGGGAAGGCTTACCCCCGCGGGAACAGAGCGAGATCAATTTCTGGGCCATTAAGAACATAAGAAATAAGAGCAGGAGTAGGCCATTGGGCCCCTCGTAATAATATAGAGACCGGAGCTTTTCACAGTACTCCAAGTATGATCGAACCCAGGGTCAGTACAAGTTTAACATAACCTCCCTGCTTTGCAATTCTATCCTTCTGGAAATCAACCCCAGTGCTTTGTTTGTTTTGTATGGCCCTATTAACCTCCATTGCTACTTTTAGTGTTCTGTGTATCTGTACCCCGAAATCGCATTGCTCCTCTACCCCATTTATACTCTTATTTTCAATGCAGTATCTGGCCTCCTTATTCTTCGTACCAAAAGGCGCCACCTCACACTTATCTATATTGAAATTCATTCGCCAATTACACTTCCATTCTACAAGTTTATTAATGTCTTCTTGTATTATGTCACAGTCTTCATCAATAGTAACTAATACCTCCCAATTTAGTATCATTGACAAATTTTGAAATTGTACTTCAAATTCCCGAGTCGAAATTGTTTATGTAAATTGTGAACAGCAGTGGTCCCAGCACCGATCCCTGTGGAACACCACTTTCCACCTTTTGCCGGTCTGAAAAGCTACTCTCTGTTTTGTGGCATTCAATGGCGGTGTGTTGACCCACGATCCCCCGCGCGGCAGAAAGTGCCCAATCAATGACTACAGGAGTCCAGTGCGCAGGCGCGGGGCCGGGGAGTGCTCCGACCATGCGCAGTACGAGTGGTGCAGACGAGGCAATGGCGGCAGCAGGAACATGGCGGGGAGAGAAAAAAATGAGAAGTCGCACAACACCAGGTTATAGTCCAACAGATTTATTTAATTTTACAAGCTTTCGGAGCTGTCGCTCCTTCGTCAGGTAAGTTAGCAATGAGAGAATCTCCCAGAATTCACAATTTAAACCCAGACAAAATCTATTCACATTATTCGCTACAACAAAGAGCACAGCCAAGACAATGAGATGTGTCCCAGGGGGTCCAACGTGTCAAACCACCTGCTGGCTGCATATCCTGTCAATTTGTGTTCTTGTGTTAGCCTTTTTAAAAAAAAAACTAAAAAAAAAACACCTGGGAAGACCGGCCATGATGTCAAGTCACGTTCTGTATCGTGACATGAACCCGATATCGCGATTGAGGCCATCCTCATGAGTGCGGAACTTGGCTATCAGTTTCTGCTCTATGATTTTGCGCTGTCGTGTATCTCGAAGGCCGCCTTGGAGAACGCTTACCCGCAGATCCGAGGCTGAATGCCCCTGGCTGCTGAAGTGTTCCCCGACTGGGAGGCAACCCTCCTGCCTGGCGATTGTTGCGCGGTGTCCGTTCATACGTTGTCTCAGTGTCTGCATGGTCTCGCCGATGTACCATGCTCTGGAGCATCCTTTACTGCAACGTATCAGGTAGACAACGTTGGCCGAGTCACATGAGTATGTACCGTGTACCTGGTGGGTCGTGTCCTCACGTGTAATGATGGTATCTGTGTCCATGATTTGGCATGTCTTGCAGAGGTTGCCGTGGCAGGGTTGTGTGGTGTCTTGGTTGCTGTTCTCCTGAAAGATGGGTAATCTGCTGCGAACGATGGTACTTTTGAGGTTAGGCGGCTGCTTGAAGGCGAGTAGTGGAGGCGTGGGGATGGCCTTAGCAAGGTGTTCCGCACTCATGAGGATGGCCTCAATCGCGATATCGGGTTCATGTCACGATACAGAACGTGACTTGACATCATGGCCGGTCTTCCCAGGTGTTTTTTTTTTAAAAAGGCTAACACAAGAACACAAATTGACAGGATATGCAGCCAGCAGGTGGTTTGACACGTTGGACCCCCTGGGACACATCTCATTGTCTTGGCTGTGCTCTTTGTTGTAGCGAATAATGTGAATAGATTTTGTCTGGGTTTAAATTGTGAATTCTGGGAGATTCTCTCATTGCTAACTTACCTGACGAAGGAGCGACAGCTCCGAAAGCTTGTAACATTAAATAAATCTGTTGGACTATAACCTGGTGTTGTGCGACTTCTCATTTTTGTCCACCCCAGTCCAACGCCGGCATCTCCACATCACGGGAGAGAAAAAGGCAGACAACGTTTCTGGTCGATAACTTTGTCAGAGCATTTCCTGTTGGACTAATAGCCGAACAAACGATTCAAGAGGCGGCAGGAGATTCTGAGGGCCGGGGAGGAACAGGCGCCGCGGGGTCTGGGAAGCTTCACAACCACCCGGTCTAGGCCTCAGGCCCCGAATAAGACCCCGCGGGGCCTCGTGTGAGCGGAGCGACTGTCCGCCAACTTGCTGAAGGCTTTGTCCCCGCCGACAGGCCCGGGTTACCCCGGTAACCGGCTGCCATCTTGGTGAAGAAAGGCGGGACTTTTCCCCGCGCCGCCATCTTGGACAGGGCGGGGTCAGGGCGCATGCGCGGCCCTCAGTGCAACTGCAGCAGAAACACTTTTTTATATTCGTTTATGGGATGCGAGTGTTACAGTGAGGGATATTTCAGTGTTATAGTGAGGGGTGTGAGGCATATCAGTGTTACAGTGAGGGGTGTGGAGTATATCAAAAGGGGATTGGATAAGTGGGACTTGCTGAAGTGCTCTTGCAGAGAGCTGGCACGGGCTCGATGGGCCGTAAGGCCTCCTTCTGTGCTGTATCCATTCCATGATTCTATAGAGCCAGAGATGTACAACAACAATAACTTGTATTTAAATAGCGCCTTCAACGTAGTAAAACGTCCCAAGTCGCTTCACAGGAGTATTTTAAGACAAACAATTTTGAAATTGAGCCACAGAAGGATAAATTAGGAAAGGTGACTAAAAGCTTGGTCAAAGTGGAAGGTTTTAATAAGCGTCTTCAAGGAGGAAAGAGAGGTAGCGAGACGGAGAGGTTTAGGCAGTGAATTCCTGAACTTAGGGCCTAGGCAACAGAAGGCACGGCCACCAAATGTTGAGCGATTATAATCAGGGATGCTCAAGAGGGCAGAATTAGAGGAGCGCAGATATCTCGGGGGGTTGTGGGGCTGAAGGAGATTAGAGATAGGAAGGGGCGAGGCCATGGAGGGATTTGAAAACAAGGATGAGAATTTTGAAATCGAGGTGCTGCTTAACCGGGAGCCAGTGTAGGTCAGCGAGCACAGGGGAGATGGGTGAACGGGACTTGGTGCGAGTTAGGACACGGGCAGCCGAGCTTTGGATGGCCTCAAGTTTACATAGGGTGGAATGTGGGAGGCCAGCCAGGAGTGCGTTGGAAAATTCAAGTCTAGAAGTAACAAAGGCATGGATGAGGGTTTCAGCAGCGGATGAGCTGAGGCAAAGGCGGAGACGGGCGATGTTACGGAGGTGGAAGTAGATGGCCTTTTTTATGCTGCAGATATGTGGTTGGAAGCTCATTTCAGAGTCAAATATGACACCATTGTTGCGAACAGTGTGGTTCTGCCTCAGACAGATGTTAGGGAGAGGGATTGAGTCTGTGGCAAGGGAACGGTGTTGTTGGCAGGGACCGAAAACAATGGCTTCGGTCTTCCCAATATTTACTTGGAGAAACTTTTGCTCATGTCGGTCAAGCAGTCTGACAATTTAGACACCGTGGAGGGGTCGAGAGAAGAGGTAGTGAGGTAGAGCTGGGTGTCGTCAGCGTACATGTGGAAATTGATGCTGTGTTTTTGGATGATGTCACCAAGGGGCAACATGTAGATGAGAAATAGGAGGGGGGCCAAGAATGGATCCTAGGGGGACACCAGAGGTAACGATGTGGGAGCGGGAAGTGAGGCTAACTGGAATTCTGATCCTTTCCGCACAGTATGATCCCAGCCCCAGACGCATCCCTCACTGTGGAGAGAGAGAGAGAGAGAGAGGCAGAGACAGTGAGGGAGCAGATACGTAGAGAAGGTAAGAAATACTGGGGTGGAGTTTGACGTTTAGTAGGTGCTGTAGTACAAACTGGGTAATTGTGAATCAGCCACCCATTTTACACCGATGGAAATAAAACTCGGGAGAGATATAGGGCAGGATCCCGGTTCATTCCCGGAGACGGGGCTGATTGTACACCCTGTGTTCATGCCCAGTGAGACTGCACACCAGGAGCAGAGCCTGGTCAATGTGACCCTGTGACACCTCGAGTGGGAGGGGCTCCGACCGCTTTGTGACATTGTTCCTGGCTGCTGTGTGATGTCACCTGGAGACAGGGCCCTGCCCCTGGTTACGGTCTATCAGTGGGATGTCAGTGTGGGAGGAGCTGGAGTGACAGCTGACACTGGGGGTGAGTTTAGTCCCAATAAACAGGGCAATCGACAGAAAAGAACTATTCAATATTAAAGTAAGTAATTCAAACACACTGATTAATTGCAAAAATAATCAAATTGAATATAATTATGGTCACAAAAATGCTCCCCCTGTATTCTGGAATTAATATGAATCATTTTTCTATTGACAGTCTCTGGGAGTGAGCAATATCTCAGGAAGGTGGAGAGAGAGAAGTCGAATCATCGCCTCACTGACTGACTGGGACTGGAGAAATGTCGCTGGGTTCACAGAGCAGATCTGTTGGGATCGAGACCCCCCGTGTCGGAGACGGGATAAATCGGGAAGCTTCAACAATGATTGGAAAGGTGAGGAACTTTACTGAGAATCCCATCAGTCCAGTATTTTGCTGAGGTGAGAGTCTAACCAGATACTGGGAGCTGTTCAACATCTGCCATCAGGCTCGGCCTTTGATGTGGCAAGTTGAGCGGAGCTTAACTCTGAGATAAACCTTGCCCGTACCTCACCCGGGAGTGTTTGACACTTACATGTAGTGAGATCTTTATTCTGTATTCATCCCATGCTGTACCCGAGCTGGTTGTGCTTCATTGGGTCGTGTCAAGGGAGCTGTACGCTGCACATGCTGTATTAGAGGGAGCTTTGCATCTCACCCGCGCTGTACCTGCCCTGCGAGTGTTTGAGTGGACAGGGCAGAGGAAGGTTTAGTCTGTATCTCTCTATCTAACCCGTGCTATACCTGCCCTTGGACTGTTTGATTGGGCAATGTAAAGGGAGCTTTACTCTGTATCTCTCTATATAACCCGTGCTGTACCTGCCCTTGGACTGTTTGATTGGGCAGTGTAAAGGGAGCTTTACTCTGTATCTCTCCATCTAACCCGTGCTGTACCTGCCCTTGGACTGTTTGATTGGGCAGTGTAAAGGGAGCTTTACTCTGTATCTCTCTATATCACCCGTGCTGCACCTGCCCTTGGACTATTTGATTGGGCAGTGTAAAGGGAGCTTTACTCTGTGTATAACTCATGCTACATGCAGGAAGATTGTCTCAAATGGAATTCAATCCGGAGAAGTGTGAGGTGATGCATTTGGGGAGGGCTAACAAGTCAACGGATCCTACACTGAGGAACATAGGAAGAGGAGTCGGCCATTCAGCCCCTCGAGCCTGTTGCCCCATTCAATGCGATCATTGACTGATCTGCGATCTAACGCCATAAACCCACCTTTGGCCCATATCCCTTCATACCTTTGGTTAACAAAAAGCAATAAATCTCCGATTTAAAATTAACAATTTATCTCGCATCCACTTCCGTTTGTGGAAGAGAGTTCCAAATTTCTACCACTTTTTTGTGTCGAAGTGTTTCCTAATTTCACTCCTGAAAGGACTGCCTCTAATTCTTAGACTGTGCCCCCAGTCCTAGTATCCCCACCAATGGAAATAGTTTCTCGCTATCTACTCTATCTGTTCCCCTTAATATCCTGAAAACTTCGCTCAGATCACCCCTTAACCTTCTAAATTCTAGGGAACAGAACCCTAATTTGTGTAATATCTCCTCGTAACTTAACCCTTGAAGTCTGGGTCTCATTCTGGTAAACCTGCGCTGCACTCCCTCCAAGGCCAATATATCCTTCCTAAGGTGTGGTGCCCAGAACTGCTCACAGTACTCCAGGTGTGGTCTAACCAGGGTTTTGTATAGCTGCAGAATAACTTCTACCCCCTTGTAATCTCGTCCTTTAGATATAAAGACCAGCTTTCCATTAGCCTTTTTGATTATTTTCTGTACCTGTCCATGACATTTTAATGATCTATGTACCTGGACTCCCCCAAGTCTCTTTGGACATCCACTGTTTTTAGCTTTTCACCATTTTTAAAGTCACCTGTTCTATCCTTTTAGGGTCCAAAGTGATTGACCTCACAATTGCTTACATTGAAATCCATTTGCCATAGTTTTGCCCATTCCCTTAATCTGTCAATATCCCTTTGTAATTTGATGGTTTCACCTACACTACCTACAATGCTGCCTATCTTTGTGTCATCGGCACATTTGGGTATATGACTTTCTATGACATCACCTAAGTCATTAATAATTATTGTGAATAGCTGAGGCCCCAAAACACAGCCCTGCCGGACACCAGGAGTCACATCCTGCCAATTTGAGTACCTACCGATTATCCCTACGCTGTATCCTGACGCTTTATAAAGGGTTATAAAGGATTATGCTGGGTTATAAATTATTATAAATGAATATAAAGTATTATAATGATATATAAATTTTGATAATAGAATATAAAGTGTTGTGATGAATTGTTAAGGAATATAAAGGGTTGTAATGTTTGACAAAGGATTATAAAGGGATTTGAATGGGGTTCAAAGTGATGCAAAATATGATAAAGGGACATGACCCTTTATAAATCATTATAATCCTTAATAACCCATTATACACCTTTTGTAAATGATTATTAATGATTCTAACGTTATAAAGAGTTATAAGGCACCCACGACACTTTCCCATCAAACAGTCCCAGTGCAGGTGCAGCATTTGTTATATACTTAGTAAAGATCCGTCTGCACTGTCCCATCAAACACTCGCAGGTTAGGTACAGCATGGGTTAGATATAGAGTAAAGCGCAAATATCCTGCCCGTTTTTGCACTCCCAGGGGAGGTACAGCAAGGTTTAGATACAGAGTAAAGCTCCCTCTACACTGTCCCAACACACTCCCAGGGCAGGTACAGCACGGGTTAGATACAGAGTAAAGCTCCCTCCACATTATGCCATCAAACAATCCCAGGTAATGTACAGCACGGTTTACATACAGAGTAAAGCTCTCTCTACACTGTCCCAACAAACACTCCCAGGGAGCTACAGCACGGGTTAGATACAGAGTAAAGTTCCCTCTGCACTGTCCCATCAAACACTCCCAGGGCAGGTACAGCACGGTGTTAGATACAGAGTAAAGCTCCCTCTGCACTGTCCCATCAAACATTCCCAGGGCAGGTACAGCACGGGTTAGATACAGAGTAAAGCTCCCTCTGCACTGTCCCATCAAACACTCCCAGGGCAGGTACAGCACGGGTTAGATACAGAGTAAAGCTCCCTCTACACTGTCCCATCAAACACTCCCAGGGCAGGTACAGCACGGGTTAGATACAGAGTAAAGCTCCCTCTACACTGTCCCATCAAACACTCCCAGGGCAGGTACAGCACGGTGTTAGATACAGAGTAAAGCTCCCTCTGCACTGTCCCATCAAACATTCCCAGGGCAGGTACAGCACGGGTTAGATACAGAGTAAAGCTCCCTCTGCACTGTCCCATCAAACACTCCCAGGGCAGGTACAGCACGGGTTAGATACAGAGTAAAGCTCCCTCTACACTGTCCCATCAAACACTCCCAGGGCAGGTACAGCACGGGTTAGATACAGAGTAAAGCTCCCTCTACACTGTCCCATCAAACACTCCCAGGGCAGGTACAGCACGGGTTAGATACAGAGGAAAGCTCCCTCTACACTGTCCCATCAAACACTCCCAGGGCAGGTAAAGCACGGTTTAGATACAGATTAAAGATCCCTCTACACTGTCCCATCAAACACTCCCAGGGCAGGAACAGTACGGTTTAGATACAAATTAAAGATCCCTCTACACTGTCCCATCAAACACTTCCAGGGCAGATACAGCATGCGTTAGATAACGAGTAAAGCTCCCTCTACACTGTCGTTTCAATACCGGCCAGGGCAGGTATATCACAGTTTAGCTGCAGAGTAAATCTCATTCTAAACGGACCCATCACACACTCCCAGGGCAGCTACAGCACAGGGTAAGATACAGAGTAAAGCTTCCTCCACTCTGTCCCATCTAACTGTCCCAGGCAAGTACAGCCCGGGTTAAATACCGAATAAAGCTCCCTCTATACTAACCCATCAAACACTCCCAGGTCAGGTACAGCACAGGTAAGATACAGAGTAAAGATCCCTCTACAGAATCCCATCAAACACACCCAGGGCAGGTACAGCAATGGTTAGATATAGATTAAAGCTCCCACTGCACTGTCCCATCAAACACTCGCAGGGCAGTTAGTGCATGGGTTAGATACTGAGTAAAGCTCCCTGTATACTATCACATCAAACACTCCCAGGCCAGGTACTGCACGGGTTAGATACAGAGTATAGCTCACTATACATTGTGCCATCAATCACACCAAGGGCAGATACAACAATGGTTAGATATAGAGTAGAGCTCCCTCAACACTGTCCCATCAAACAGTCCCGGGGCAGGTGCATCATGGATTAGATATGGAATGAAGCTCACTCCACACTGTTGCATCAAACACTCGCAGGGCAGGTAGTGCACGGGGTTAGATACAGAGTAAAGCTCGCTCTACACTGTCCCCTCAAACTTTCTCAGGCAGGTACAGCCTGCGTTAGATACCGAATAAAGCTCCCTTTACACAGTCCTTTCAAAAACTGCCAGGGCAGGTACAGCACGGGTTAGATACAGAGTAAAGCTCCCTCTACACTGTCCCATCAAACAGCCCCATGGCAGGTACAGCACAGGGTTAGGTACTGAGTAAAGCTCACTCTACACTGTCCCATCAAACACTCCCAAGGCAGGTACAGCACGGGTTAGATACACAGTAAAGCTCCCTCTACACTGTCCCATCAAACACTGCAAGGGCAGGTACAGCACGGGTTGGATACAGAGTAAAGCTCCCTCTACACTGTCCCATCAAACACTCCCAAGGCAGGTACAGCACGGGTTAGATACACAGTAAAGCTCCCTCTACACTGTCCCATCAAACACTGCAAGGGCAGGCACAGCACAGGTTGGATACAGAGTAAAGCTCCCTCTACACTGTCGCATTAAAGCCTCGCAGGGCAGGTAGTGCAAGCGTTAGGTACAGAGTAAAGCTCCCTCTACAAAGACCTATCGAACACTCCCAGGGCAGGTGCAGCACAGGGATTGATGCAATGTAAAGCTTCCTCTACACTGTCCCTTCAAATATTCCCAGGAAAATACAGCCCGGGTTAGATACAAAGTAAAGCTCCCTCTACAAAGACCCTTCAAATATTCCCAGGGCAGGTACAGCACGGGTTAGATACAGAGTAAAGCTCCCTCTACAAATACCCATCAAACATTCCCAGGGCTGTTGCAGCACGGGTTAGATACAGAGTAAAGCTCCCTCTACAAATACCCATCAAACACTCCCAGGGCAGATACAGCACGGTTTAGATACAGAGTAAAGCTCCCTCTACCCTGGTCCATCAAATTAGAGAGATGAATGCGTAACTCAAAGACTGGTATGGGAGAAATTGGTTTCGCTTCCTGGGCACCTGCACCAGTACTCGGGAAAGTGGGATCTGTACCGTTGGGTTGGTCTTCACCTGAGCCGTGCTGGGACCAGTGTTCTGGCGAGTCATATAACTAGGGCGGTAGAGAGGGCTTTCAACTAAATATTGGGAGCCAGGGATCAGATCTAGGAAGATGTGGTAAATCAAAGAGTAGAAACAAGACAAGAGAGAAAGGTATTAATATGGGAAATGATAAACAGACCGTGACGGGAAGGGATAGAGAGTACAAATCTAAGAGTAAATCAACAGATAAGGCTAAAGGTTACAAAAATAATAAAAGGACAAAACTAAAGGCTCTGTATCTGAATGCACGTAGCATTCGAAACAAAACAGATGAACTGATGGCGCAAATATAATTAAATAAGTACAATCTGATAGCCATTACAGAGACATGGCTGCAGGATGACAAACATTGGGACCTGAATATTGAAGGGTATATGATATTTAGGAAAAAGTGGAGGGGTGGCTCTGTAAATTAATAATGGTATTAGCGCAATAGAGGGATGACTTAAGTTCAGGAAACCAGGATGTAGAAGCGGTTTGGGTAGAGATGAGAAATGATGAAGGCAAGAAGTCACTTGTGGAAGTGGTGTACAGGCCCCCTAACAGTAACCACACGTTAGGATGGAGTATAAAGGAAGAAATAATGGGAGCTTGTCAGAAAGGTACGGCAATAATCATGGGGGATTTTAATCTACATATAGATGGAAAAATCAGATGGGCAAAGGTAGCCTAGATGAGGAGTTCGTAGAATGTTTTTGGGACAGTTTCTTAGAACAGCACGTTCTGGAGCCAACCAGAGAGCAGGCTATAGTAGACCTGGTATTGTGAAACAAGATAAGATTAATTAATGAACACATAGTGAAGGTGCCCCTAGGTCGCAGCGATCAGAATATGATTGAATTTTACATTCAGTTTGAGGGAGAGAAGATTTGGTCCAAGACTAGTTTTTTTAACATAAATAAGGGCAATTATGAGGGCATGATATCAGAGCTAGCTGAAGTGAACTGGCAAACTAGAGTAAGCGATAGGTCAATAGAGCTGCAGTGGCAGACATTTAATGGGATATTTCAGAATACACAGAATAGATCCATTCCAACGAGAAAGAAAAATTCCAAGGGGGGGACCCACCATCCGTGGTTAACTAAAAAAGTTAAAGATAGTATCAAACTTAAAGAAAAATCATATAATTGTGCAAAGATGGGTGGCAGGTCAGAAGATTTGACAGAATATAAACAAACAGCAAAGAATTACTAAAAGATTAATAAGGAGAAAAAAATTAGAGTATGAGAAAAAGCTAGCTAGACATATAAAAACAGATAGTAAGAGTTTCTATAGATATTCTAAAAAGAAAAGAGTTCACAAAGGGAGCGTTGGTCCTATAAAAAGTGAGTCTGGGGAATTAATAATGGAAAATAAGGAGATGGCAGTTGAATTGAACAGGTATTTTACATCGGTCTTCACTGTAGAGGATACAAGTAACATCCCAGAAACAGCTGTAAATCAGGAAATGGAAGGGTGGGAGGAAGTCAAGAAAATTACAATCACCAGGGAAGTAGTACTGAGGAAATTGTTGGAGATGCAGGCTGACAAGTCCCCGGGTCCTGATGGACTTCATCCTAGGGTCTTAAAAGAAGTAGCTAGTGAGATAGTTGATGCGTTGGTTTTAATTTTCCAAAATTCCCTAGATTCGGGGAAGGTTCCATTAGATTAGAAAATAGCGTTTGTAACTCCTTTATTCAAAAAGGGAGGGAGACAGAAAGCAGGAAACTACAGGCCAGTTAGCTTAACACCTGTCTTGGGGAAGATGCTAGAAACTATTATTAAAGACGTTATAGCAGGGCACTTGTAAAAGTTCAAGGTATTCAGGCAGAGTCAGCATGGCTTTGAGAAACCAATTTATTGGAGTTCTTTGAGGAAGTAACATGTGCTGTGGATAAAGGGGAAGCGGTGGATGTACTGCACTTAGATTTCCAGAAGGCATTTGATAAGGTGCCACATCAAAGCCTATTTCGGAAAATAAAAGCTCATGGTGTCGGGGTAACATATTGGCATGGATAGAAGATTGGCTAGCTAACAGGAAACAGAGTGTAAGCATAAATGGGTCATTTTCTGGTTGGCAAGATGTAATGTGTAGTGGGCCACAGGGATAATGCTGGGGCCTCAACTTTTTACAATTTATATAAATGACTTGGATGAAGGGACCGAAGGTATGGTTGCAAAATTTGCTGATGACAAAAAGATAGGTAGGAAAGTAAGTTGTGAGGAGGACATATGGAGGCTACAAAGGTATATAAATAGGTTAAGTGAGTGGGCACAGATCTGGCAAATAGAGAAAAATGTGTGAAAATGTGCAATTGTGCATTTTGGCAGGAAAAATAAAAAATAAGCATATTATCTAAATGGTGAGAGATTGCAGAGCTTTGAGATGCAGAGGGTTCTGGGTGTTCTAGTGCATGAATCGCAAAAGGTTAGTATGCAGGTACTGCGAGTAATTAGGAAAGCTAATAGAATGTTAACGTTTATTGCGAGGGGAATTGAATACAAAAGTAGGGAGTTTATGCTTCAGTTATAGAGGGCATTGGTGAGACCACATCTGGAGTACTGAGTACAGTATTAGTCTCCTTATTTAAGGAAGGATGTAAATGCGTTGGAAGCAGTTCAGAGAAGTTTTACTAGACTAATAGCTGGAATGGGCGGGTTGTCTTATGAGGAAAGGTTGAAATTGGAGTTTAGAAGAGTAAGAGGTGACTTGATTGAAACCTATAAGATCCTGAGGGGTCTTGACAGGGTGGATGCGGAGAGGATGTTTCCTCTTGTGGGAGAATCTAGAACGAGGGGTCACTGTTTAAAAATAATGGAGCGCCCATTTTAGACAGAGGTGAGGAGAATGATTTTTCTCAGAGGGTCGTGAGTCTTTGGAACTCTCTTCCTCAGAGGGCGGTGGAAGCAGAGTCTTTGAATATTTTTAAGGCGGACGTAGATAGATTCTTGATGAGCAAGGGGGTGAAAGGTTATCGGGGGTTGGACGGGAATGTGGAGTAATCAGATCAGCCATGATCTTATTGAATGGCGGAACAGGCTTGAGGGGCCGAATTGCCGACTCCTGCTCCTAATTCGTATGTTCGTTATGTACCTGCCCCGGGGGGATTGGGAGGGGCTTGGCCGCTTTAACATTTTTCCAGGCTGCTCATTGATTGATTGGCTCCCAGCTCCTGTGTGATGTCACTTGGAAACAGGGCCCCGCCCCTGGTTACGGCCCATCAGTGGGATGTCAGTGTGGGAGGAGCTGGAGTGACAGCTGACACTGGGGGTGAGTTTAGTCCCAATAAACAGGGCAAAGGGCTGAAAGGAACAATTTAATATAAATGTAAGTAATTCAAATACACATTAATTGCAAATAAAATGAAATTAGATACAGTCCCAGTCACAAAAACAGGCCCACTGTATTCCAGTTACTGATTCTCGAATTAATATGAATCATTTTTCTATTGACAGTCTCTGGGAGTGAGCAATATCTCAGGAAGGTGGAGAGAGAGAAGTTGAATCATCGCCACACTCACTGGGACTAGAAAAATGTCGCTGGGTTCACAGAGCAGATCTGGTGGGATCGAGACCCCCGTGTCGGAGACGGGATAAAACGGGAAGCTTCAACAATGATTGGAAAGGTGAGGAACTTTACTGAGAATCCCATCAGTCCAGGAATTTGCTGAGGTGAGAGTCTAACCAGATACTGGGAGCTGTTCAACATCTGCCATCAGGCTCGGCCTTTGATGTAGCAAGTTGAGCGGAGCTTAACTCGGAGATAAACCTTGCCCGTACCTCACCCGGGAGTGTTTGACACTTGCATGTAGAGGGATCTTTATTCTGTATTGACCCCATGCTGTACCCGAGCTGGTTGTGCTTCATTGGGTAGTGTCAAGGGAGCTGTACGCTGCATTGAACACATGATGTATCAGAGTTGGTTGTGTTGATGAACCAAATTGGAGGGAACTTTACTCTGTATCTTGCCCGTGCTGTCCCTGCCGTGGGAGTGTTTGGTGGGGCACTGTAGAGGGAGCTTGACTCTGTATCTAACCCGTGCTGTCCCTGCCCTGGGAATGTTTGATGGGACAGTGTAGAGGGAGCTTTACTCTGTATCTGACCCGTGCTGTACCTGCCCTGGGAGTGTTTGGTGGGCAGTGTAGAGGGAGCTTTACTCTCTATCTGACCCGTGCTGTACCTGCCCTGGGAGTGTTTGGTGGGCAGTGTAGAGGGAGCTTTACTCTGTATCTAACCCGTGCTGTACCTGCCCTGGGACTGTTTGGTGGACAGTGTAGAGGGAGCTTTACTCTGTATCTAACCCGTGCTGTCCCTGACCTTGGAATGTTTAATGGGACAGTGTAGAGGGAGCTTTACTTTGTTTCTATCCCGTGCTGTACCTTCCCTGGGAGTGTTTGGTGGGGCAGCGTAGAGGGAGCTGAACTTTGTATCTAACCCACTGTACCTGCCCTGGAGGTATTTGATGAGAGCTTCACTCTGTAACAGGGGATTACATGGGGTACACAGCACAGAACCAGGCCATTCGACCCAACCAGTCCATGCCAGCGTTTATGCTCCACTCGAGCCTCCTCCCGTCTTACCTCATCTAATTCAATCAGCGTAACCCTCTATTCCCTTCTCCCACATATGCTTATCTAACTGCCCCTTAAATGCATCTATACTATTCGCTTCAACCACTCCCTGTGGTAGCGAGTTCCACATTCTCACCACTCTCTGGGTAAAGAGGTTTCTTCTGAATTTCCTATTTGATTTCTTGGTGACTACCTTATATTGATGGCCTCTAATTTTGCTGTTCCCCACAAGTGGAGACATTCTCTCTGTATCCACTCCATCAAAACCTTTCCTCATTTTAAAGAGCTTTATCAGTTCAGCCCTCAGCCTTCAAGAGAACAGAGACCCAACGTTTTCATCCGTTACTGATATATATTTTGTTTTATTCGTTTAAGGGATCTGGGCACCGCTGGCAAGGCCAGCATTTATTGCCCATTCCGAGTTGCCCTTGAGAAGGTGGTGGTGAGCCGCCTTCTTGAACCGCTGCAGTCCGTGTGGTGATGGTACTCCCACAGGGCTGATTTGTCAATGGAGTTCATTGCCCAGGTGACCGGTATGTGGAAGGGCCATTCAGCATTGTGGGTACAGCGTCAATGAGCCCGGGCATTGTGGGCACAGCATCATTGACACTGAGCATTGTGGGTACAGCGTCACTGACCCTGGGCATTGTGGGTAGAGAGTCACTGACACTGGGCATTGTGGGTACAGGATCATTGACACTGGGCATTGTGGGTACAGAGTCACTCGCCCTGGACATTCTGGGTACAGGGCCACTGACCCTGGGCATTGTGGGTACAGGGCCACTGACCCTGGGCATTGTGGGTACAGGGCCACTGACCCTGGGCATTCTGGGTACAGGGCCACTGACCCTGGGCAATGTGGGTACAGGGCCACTGACCCTGGGCATTATGGACACAGGTTCACTGACCCTGGGCATTGTGGGTACAGAGTCACTGACACTGGGCATTGTGGGTACAGGACCATTGACACTGGGCATTGTGGGTACAGTGTCACTGACACTGGGCATTGTGGGTACAGAGTCACTGACAGTGGGCATTGTGGGTACATTGTCACTGACACTGGGCATTGTGGGTACAGGGTCACTGACCCTGGGCATTGTGGGTACAGAGTCACTGACCCTGGACATTGTGGGTACAGAGTCACTGACACTGGGCATTGTGGGTACAGGGTCACTGACACTGGGCATTGTGGGTACAGAGTCACTGACCCTGGGCATTGTGGGTACAGGGCCACTGACACTGGGCATTGTGGGTACAGGGCCACTGACCCCGGGCATTGTGGACACAGTGTCACTGACACTGGGCATTGTGGGTACAGGATCATTGACACTGGGCATTGTGGGTAAAGGGTCACTGACCCTGGGCATTGTGGCTACAGCGTCACTGACCCTGGACATTGTGGGTACAGAGTCACTGACCCTGGGCATTGTGGGTACAGAGTCGCTGACCCTGGTCATTGTGGGTACAGGGACACTGACACTGGGCATTGTGGGTACAGGGCCACTGACCCCGGGCATTGTGGACACAGTGTCACTGACACTGGGCATTGTGGGTACAGGATCATTGACACTGGGCATTGTGGGTACAGAGTCACTCGCCCTGGGCATTCTGGGTACAGGGCCGCTGACCCTGGGCATTGTGGGTACAGGGCCACTGACCCTGGGCATTGTGGGTACAGGGCCACTGACGCTGGGCATTGTGGGTACAGCGTCACTGACACTGGGCATTGTGGGTACAGGGCCACTGACGCTGGGCATTGTTTGTACAGGGTCATTGACACTGGGCATTGTGGGTACAGAGTCACTCGCCCTGGGTATTGTGGTCACAGGGCCACTGAGCCTTGGCATTGTGGGCACAGGATCATTGACACTGCGCATTATGGGTACAGGGCCACTGACCCCGGGCATTGTGGATACAGAGTCACTGACACTGGGCATTGTGGGTACAGTGTCACTGACACTGGGCATTGTTGGTACAGAGTCACTGACACTGGGCATTGTGGGTACATTGTCACTGACACTGGGCATTGTGGGTACAGGGTCACTGACCCTGGGCATTGTGGGTACAGAGTCACTGACCCTGGGCATTGTGGGTACAGGGCCACTGACCCCGGGCATTGTGGACACAGTGTCACTAACCCTGGGCATTGTGGGTACAGGGTCACTGACGCTGGGCATTGTGGGTACAGGGACATTGACACTGGGCATTGTGGGTACAGGGACATTGACACTGGGCATTGTGGGTACAGGGCCACTGACCCCGGGCATTGTGGGTAAAGGGTCACTGACCCCGGGCATTATGGACACAGGTTCACTGACCCTGGGCATTGTGGGTACAGAGTCACTGACCCTGGGCATTATGGATACAGAGTCACTGACACTGGGCATTGTGGGTACAGTGTCACTGACACTGGGCATTGTGGGTATGGAGTCACTGACACTGGGCATTGTGGGTACTGGAGTCACTGACCCTGGACATTGTGGGTACAGGGTCACTGACCCTGGGCATTGTGGGTACAGAGTCACTGACACTGGGCATTGTGGGTACAGAGTCACTGACCCTGGGCATTGTGGGTACAGGGACACTGACACTGGGCATTGTGGACACAGTGTCACTGACCCTGGGCATTGTGGGTACAGGGTCACTGACCCTGGGCATTGTGGGTACAGGGACATTGACACTGTGCATTGTGGGTACAGGGCCACTGACCCCAGGCATTGTGGGTACATGGTCACTGACACTGGGCATTGTGGGTACAGGGTCACTGACCCTGGGTATTGTGGGTACAGGGACACTGACACCGAGCATTGTGGTTAAGGTCCTGAGGGTGATTACGGCCCCTCTGACTATTTCACTTTAAATGGTGTTTGACTTCTGAATTATCCTCTAACCTTCGACCCCGCTGTGACCTGTCCAGCAAAGTGTACCCTGGAATACCTGGAACAAACGGCAGAGGAACTGTGGCTGGGGAACCCGAGCTGGAGCAGAGTCAGGAACAGAAATGGAATGGAGCGGGAGGGAGTAACAGTGGTAATGTCAGGGTAATGTAGAGGGAGCTCTGTATTGTACCTGCCCTGGGAGTGCTGGATGCTGACACTGGGTATAAAGTGGGGGGACACTGTCAGGGTAATGTCGAGGGAGCTCTGTATTATACCTGCCCTGGGAATGCTGGATGCTGACACTGGGTATAAAGTGGGGGTACACTGTCACGGTAATGTAGAGGGAGCTCTGTATTGTACCTGCCCTGGGAGTGCACGATGCTGACACTGGGTATAAAGTGGGGGTACACTGTTAGGGTAATGTAGAGGGAGCTCTGTATTGTACCTGCCCTGGGAGTGCACGATGCTGACACTGGGTATAAAGTGGGGGGACACTGTCAGGGTAATATAGAGGGAGCTCTGTATCATACCTGCCCTGGGAGTGCGAGAAACATAGAAGATAGGAGCAGGAGCAGGCCATTCGGCCCCTCGAGCCTGCTTCGCCTTTCAATGCGTTCATGGCTGATCATCCAAATTCAGTACCCTGTCCCGGCCTTCTCCCCATATCCCTTGATCCTTTAGGTTTAAGAAATATATCCAAGTCCTTCTTGAATATATTTAATGAATTGGCCTCTACTGCCTTCTGTTGTAGAGAATTCCACAGGTTCACCACTCTCTGGTTGAAGAAATTCCTCCTCATTTCTGTCCTAAATGTCTTACCCCTTATCCTTAGACTGTGACCCCTGGTTCTGGACTCCCCGACCATCGGGAACATCCTTCCTGCATCTAGTCTCTCCAGTCCTGTTAGAATTTTATAAGTTTCAATGAGATCCCCTCTCATTCTTCTAAACTCCAGCGAGTATCAGCCCAATCGATCCAATCTCTCCTCATACGTCATTCCTGCCATCCCAGGTACCAGCCTGGTGAATCTTCGCTGAACTCCTTCCATGGCAAGAACCTCCATCCTCAGATCAGGCGACTAAAACTGCACACAATACTCAAGATGTGGTCTCACCAAGGCCCTGTGCAACCGCAGCAAGACATCCTTGTTCCTGCACTCAAACCCTCTCGCTCCGAAGGCCAACATCCATTTGCCATCTTAACCGCCTGCTGCACCTGCAAGCTTACCTTCAGTGACTGGTGCACAAGGACACCCAGTTCTCGTTGCACTTCCCCTTCTCCCAATCTGTTGCCATTCAGATAATAATCTGCCTTCCTGTTTTTGACACCAAAGTGGATAACCTCGCATTTATCCCAATCTGTTGCCATTCAGATAATAATCTGCCTTCCTGTTTTTGACACCAAAGTGGATAACCTCGCATTTATCCACGTTATATTGCATCTGCCATCTTTCTGCCCAATCACCCAACCTGTCCAATTCATCCTGGAGTTTCTCGGCATCCTCCTCACAGCACACACGCCCACCTAGCTTTGTGTCATCTCCAAACTTGGAGATATTACATCTAGTTCCCTTGTCTGGATCATTTAATATATATTGTGAATAGCTGGGGTCCAAGGACCGATCCCTGCGGTACCCCTCTAGTCACTGCCTGCCACTCGGAAAAAGACCCATTAATTCTTATTCTCTGCTTTCTGTCTGCCAACCAGTTCTCTATCCAAGTCAATACCTTGCCCTCCAATCCCATGTGCCTTAACTTTACACGCTAATCTCTTATGCGGGACCTTATCGAAAGCCTTTTGAAAGTCCAAATACACCACATCCACTGGTTCTCCCTTATCTATTTTACCAGTTGCATCCTCAAAAAATTCCAGTAGATTAGTCAAGCATGATTTACCTTTTGTAAATCCATGTTGACTTTGGAGGGGCGATGGCCGCTTTGTGTCATTATTCCCCGCTGCTGTGTGATTGGCTCCCGGTTCCTTTGTGATGTCACCTGGAGTCAGGTTTCCGCCCCTGGTTACAGCCCATCAGTGGGATGTCGGTGTGGGAGGAGCTGGAGTGACAGCTGACACTGGCAGTGAGTTTCGTCAAATTAAATATAATCAGTCACAAAAACAGTCCCACTGCATTCCAGTTACAGATTATGGGATTAATATGAATCATTTTACTGTTAACAGTCTCTGGGAGTGAGCAATATCTCAGGAAGTTGGAGAGAGAGCAGTCGAATCATCGCCTCACTGACTGGGACTGGAGAAATGTCGTTGGGTTCACAGAGCAGATCCGGCGGGACCGAGATCCCCATTTTCGGAGACGGGATAAAACAGGAAGCTTCAACAATGATTGGAAAGGTGAGGAACTTTACTGAGAATCCCACCAGTCCAGGATTTTTCCAATGTGAGAGTCTAACCAGATACTGGGAGCTGGTCAACATCTCGCTTCATGCTCGGCTGAACCAAATTAGTGGGAGCTTTATTCTGTACGCCACCCATTCCTTGCCTGCCCAGAGAGTGTTTTGGGTTTCCATTGTAGAGGAAGCTTTACTTTGCATCTCTCTATCTTACCCGTGCTTTACCTGCCCTTTGACTGTCTGATTGGGCAGTCTAATGGGAGCTTTAGTCTGTGTATAACGCATGATATATGCAGGAAGAAATCACTGGACTGGTCAGTTGTGCAGAAAAGGGGCAAATGGAATTCAATCTGGAGAATTGTGAGGTTATGCGTTTCGGAAGGGCTGACAAGGCAAGTGATCCCACAGTATCAGAGATTGTCAGATACAGAATGAATCGCACACTCACACACCGCACCAGAGACTGACAGAAACAGAATGAATTGCAAACTCACACAGAGGGTGTCACAGAGTGGGTCTATACTTAGGGACTCCACAGATGGAGCCAAAGAGTGGGTCTATACTTAGGGACTCCACAGAGGGTGTCAAAGAGTGGGTCGATTCTTAGGGACTCCACAGGGGGAGTCACAGAGTGGGTCCATACTTAGGGACTCCACAGAGGGAGTCACAGAGTGGGTCTATACTTAGGGACTCCACAGAGGGTGTCAAAGAGTGGGTCTATGCTTAGGGACTCCACAGAGGGAGTCACAGAGTGGGTCTATACTTAGGGACTCCACAGAGGGTGTCAAAGAGTGGGTCGATTCTTAGGGACTCCACAGGGGGAGTCACAGAGTGGGTCTATATTTAGGCACTCCACAGATGGAGTCACAGAGTCTTCTTCTTCGGCAGTCCCTCGGAAATGAGGATGACTTGCTTCCACACTAAAAATGAGTTCTCAGGTGACTGATGAGTCCAATGCGGGACCTACAGTCTCTGTTACAGGTGGGGCAGACGGTGGTTGAAGGGGCGGGTGTGTGGGGTGCTTGGTTTGACGTGCGCTCCTTACGCTGTTTGCGCTTGTCTTCCACTTGCTCCCGGCGAAGAGACTCCACGTATTCGGCGCCTTCCCGGATGCTTTTCCTCCACTTTGTGCGGTCTTGGTCCGGGGATTCCCAGGTGTCGCTGGGGATGTTGCACTTTTTCAAGCAGGCTTTGAGAGTGTCCTTGAAGCGTTTCCTCTGCCCTCCTGGGACTCTCTTGCCGTGCCGGAGCTCCGAGTAGAGCGCTAATTTTGGAAGTCTCTTATCGGGCATGCGGACGATGTGGCCCGTCCATCGGAGCTGATCGAGCGTGGTCAAAGCTTCGATGCTGGGGATGTTGGCCTGAGCGAGAACGCAGGATCTTGCGGAGGCAGCATTGGTGGTACCTCTCCAGTGCTTTGAGGTACCTGCTGTACATGGTCAATGTCTTTGAAGCATACAGGAGGTTGGGTATCACTACTGGTCTAGACCATGAGCTTGGGGCTGGATTTGAGGGCCTGGTCTTTAAACATTCTCTTCCTCAGGCGACCGAAGGCTGCACTGGCAAACTGAAGGCGGTGTTGGACTTTGTCATCGACGTCTCCTCTTGTTGACGGTAGGCTCCCGAGATATGGAAAGTGGTCCACGTTGTCCAAGGCCTCGTCATGGATTTTGATAATGGGGGAGCAGTACTTGTGGCGGGTTGGTGGAGGACCTTTGTCTCACGGATGTTTAGTGTAAGGCCGATGCTCTCGTACGCTTCGGTGAAGATGTTGAAGATGGATTAGAGTTCGACTGGTGAGTGAGCACAGATGCAAGCGTCGTCTGCATACTGTAATTCGATGACAGAGGATGGAACGAACTTGAATCTGGACTGGAGGCGATGGAGTTTGAACAGTTTTTCCATTTGTTCTGTAGATTAGCTCCACTCCGACGCGGAGCTCACTGAGGGTGCGATGGAACATTGCAGCCAGGAAGAACGAGAAGAGCGTTGTTGCGATGACACAGCCTTGCTTGACCCCGGTGCGTACATGAATTGGGTCTCTGGTGGATCTGTGTGTTAGGATTACAGCTTGAATGTTGTCGTGAAGCAGGTGGAGGATGGTGACAAACTTTTGAGGGCAGCTGAATTTGAGGAGGATACTCCATAATCCCTCACGGTTGATGGTGTTGAAGGCCTTTATGAGGTCAAAGAAGACCATGTACAGCGGTTGGTGCTGTGCCCTGCATTTCTCTTGTAGTTTACGCGCGGTGAAGATCATGTTCATTGTACCCCTTACTGGGCGTAATCCGCATTGCGACTCTGGGAGGAGCTCTTCAGCCACTGGGAGAAGGCGATTGAGGATGATTCTTGCGATGACTTTCCCTGTGGCAGACAGCAGGGAGACTGCTCTGTAATTAGCACAATCAGACTTGTCACCTTTCTTGAAGATGGTCACGATTACGGCAACTCTGAGATCCCCTGGCATGCTCTCCTCCTTCCAAATAGGAGAAATGAGTTCATGTATTCGCACCAATAGTACTTCTTCACCTTGTTTTAGTGCCTCAGCGGGGATTCCATCTGCTCCTGAGGCCTTGTTGTTCTTCAGTTGTCGGATGGCCTTTTCAATCTCATGCCGGACTGAGGTTGTGCTGAGGTGGTTGCGGGTAGCATGCTGCGGGATGGAGTTGAGGACACTTGTATCGAAGACAGAGTTTCGGTTAAGGAGATCTTCGAAGTGTTCCTTCCAGCGGGCACTGTCTGCCTCTCTGTCCTTGATGAGTACCTCTCCATTCTTTGCCCGCAGTGGGGTAGGACCATGCTTGCTTGGGCAGTAGGTGGTCTTGAATGCGCTAAAGAATCCACGCACATCGTGGTTGTCGGCTCGCTGCTGGATCTCCTGCGCTTTCTCCACCCACCATCTGTTCTTAGGTCGCGAGTTTTTTGTTGGACCTCGGCCTTCAATGTCTGTAGAGCTGCTTTCTGGCTCTCGAGTTCTGTTACTGTTTCCAGATCAGCAATGCCTTGCCCTTGCGACTTATTAGCTCCTGGATCTCCTGGTCATTCTTGTTGAACCAGTCTTGATTTTTCCTGGTCGAGTGACCGAGCGTCTCTTCGCAGGTGCTGATTATGGAGGCCTTGCGTGCAGACCAGGTGCCGTGGACACTCTGTGTCTCTGAATCACTGGGAGTCGTCAGGTTGGTTGTGAGGCGCAGGCTGAATAGGGCTTTCTTAGCAGGGTCTTTGAGTGCTCCAGCGTTGATTTTCCTGCGGCATTGCATCTGTTGCCGCCGCTCTTTTGGGGCTACGTTGATGGAGATGACAGAGCGGATTAGGCAGTGGGCGGTCCAGCAGTCATCAGCTCCTGTCATGGCACAGGTGATGCGGACGTCCTTGCGGTCCCTCGCTCGGGCGATGACGTAGTCCAACAGATACCAGTGCTTGGAGCGAGGGTGTTGCCATGAAGCCTTGTACTTGTCTGTCTGACGGAACAAGGTGTTGGTTATGACAAGGCCATGTTCTTACCATTTCGTCAGGAGGAGGGTACCATTGGAGTTGGCTTTCCCTACCCCCGCTCTGTTGACCACACCTCCCCAGAGGTCTGTGTCCTTTCCACCTCTGGTGTTGAAGTCGCCAAGGGGGATCAGCTTGTCGCCCATTGGGACTCGGGACAGGGATTGTTCGAGGCTGGAGTAGAATTCCTCTTTGGTCTTGTCTGTGGCTTCCAGTGTTGGGGCGTATGCACTGATGACCGTAGCGCACTGGTTCTGGGCTAGGTTGAGCGATGAGTGATGAGGCGTTCGTTTATTCCACAAGGTGAGTCTCTGAGACGTTTAACTAGCTCATTTTATATGGCGACACCTACCCCATGGAGGCGGCGTTCTTCTTCAGGTTTGCCTTTCCAGAAGAAGGTGTAACCACAGCCTTGCTCCTTGAGCTGGCCTTCCTCTGGCCACTGGGTCTAGCTTAGGGCGGTGATGTCTATGTCGAAACGTCTGAGCTCCCGGGCAACGATAGCACAATGGCGTTCCGGTCTGTCGCTGTTGGGCTTGTCCATGAGCGTCCTGATGTTCCAGGTCCCGAACTTCATTTTAAAGGGTGGAAGATGCCTGTGCGTGAATTCTTTTAACGTGGGGTGGCCGTTGCACACCAGCTACCACACAGGCTTGAGAGAGCAAGGTCTTGGTCCAATGGCAAGGGGATCCAATTCAATTGGAGACCAGGCTCTGCTACATCGGCCGAGCACACACACACAAAACCCACTCCTACTGTCCTCCTCCCTCTTCCCGCAGGTCCTCTCTGCCTGGGTTTCATAGGCTGCAGTGTGGTCCTCCCGACACCGCTGCGCCACTCCTGGGCATCGACCTCGCCTCTGGGACCCGCCCTACTCATCGTGTGCATCCTTCCAGTGAGTGTGTCCCGCGGTGTGTCTACTTCCATTGTGTGTGTCCCGCGGTGTGTCTACTTCCAGTGAGTTTGGCCCGCATTGTGTCTCCTTCTAGTGAGTCTGTCCCGCGGCGTGTCTCCTTCCAGTGAGTGTGTCCCGCGGTGTGTCTCCTTCCAGTGAGTGTGTCCCGCGGTGTGTCTCCTTCCAGTGAGTGTCCCGCGGTGTGTCTCCTTCCAGTGAGTGTGTCCCGCGGTGTGTCTCATTCCAGTGAGTGTGTCCCGCGGTGTGTCTCCTTCCAGTGAGTGCGTCCCGCGGTGTGTCTCCTTCCAGTGAGTGTGGCCCGCGGTGTGTGTCCTTCTAGTGAGGGAGCTTTATGCTGTATCTAACGTATACTGTACCTGCCCTGCGAGTGTTGATGGGACACTGTAGAGGGAGCTTAACTCTGTTTCTAACTCCCGCTGTACCTGCCCTGGGAGTGTTTGATGGGACAGTGTAGAGGGAGCTTTGCTCTGTTTCTAACTCCCGCTGTACCTGCCCTGGGAAAGTTTGATAGGACAGTGCAGAGGGAGCATTACTCTGTATCAGACGTAGTCTGAACCTGCCCTGGGAGTGTTTGATGGGACAGTTTAGAGGAAGCTTTACTCTGCACATTCACTTTCAATGACTCATGTACAAGGACACCCAGGTCCCTTTGTGCATCTGCGTTCCCCAATCTATCAAAATTTAGGAAATACTGTGCCTTTCTGTTTTGTCTACCAAACTGGATAACTTCACATTTATCGACATTATATTCCATCTGCCATGTTCACGCCCCTCACTGAGCCCTTTGAGATTCCCTTGAAGTCTCTTCACATCTTCTTCACAACTGACACTGCCACCTAGCTTTGTATCATCAGCAAATTTGGAAATGTTACATTCAGACCCCTCATCCAAATCCTTGGTATAGAGTGTGACCAGCTGGGGCCCAAGCACCGATCCTTGCTGTACTCCACTAGTCGCAGCCTTCCATCCTGAAAAAGATCCGTTTCTCCCTACTCTTTGTTTTCTGTCTGTTAACCAATTCTCAAACCATGCTAGTATATTACCCCCAATTCAATGTGCCCTCATTTTGTTCACCAACCTCTTGTGTGGGACCTTATCGAAGGTCTTATGAAAATCCAGATACACCACATCTACCGGTTCCCCTTTGTCTACTCCACTCGTTACATCCTTAAAGAACTCCAATATGTTTGTCAAACAGGATTTCCCTTTCATAAATCCATGTTGACTCTGCCCAATCTTACTATTAGTTTCTAAGTGCCCAGTTATTGCATCCTTTATAATAGATTCCAGCTTTTTCCCTACTACTGATCTACCTGCCCTAGGAATGTTTGATGGAACATTTTAGAGGGAGCTTTACTCTTTATCTAACCCGTGCTTTACCTGCCCTGGGAGTGTTTGATGGGACAGTGTATAAGCAGCTTTACACTGTATCAAACGTGGTCTGAACCTGCCCTGGGAGTGTTTGATTGGACAGTGTAGAGGCAGCTTTACTCTGTGTCTAACCTGTGCTGTACCTGTAGTGGGAGTGTTTGATGCGACAGTGTGGAGAGAGCTTTACTCTATCTAACGCGTGCTGTACCTGCCCTAGGAGTGTTTGATGGGACATTGTAGAGGGAGCTTTACTCTGTATGTAACGAGTGCTGTACCTGTCCTGGGAGTGATTTGATGGGATAGTGTCGAGGGAGCTTTGCTCTGTATGAAACATCGTCTGAACCTGCCCTGTGGGTGTTTGATGGGTCAGTGTAGAGTGAGTTTTACCCTGTATCTAACCTGTGCTGTCCCTGCCCTGGGAGTGTTTGATCAGACAGTGTAAAGGGAGCTTTACTCGGCATCTAACCCGTATTACACGTGTCCTGGGAGTTAGTTGATGGGATAGTGTAGAGGGAATTTTACTGTGTATCTGACCCGTGCTGTACATGCCCTGGGAGAGCTTGATGGGACAGTGTAGAGGGGGCTTTACTCTGTATCTAACCTGTGCTGTACCTGCCTTGGGAGTGTTTCATGGGACATTGTAGAGGGAGATTTACTCTCGATCTAACCCATGGTGTACCTGCCCCGGGAGTGTTTGATGGGACCTTGTAGAGGGAGCATGACTCTGTATCAAACTTTGTCTGATCGTGCCCTGAGAGTGTTTGATGGGACAGTTTAGTGACAGCTTTACTCTGAATCTAACACAGCTGCACCTGCCCTGGGAGTGTTTCATGGGACATTGTAGAGGGAGATTTACTCTGTTTCTAACCCCTGCTGTGCCTGTCCTGGGATTGAGTTTGATGGGACAGTGTAGAGGGAGCTTTACTCTGTATCTAACCCGTGCTGTACCTGTCCTGGGAGTGTTTGATGGGACAGTGTAGAGGGAGCTTTACTCTATATCTAACCCGTGCTGTACCTTCCCTGGGAGTGTTTGATGGGACATTGCAGAGGGAGCTTGACTCTGTTTCTAACCCCTGCTGTGCCTGCCCTGGGAATGTTAGATGGGACGTTATTGATGGGGCTTTACTCTGTATCTAAACCGTGCTGTACCTGCCCTGGAGTGTTTATAGAGTTATACAGCACAGAAAAAGGCCCTTCAGCACATCGTGTCTGCACCGGCCATCAAGCCCTGTCTATTCTAATCCCATTTTCCAGCACTTGGTCCGTAGCCTTGTATGCTATGGCGTTTCAAGTGCTCATCTAAATGCTTCTTGAAAGTTGCGAGCGTTCCTGCCTCTACCACCCTTTAAGGGAGTGAGCTCCAGATTTCAACCACCCTCTGGGTGAAAAAGTTTTGCCTCAAATCCCCTCTAAACCTCCTGCCCCTTACCTTGAAACTATGCCCCCTAGTTATTGACCCCTCTACGAAGGGAAGAATTTCCTTTTTATCCACCCTAGCTATGCCCCTCATAATTTTGTACACCTCAATCAGGTCCCCCCTCAGCCTTCTCTGCTCTAAGGAAAGCAACCCCATCCTGTCCAGTCTCTCTTCACAGCTGAAACGCTCCAGCCCAGGTAACATCCTGGTGAATCTCCTCTGCACCCTCTCCAATGCAATCACATCCCTCCTATAGTGTGGTGACCAGAACTGCACACAGTATTCCAGCTGTGGCCTAACCAACGTTTTATACAGCTCCATCATAACCTCCCTGCTCTTATCTTCTCTGCCTCGGCTAATGAAGGCAAGTATCCAATATGCCTTTTTAACCACCTTATCTACCTGTCCTGCTGCCTTCAGGGATCTATGTATATGCACGCCAATTCCCTCTGATCCTCTGTCCTTCCTAGGGTCCTACCATTCATTGTGTATTCCCTTGCCTTGTTTGTCCTCCCAAAATGCATCACCTCACACTTTTCAGGGTTAAATTCCATTTGCCACTGTTCTGCCCATTTAACCATCCCGCCTATATCGTCTTGTAGTCTGAGGCTTCCCTCCTCGCTATTTACCACTCCACCAATTTTCCTGTCATCTGCGAACTTACATTCATATCTAAATCATTAATGTACACTACAAACAGCAAGGGACCCAGCACCGATCCCTGTGGTACACCACTGGACACAGGCTTCCAGTCACAAAAACAACCTTCGACCATCCCCATCTGCCTCCTGCCACGAAGCCAATTTTGAATCCAATGTGCCAAATTGCCCTGGATCCCATGGCCTCTTAACTTCTTGACCAGTCTCCCATGTGGGACTTTATCAAAAGCCTCACTGAAGACCATGTAGACGACATCAACTGCACTATCCTCATCCACACACCTAGTCACCCCCTCAAAAAATTCAATCAAATTGGTTCGATATGATCTCCCCCTGATAAAAGCCATGCTGACTATCCCTGATTAATCCTTGCCTCTCCAAGTGGAGACTAATTCTGTCCCTCAGAATTTTTTCCAATAATTTCCCTATCACTGATGTTAGGCTCACTGGTCTGTAATTCCCTGGTTTATCCCTACTACCCTTCTTGAACAATGGTACTACGTTAGCTGTTCTCCAGTCCTCTGGCACCTCCCCTGTGGTCAGAGAGGTTCTGAAAATGTGTGTCTTGTGTCTCAGCCCCTGCAGTCTCCTCCCTTGCCTCACACAGTAGCCTGGGATACATCCCGTCAGGGCCTAGCGCTTTATCCACTTTTAAGCCCGCTAAAACCGCTAGTACCTCCTCCCTCTCAATACTAATTTGTTCAAGTATATCACAATACCCCTGCCTGATTTCTATGCCTCCATCGTCCTTCTCCACAGTGAACACAGATGCAAAATATTCATTTCAGAGCTTTACTCTGGACCAAACATTGTCTGAACCTGCCCTGGGATTTTTTGATGGGACAGTGTAGAGAGTTTTTCTCTGTATCTAACCCGTGCTGTACCTGCCCTGAGAGTGTTTGATGTTACATTGTAGAGGGAGGTTCAATCTGTATCTACCCTGTGCTTTACCTGTCCTGGGAGAGTTTGATGGGACAGTGTAAACGGATCTTTAATCTGTATCTAATCCATGCTGCACCTTCTTTGGGAGTGTTTGATGGGCCAGTGTTGATAAGAACCTAAGAAATAGGAGCAGGAGTCGGCCAATCGGCCCCTCGAGCCTGCTCCGCCATTCAATAAGATCATGGCTGATCTGATCCTAACCGCCAATCTACTATCTATCACAGAACCATCTCCTGCATCTAACAGAATTGCACACACGAAATAGGAGCAGAATCAGGCTACACGGTCCCTGGGCCCGCTCCACTACCCACAGGGCCATGACCGATCCGAACCTAGACTCATGTCCAAATTCCTGCCCGCTCCCCGTAACCCTTAATGCCCTTTACTTCTCGGAAACTGTCTATTTCTGTTTTAAATTTATTTAATGATGTAGCTTCTACAGCTTTTTGTGGCAGCATATTCCATGGACCTACCACCCTCTGAGTGAAGTAGTTCCTCCTCATCTCAGTTTTGAAAGAGCAGCCCCTTATTCTAAGACTATGTCCCCTAGTTCTAGTCTCACCCGTCATCGGGAACATCCTCCCCGCATCCACCCGATCCAACCCCTTCACAATCTTATATGTTTCAATAAGATCGCCTCTCATTCTTCTGAACTCCAATGAGTAGAGTCCCAATCTACCCAACCTCTCCTCATATGACCACCCCCTCATCCCCGGGATTAACCGAGTGAACCTTTTTTGCACTGCCTCGAGAGCAAGGATGTCTTTCCTTAAGTAAGGACACCAAAACTGTATGCAGTATTCCAGGTGTGGTCTCACCAATACCTTGTACAACTGAAGCAATACCTCCCTATTTTTATATTCTATCCCCCTAGCAATGAAAGCCAACATTCCATTTGCCTTCTTAATCACTTGCTGCACCTGCATACTAACCTTTTGAGTTTCGTGCACCAGGACCCCCAGATCCCTTTGCACTTCAGTACTCTCCAGTTTCTTGCCATTAAGATAATAAATTGCTCTAGGATTTTTCCTGCCAAAGTGCATCACCTCACACTTTCCAGTGTTGTATTCCATCTGCCAAATCTCTGCCCACTTACTTAGCCTGTCTATGTCCCCTTGCAGGTATTTTATGTCCTCCTCACTCACTACTTTCCCTCCCATCTTTGTATCATCTGCAAATTTTGATATGTTACACTTGGTCCCTTCCTCCAAATCGTTAATATAGATTGTAAAGAGTTGGGGACCCAGCACTGACCCCTGTGGAACACCACTAGTTACTGATTGCCAGTCTGAGAATGAACCATTTATCCCAACTCTTTGCTTTCTGTTAGATAGCCAATCCTCTATCCATGCCAGAATATTACCCCCAATCCCGTGATTTTTTACCTTAAGCAATAATCTTTTGTGTGGCACCTTGTCAAATGCCTTTTGGAAGTCTAAATACACTACGTCCACTGGTTCCCCTTTATCCACTCTATATGTTACTTCCTCAAAGAACTCCAGCAAATTTGTCAAACATGACTTCCCCTTCGTAAAACCATGCTGACTTTGTCCTATTAAATTATGATTATCCAAATGTCCTGTTACTGTTTCCTTAATAATGGACTCCAAAATTTTACCTACCACAGATGTTAGGCTAACCGGTCTATAGTTACCAGCCTTCTGTCTACTGCCCTTTTTAAATAAGGGTGTTACATTAGCAGTTTTCCAGTTTGCCGGGACCTTAGCGGAATCCAGGGAGTTTTGAAAAATTATTACCAATGCATCTACAATCCCTACCGCCACTTCCTTCAAGACTCTAGGATGTAAGCCATCAGGTCCAGGTGATTTATCCGCCTTGAGTCCCATTATTTTACCGAGTACCACTTCCTTAGTGATTTTGATCGTGTTTAGCTCCTCTCCCCCTATAGCCCCCTGTTTGTCCAGTGTTGGGATATTCTTAGTGTCCTCTACTGTAAAGACTGATACAAAATATTCATTCAGTGTTTTTGCCATCTCCATATTTCCCACCATTAATTTCCCGGTCTCATCCTCTAAGGGACCAACATTTACTTTAGCCACCCTTTTTCTTTTTATATAACTATAAAAACTCTTACTATCTGTTTTTATATTTTTTGCTAATTTACTTTCATAATCTATCTTCCCTTTCTTAATCAATCTTTTTGTTATTTTTTGCTGCCTTTTAAAGTTTTCCCAATCCTCTGTCCTCCCACTAGATTTCACTACCTTATATGCCCTTGTTTTTAGTCGAATACTATCCTTAATTTATTTACTTAGCCACGGATGACTGTCCTTTCTTTTACACCCTTTTCTTTTCTTTGGAATATATTTTTTTTGGAAGTTGTAAAATAACTCCTTGAATGTACACCACTGATCATGTGTCGTCTTACCCTTTAATCTATTTTCCAAATCCACTCTACTCAATTCCGCCCGCATACCTTCATAGTCTCCTTTATTCAAGCTTAGCACGCTTGTTTGAGATCCAACCTTCTCACCCTCTAATTGAATATGGAATTCAACCATGTTATGGTCACTCATTCCAAGGGGATCCTTTACTAGGACATTTTTAATTAATCCTGTCTCGTTACACAGGACCAGATCTAAGGTTGCTTGCCCCCTGGTCGGTTCAGTTACATACTGCTCAAGAAACCCATCCCTAATACACTCAATGAACTCATCCTCAAGGCAGCCCTGCCCCATTTGATTTGTCCAATTAATATGATAGTTAAAATCCCCCATAATTATAGATGTTCCCTTATTACATGCCTCAACTATTTCCTGATTGATACTCCGTCCAACAGAGTTGCAACTGTTCGGAGGCCTATAGACTACGCCCACTAGTGTTTTTTTCCCCTTATTATTCCTTATCTCCACCCAAACTGTTTCATTATCATGATTTTTTGACCCAATATCATTACTCTGTATTACAGTGATTCCTTCCTTTATTAACATAGCCACCCCACCTCCCCTTCCTTCCTGCCTGTCCTTCCTGATCGTTAAATAACCTGGTATGTTTAATTCCCAGGCATTGTCACCCTGCAGCCATGTTTCTGTAATGGCCACAATATCATAACCATATGTAGTTATTTGTGCCATTAACTCGTCTATTTTGTTACGAATGCTACGTGCATTCAGATAGAGAACTTTCAAATATGCTTTGTGGCTAAATGTAACTTTACTTTGTGTCTAACTCGTGTTGTGCCTGTCTTGGAAGGGTTTGATGGGACACTGTAGAGGCAGCTTTAGTCTGTATCTAACACATGTTGTACCTGCTCTGGGAGAGTTTGATGGGGATAGTGTCGAGGGAGTTTTAATCTGTCTTACTCATGTTCTGCATGTCCTGGATGGGTTTAATGGGACAGTGTAGAGAGAGCTTTACTCTATCAAACGTGGTCTGAACCTGCCCTGGGAGTGGTTTGCTGGGACAGTTCAGAGGGAGATTTACTCTATCTAACCTGTTCTGAACCTGCCCAGGCGGTGTTTGATGGGACAGTGTAGAGGGATCTTTACTCTGTATCAAACGTGGTCTGAACCTGCCATGGGAGTGTTTGATGGAACAGTGTAGAGGGAGCTTTATTCTGTATCGAACCGGTGCTGTCCCTACCCTGGGGTTGTTTGATGGGACAGTGTAGAGGCAGCTTTACTCTGTATCTAACCCATGCTGCACATGCCCTGGGCGTTTTTGATGGGACAGTGTAGAGGGAGCTTTACTCTGTTTCTAACACATGCTGTACCTGCCCTGGGAGTGTTAAATTGGACAGTGTTGATGCAGCTTTACTCTCTCTGTCTAACTCGTGTTCTGCCTGTCCTGGACGGGTTTGATGGGACAGTGTAAAGGGAGTTTTAATCTGTATCTTAACCGTGCTGTACCTGCCATGGGGGTGTTTGATGGGACAGTGTCGAGGGAGCTTTACTCTATTTCTAACCCCGGCTGTACATGCCCTTTAAATGTTTGATGGGACATTGTAGAGGGAGCTTTACTCTGTATCTAAGCCATGCTGTTCCTGCCCTGGGAGAGTTTGATGAGACAGTTTAGAGGGAGCTTTACTCTCAATCTACACATGCTATACCTGCCCTGGGAGTGTTTGATGGGACAGCCTAGTGAGAGCTTTACTCTTTACCAATCATTGTTTGTACCTGCCCTGGGAGTGTTGGATGGGACAATGTAGAGGGAGATTTACTCTGTATCTAAGCAGTGCTGTACCTGCCCTGGACGGGTTTGATGGGACAGTTTTGAGGGAGCTCTAAACTGTATCAAACATGGTCTGAACCTGCCAGGGGAGTGTTTGATGGGACAATGCAGAGATGAAATTTACACTGTATCTAACCTGTGCTGTACCTGACCTGTGAGAGTTTAATGGGACACTGTAGAGGGAACTTTACCCTGTGTCAAACATATTCTGAACCTCCTGTGGCAGTGTTTGATGAGACAGTGTAGAGTGAGATTTACTCTGTATCTAACCTGTGCTGAAACTGCCCTGGGTGGGTTTGATGGGAAAGTCTAGAGTCAGCTTTACCAGTATCAAACATGGTCTCAACCTGTCCTGGGAGTGTTTTATGGGACAGTGAAGAGGGAACTTTACTCTGCATCTAACCCGTGTTATTCGTGCCCTGGGAGCGATTTGATGGAATAGTGTAGAGGGAACTTTACTCTTTATCTAAACCGTGCTGTACCTGCACTGGGAGTGTTTGATGGGACATTGTAGAGGGAGCTTTACTCTGTATCTAACCCGTGCTGTACCTGCCCTGGCAGTGTTTGATGGGACAGTGTAGAGGGATCTTTACTCTGTATCTAAACCGTGCTGTACCTGCACTGGGAGTGTTTGATGGGACAGTGTAGAGGGATCTATACTCTGTATCTAATCCGTGCTGTACCTGTCCTGGGAGTGTTTGATGGGACTGTGTAAAGGGCGCTTTACTCGGTATCTAACCTACGCTGTACCTGCCCTGGCAGTGTTTGATTTGACAGTGTAGAGAGATCTTTGCTCTGTATCTAACCCGTGCTGTACCTGTCCTGGGAGTGTTTGATGGGACAGTGTAAAGGGAGCTTTACTCTGTCTCTAACCTACGCTGTACCTGCCCTGGCAGTGTTTGATTTGACAGTGTAGAGGGATCTTTGCTCTGTATCTAACCCGTGTTGTGCCTGTCCTGGAGAGGTTTGATGGAACAGTGTAGCAGAAGCTTTACTCTGTATCAAACAGTATGTTGGCGTTCATTGCAAGAGGATTTGAGTACAGGAGCAAGAATGTCTTACTACAGTTATACAGGGCCTTGGTGAGACCACACCTGGTGTACTGTGTGCGGTTTTGGTCTCCCTACCTAAGAAAGGATATACTTGTCATAGATGGAGTGCAGCGAAGGTTCACCAGACTGATTCCTGGGATGACAGGACTGTCGTTTTAGGAGAGGTTGGGTCGACTAGGCCTGTATTCACTAGAGATTAGAAGAAAGAATGGGCATCTGATTGAAAGGTATAAAATTCTGACAGTGCTAGGCAGACTGGATGCAGGGAGGATGTTTCCCCTGGCTGGGGTGTCTAGAACGAGGGGTCACAGTCTCAGGATACGGGGTAGGACATTTAGGACTGAGATGAGGTGAAATATCTTCACTCAGAGGGTGGTGAACATGTGGAATTCTCTACCACAGAGGCTGTGGTGTCCAAATCACTGAATATATTTAAGAAGGAGATAGATAGATTTCTAGACACAAAAGGCAGCAAGGGGTATGGGGAGAGACCGGGAATTTGGTACTGAGATAGAGGAGCAGCCATGATCATGTTGAATGGCGGAGCAGGCTCGAATGGCCGACTCCTGCTCCTATTTTTCTATGTTTCAAACATGGACTGAACCTGCCCTGAGGTCCTTTTATGGGACAGTGTAGAGGGAGCTTTACTCTGTATCTAACCCGTGCTGCACCTGCACTGGGAGTGTTTGATGGGACAGTGTAGAGGGAGCTTTACTCTGTATCGAACCCGTGCTGTACCTGCCCTGGGAGAGTTTGATGGGAGAGTGGAAGAGAGCGCTTTACTCTGTATCTAACCAGTGCTGTACCTGCCCTGGGAGTGTTTGATGGGATAGTGTAGAGGGAGATTTACTCTGTATCTTATCCATGCTGTACCTGCCCTGGGAGTGTTTGATGGGACAGTGTAGAGAGCGCTTTACTCTGTATCTAACCAGTGCTGTACCTGCCCTGGGAGTGTTCGATGGGACAGTGTTGATGCAGCTTTATTCTGTGTCTAACCCGTGGTCTGCCTGTCCTGGACGGGTTTGAAGGGACAGTGTTGCGGGAGCTCTACCCTGTATCAAACATGGTCTGAACTAGCCCTGGGAGTGTTTGATGGTACCGTGCAGAGATGAGCTTTACTCTGTGTCTAACCTGTGCTGTACCTGCCCTGTATGAGTTTGCTGGGGCAGTGTAGAGGGACCTTTAGTCTGTATCTAACCTGTGCTGTACCTGCCCTGTGAGAGTTTGTTGAGCCTGTGTAGAGGGACCTTTACTCTGTATCTAACCTTTGCTGAAACTGCACTGGGAGTGTTTGATGGGACAGTGCTGAGGGAGATTTACACTGTGTCTAAGTCTTGTTGTGCCTGTCCTGGGAGAGTTTGATGGGGCAGAGTTGGGGTAGATTTACTCTGCCTCTGAACTATTCTGCCCAATTGGTTTGTGCCGGTGTTTATTCCCCACACAAGCCTCCTCTCACCCCTCTTCATCTAATTCTATTAGCATAACCTTATATTCCTTTCTCCCTCATGTGTTTATCGAGCTTCTGCTTAAATGCATCTGTACTATCCGCCTCCACTACTCCCTGTGGTAGCGAGTTCCACATTCTCACCTCTCTTTGGGTGAAGAATTTCTCCTGAATTCTCCATTGGATTTATCAATGACTATCTTATATTGATGATCTCCAGTTTTGGACTCCCACAAGTGGAAACATTTTCTCCGCGACCACCCTTTATAACCTTCTCATAATCTTAAAGACCTCTATCCGGTCATCCATCAGCATTCTCTTTCTTTAAGAGAAAAGAGACCCAGCCTGTTCAGCCTTTCCTGATAAGTATATCCTCTCAGTTCTAGAATCATCCTTACAAATCTCCTTCTCCAGTGCCTCTATATTAAGAACATAAGAAATAAGAGCAGGAGTAGGCCATTGGGCCCCTCGTAATAATATGGAGACCAGAGCTTTTCACAGTACTCCAAGTATGATCTAACCCAGGGTCAGTACAAGTTTAACATAACCTCCCTGCTTTGCAATTCTATCCCTCTGGAAATGAACCCCAGTGCTTTGTTTGTTTTGTAATGCCCTATTAACCTCCATTGCTACTTATAGTGTTCTGTGTATCTGTACCCCGAAATCGCATTGCTCCTCTACCCCATTTATACTCTTATTTTCAAAGCAGTATCTGGCCTCCTTATTCTTCCTACCAAAAGGCGCCACCTCACACTTATCTATATTGAAATTCATTCGCCAATTATACTTCCATACTGCAAGTTTATTAATGTCTTCTTGCATTATGTCACAATCTTCATCAATATTAACTGTACCTCCCAATTTGGTATCATTGACAAATTTTGAAATTGTACTTCAAATTCCTAAGTCCAAATCGTTTTTGTAAATTGTGAACAGCAGTGGTCCCAGCACCGATCCCTGTGGAACACCACTTTCCACCTTTTGCCAGTCTGAAAAGCTGCTAGATGTTTTGTGGCATTCATTGGCTCGTGTCAAGGGCGCTGTACGCTGCACATGCTGTATTAGAGGGAGCTTTGCATGTCACCTGCGCTGTACCTGCCCTGCGAGTGTTTGAGTGGACAGGGCAGAGGAAGGTTTAGTCTGTATCTCTCTGTCTAACCCGTGCTGTACCTGCCCTTGGACTGTTTGATTGGGCAGTGAAAAGGGAGCTTTATTCTGTATCTTGCTATCTCACCCGTGCTATACCTGCCCTTGGACTGTTTGATTGGGCAGTGTAAAGGGAGCTTTACTCTGTATCTCTCGATCTAACCTGTGCTATACCTGCCCTTGGACTATTTCATTGGGCAGTGTAAAGGGAGCTTTACTCTGTGTATAACTCATGCTGCATGCAGGAAGATTGTGGCAAATGGAATTCAATCCGGAGAAGTGTGAGGTGATGCATTTGGGGAGGGCTAACAAGTCAACGGATCCGACACTGAGGAACATAGGAAGAGGAGTCGGCCATTCAGCCCCTCGAGCCTGTTGCCCCATTCAATGCGATCATTGACTGATCTGCTATCTAACTCCATAAACCCACCTTTGGCCCATATCCCTTCATACCTTTGGTTAACAAAAAGCAATAAATCTCCGATTTAAAATTAACAATTTATCTAGCATCCACTTCCGTTTGTGGAAGAGAGTTCCAAATTTCTCCCACATTGAGTGTCGAAGTGTTTCCTAATGTCACTCCTGAAAGGACTGCCTCTAATTCTTAGACTGTGCCTCCTGTCCTAGTATCCCCACCAATGGAAATAGTTTCTCGCTATCTACTCTATCTGTTCCCCTTAATATCCTGAAAACTTCGCTCAGATCACCCCTTAACCTTCTAAATTCTAGGGAATAGAACCCTAATTTGTGTAATCTCTCCTCGTAACTTAACCCTTGAAGGCTGGGTATCATTCTGGTAAACCTGCGCTGCACTCCCTCCAAGGCCAATATATCCTTCCTAAGGTGTGGAGCCCAGAACTGCTCACAGTACTCCAGGTGTGGTCTAACCAGGGTTTTGTATAGCTGCAGAATAACTTCTACCCCTTGTAATCTAGTCCTTTAGATATAAAGACCAGCTTTCCATGAGCCTTTTTGATTATTTTCTGTACCTGTCCATGACATTTTAATGATCTATGTACCTGGACCCCCCAAGTCTCTTTGGACATCCACTCTTTTTAGCTTTTCACCATTTAGAAAGTAACCTGTTCTATCCTTTCAGGGTCCAAAGTGATTGCCCTCACATTTGCTTACATTGAAATCCATTTGCCATAGTTTTGCCCATTCCCTTAATCTGTCAATATCCCTTTGTAATTTTATGGTTTCACCTACACTGCCTACAATGCTGCCTATCTTTGTGTCATCGGCAAATTTGTGTATATGACTTTCTATGACATCACCTAAGTCATTAATAAATATTGTGAATAGCTGAGGCCCCAAAACACAGCCCTGCCGGACACCAGGAGTCACATCCTGCCAATTTGAGTACCTACCCATTATCCCTACGCTGTATCCTGACGCTTTATAAAGGGTTATAAAGGATTATAAATTATTATAAATGAATATAACGTATTATAATATATAAAGGTTGATAATAGAATATAAAGGGTTATGATGAATGGTTAAGGAATATAAAGGGTGGTTATGATCGACAAAGGCTTATAAATTGTTATAATGATTGACAAAGGATTATAAAGGGATTTGAATGGGGGACAAAGTGATGCAAAATATGATAAAGGGACATGACCCTTTATAAATCATTATAATCCTCATTAACCCGTTGTACACCTTTTGTAAATGATTATTAATGATTCTAACTTTATAAAGAGTTATGAGGCTCCCACTACACTGTCCCATCAAACAGTCCCAGTGCAGGTACAGCATTTGTTAGATACTTAGTAAAGATCCCTCTGCACTGTCCCATCAAACACTCGCAGGTTAGGTACAGCATGGGTTAGATATACAGTAAAGCGCACAATACACTGGCCGTCAAACACTCCCAGGGCAGGTACAGCAAGGTTCAGATACAGAGTAAAGCTCCCATCAAACACTCACATGTCAGGTACAGTACAAGTAAGATACAGAGTAAATCTGCCTCTACACTTTCCGATCAATGACTCCCAGGGCAGATACAGCACGGGTTAGATACTGAGTAAAGCTCCCTCTACACTGTCGTTTCAATACCTGTCAGGGCAGGTATATCACAGTTTAGCTGCAGAGTAAAGATCATTCTAAAAGGACCCATCAAACACTCCCAGGGCAGCTACAGCACAGGGTAAGATACAGAGTAAAGCTTCCTCTACTCTGTCCCATCTAACTGTCCCAGGCAAGTACAGCCCGGGTTACATACCGAATAAAGCTCCCTCTATATTATCCCATCAAACACTCCCAGGTCAGGTACAGCACAGGTAAGATACAGAGTAAGGTTGCCTCTACACTGTTGCATCAAACACTCTCAGGCCAGTTACAGCACGGGTTATATGCAGAGTAAAGATCCCTCTACAGAATCCTAACAAACACGCCCAGGGCAGGTACAGCAATGGTTAGATATAGAGTAAAGCTCCCACTGCACTGTCCCATCAAACGCTCGCAGGGCAGTTAGTGCATGGGTTAGGTACAGAGTAAAGCTCCTTGTATACTATCACATCAAACACTCCCAGGCCTGGTACTGCACGGGTAAGATGCAGAGTAAAGCTGCCTCTACACTGTTGCATCAAACAATCCCAGGTCAGGTACAGCACGGATTAGATACAGAGTAAAGCTCCCTCTACACTGCCCCATCAAACACTCCCAGGCAGGTACAGCACGGGTTAGATACTAGTAAAGCTCCCTGTATACTATCACATCAAACACTCCCAGGACAGGTACAGCACGGGTTATATGCAGAGTAAAGATCCCTCCACAGAATCCCATCATACACTCCCAGGGCAGGTACTGCAATGGTTAGATATAGAATAAAGCTCCCTCCACACTGTCCGATCAAACACTCGCTGTGCAGTTAGTGCATGGGTTAGTTACAGAGTAAAGCTCCCTCTACACTGTCCCATCAAACACTCGCAGGGCAGGTAGTGCACGGGTTAGGTACAGAGTAAAGCTGCCTTTACAAAGACCCATCAAATACTTCCAGGCCAGGTACAGCACGGGTAAGATGCAGATTTAAGATACCTCTACAGAATCCCATCATACAATCCCAGGGTAGGTACAGCACAGGTTAGATACCGAATAAAGCTCCCTCTATACTATCCCATCAAACAGTGCCAGGCCAGCTACAGCTCAGGTAAGATACAGAGTAAAGCTTCCTCGACACTGACCCATCAAACTTTCTCAGGCAGGTACAGTCCGCGTTAGATACCGAATAAAGCTCCCTATACACTGTCCCATAAAACACTCGCAAGGCAAGTACAGCACAGGTTAGATATAGAGTAAAACTCCATCTTCACTGTCGCATCTAACACTCGCAAGGCAAGTAGTGCATGGGTTAGGTACAGATTAAAGCTCCCTTTACACTCTCCTATCAAAAACCTCCAGGGCAGTTACAGAACAGTTTAGATGTAGAGTAAATCTTGCTGGACACTGACATCAAACATATCCAGGGCAGGTACAGCCCGGGTTGGATACAGAGTAAAGCTCCCTTCACATTGTGCCATCAAACAGCCCCATGGCATGTACAGCACTGTTTTGATAGAGTAAAGCTCGCTCATCACTGTCGCATTAAATACTCACAGGGCAGGTAGTGCACGGGTTAGGTACAGAGTAAAGTTCCTTCTACAAAGACCTATCGAACACTCACAGGGCAGGTACAGCACAGGGATTGATGCAAAGTAATGCTCCCTCTACAAAGACCCATCAAACACTCCCAGGGCAGGTACTGCAATGGTTAGATATAGAATAAAGCTCCCTCCACACTGTCCCATCAAACACTCGCTGGGCAGTTAGTGCATGAGTTAGTTACAGAGTAAAGCTCCCTCTACGCTGCCCCATCAAACACTCGCAGGGCAGGTAGTGCACGGGTTAGGTACAGAGTTAAGCTGTCTTTACAAAGACCCATCAAATACTCCCAGGCCAGGTACAGCACGGGTTAGATGCAGATTTAAGATACCTCTACAGAATCCCATCATACAATCCCAGGGTAGGTACAGCACAGGTTAGATAACGAATAAAGCTCCCTCTATACTATCCCAGAAACACTGCCAGGCCAGCTACAGCTCAGGTAAGACACAGAGTATGGCTTCCTCTACACTGACCCATCAAACTTTCTCAGGCAGGTACAGACCGCGTTAGATACCGAATAAAGCTCCCTCTACACTGTCCCATCAAACACTCCCAGGGCAGATACAGCACAGGTAAGATACAGAGTAAAGCTCCCTCTACACTGCCCCATCAAATTAGAGAGATGAATGCGTAACTCAAAGATTGGTATGGGAGAAATTGGTTTCGCTTCCTGGGGCACCAGCATCAGTACTGGGGAAAGTGGGATCTGTACCGTTGGGTTGGTCTTCACCTGAACCGTGCTGGGACCAGTGTTCTGGCGAGTCATATAACTAGGGCGGCAGAGAGGGCTTTCAACTAAATATTGGGGGCCAGGGATCAAATCTGGGAAGATGTGGTAATTCAAAGAGTAGAAACAAGACAGGAGAGAAAGGTATTAATATGGGAAATGATAAACAGACCGTGACGGGAAGGGACAGAGAGTACAAATCTAAGAGTAAATCAACAGATAAGGCTAAAGCTTACCAAAATAATAAAAGGACAAAACTAAAGGCTCTGTATCTGAATGCACGAAGCATTCGAAACAAAACAGATGAACTGATGGCGCAAATAGAATTAAATAAGTACAATCTGATAGCCATTACAGAGACATGGCTGCAGGATGACAAACATTGGGACCTGAATATTGAAGGGTACATGATATTTAGGAAAAAGTGGAGGGGTGGCTCTCTAAATTAATAATGGTATTAGCGCAATAGAGGGATGACTTCAGTTCAGGAAACCAGGATGTAGAAGCGGTTTGGGTAGAGATGAGAAATGATGAAGGCAAGAAGTCACTTGTGGAAGTGGTGTACAGGCCCCCTAACAGTAACCACACGTTAGGATGGAGTATCAAGGAAGAAATAATGGGAGCTTGTCAGAAAGGTACGGCAATAATCATGGGGAATTTGAATCTACATATAGATGGAAAAATCAGATGGGCAAAGGTAGCCTAGATGAGGAGTTCATAGAATGTTTTTGGGACAGTTTCTTAGAACAGCACGTTCTGGAGCCAACCAGAGAGCAGGCTATAGTAGACCTGGTATTGTGAAACAAGATAAGATTAATGAATGACCACATAGTGAAGGTGCCCCTAGGTCGCAGCGATCATAATATGATTGAATTTTACATTCAGTTTGAGGGAGAGAAGATTTGGTCCAAGACTAGTTTTTTTAACTTGAATAAGGGCAATTATGAGGGCATGATAGCAGAGCTAGCTAAAGTGAACTGGCAAACTAGAGTAAGCGATAGGTCAATAGAGCTGCAGTGGCAGACATTTAATGGGATATTTCAGAATACACAGAATAGATCCATTCCAACGAGAAAGAAAAATTCCAAGGGGAGGACCCACCATCCGTGGTTAACTAAAAAAGTTAAAGATAGTATCAAACTTAAAGAAAAAGCATATAATTGTGCAAAGATGGGTGGCAGGTCAGAAGATTGGACAGAATATAAACAAACAGCAAAGAATTACTAAAAGATTAATAAGGAGAGAAAAATTAGAGTACGAGAAAAAGCTAGCTAGACATATAAAAACAGATAGTAAGAGTTTCTATAGATATTCTAAAAAGAAAAGAGTTCACAAAGGGAGCGTTGGTGCTATAAAAAGTGATTCTGGGGAATTAATAATGGAAAATAAGGAGATGGCAGTTGAATTGAACAGGTATTTTGCATCGGTCTTCACTATAGAGGATACAAGTAACATCCCAGAAACAGCTGTAAATCAGGAAATGGAAGGGAGGGAGGAAGTCAAGAAAATTACAATCACCAGGGAAGTAGTACTGAGGAAATTGTTGGAGATGCGGGCTGACAAGTCCCCGGGTCCTGATGGACTTCATCCTAGGGTCTTAAAAGAAGTAGCTGGTGAGATAGTTGATGCGTTGGTTTTAATTTTCCAAAATTCCCTAGATTCGGGGAAGGTTCCATTAGATTAGAAAATAGCGATTGTAACTCCTTTATTCAAAAAGGGAGGGAGACAGAAAGCAGGAAACTACAGGCCAGTTAGCTTAACACCTGTCTTGGGGAAGATGCTAGAAACTATTATTAAAGACGTTATAGCAGGGCACTTGTAAAAGTTCAAGGTAATCAGGCAGAGTCAGCATGGCTTTGAGAAACCAATTTATTGGAGTTCTTTGAGGAAGTAACATGTGCTGTGGATAAAGGGGAACCGGTGGATGTACTGTACTTAGATTTCCAGAAGGCATTTGATAAGGTGCCACATCAAAGCTTATTTCGGAAAATAAAAGCTCATGGTGTCGGGGGTAACATATTGGCATGGATAGAAGATTGGCTAGCTAACAGGAAACAGAGTGTAAGCATAAATGGGTCATTTTCTGGTTGGCAAGATGTAATGTGTAGTTGGCCACAGGGATAATGCTGGGGCCTCAACTTTTTACAATTTATATAAATGACTTGGATGAAGGGACCGAAGGTATGCTTGCAAAATTTGCTGATGACAAAAAGATAGGTAGGAAAGTAAATTGTGAAGAGGACATATGGAGGCTACAAAGGTAGAGAAATAGATTAAGTGAGTGGGCAAAGATCTGGCAAATAGAGTATAATGTGTGAAAATATGCAATTGTGCATTTTGGCAGGAAAAATAAAAAATAAGCATATTATCTAAATGGTGAGAGATTGCAGAGCTTTCAGATGCAGAGGGTTTTGGGTCTCCTAGTGCATGAATCGCAAAAGGTTAGTATGCAGATACAGCAAGTAATTAGGAAAGCTAATAGAATGTTAACGTCTATTGCGAGGGGAATTTGAATACAAAAGTAGGGAGTTTATGCTTCAGTTATAGAGGGCATTGGTGAGACCACATCTGGAGTACTGAGTACAGTATTAGTCTCCTTATTTAAGGAAGGATGTAAATGCGTTGGAAGCAGTTCAGAGAAGGTTTACCAGACTAATACCTGGAATGGGTGGGTTGTCTGATGAGGAAATGTTGGGCAGGCTAGGCTTGTATCCACTGGAGTTTAGAAGAGTAAGAGGTGACTTGATTGAAACCTATAAGATCCTGAGGGGTCTTGACAGGGTGGATGCGGAGAGGATGTTTCCTCTTGTGGGAGAATCTAGAACGAGGGGTCACTGTTTAAAAATAATGGAGCGCCCATTTTAGACAGAGGTGAGGAGAATGTTTTTTCTCAGAGGGTCGTGAGTCTTTGGAACTCTCTTCCTCAGAGGGCGGTGGAAGCAGAGTCTTTGAATATTTTTAAGGCGGACGTAGATAGATTCTTGATAAGCAAGGGGATGAAAGGTTATCGGGGATTGGATGGGAATGTGGAGTAATCAGATCAGCCATGATCTTATTGAATGGCGGAACAGGCTTGAGGGGCCGAATGGCCGACTCCTGCTCCTAATTCGTATGTTCGTTATGTACCTGCCCCGGGGGGATTGGGAGGGGCTTGGCCGCTTTAACATTTTTCCAGGCTGCTCATTGATTGATTGGCTCCCAGCTCCTGTGTGATGTCACTTGGAAACAGGGCCCCGCCCCTGGTTACGGCCCATCAGTGGGATGTCAGTGTGGGAGGAGCTGGAGTGACAGCTGACACTGGCAGTGAGTTTAGTCCCAATAAACAGGGCAAAGGGCTGAAAGGAACAATTTAATATAAATGTAAGTAATTCAAATACACATTAATTGCAAATATAATGAAATTAGATACAATCCCAGTCACAAAAACAGGCCCACTGTATTCCAGGTGCTGGATCTGGGATTAATATGAATCATTTTTCTATTGACAGTCTCTGGGAGTGAGCAATATCTCAGGAAGGTGGAGAGAGAGAAGTTAAATCATCGCCACACTCACTGGGACTACAAAAATGTCGCTGGGTTCACAGAGCAGATCTGGTGGGATCGAGACCCCCGTGTCGGAGACGGGATAAAACGGGAAGCTTCAACAATGATTGGAAAGGTGAGGAACTTTACTGAGAATCCCATCAGTCCAGGATTCTGCCCAGGTGAGAGTCTAACCAGATACTGGGAGCTGTTCAACATCTGCCGTCAGGCTCGGCCTTTGATGCAACAAGTTGAGCGGAGCTTAACTCGGAGATGAACCTTGCCCGTACCTCACCCGGGAGTGTTTGACACTTACATGCAGAGGGATCTTTATTCTGTATTGACCCCATGCTGTACCCGAGCTGGTTGTGCTTCATTGGGTAGTGTCAAGGGAGCTGTACGCTGCATTGAACACATGATGTATCAGAGATGGTTGTGTTGATGAACCAAATTGGAGGGAACTTTACTCTGTAGCTGATCCGTGCTGTACCTGCCCTGCGACCGTTTGGTGGGGCAGTGTAGAGGAAGCTTTACTTTGTATCTAACCCGTGCTGTACCTGCCCTGGGACTGTTTGGTGGGCAGTGTCGAGGGAGCTTTACTCTGTATCTAACCCACTGTACCTGCCCTGGGACTGTTTGGTGGGACAGTGTAGAGAGAGCTTTACTTTGTATCTAACCCGTGCTGTACCTGCCCTGGGACTGTTTGGTGGGAAGTGTAGAGGGAGCTTTACTCTGTATCTAACCCACTGTACCTTCCCTTGGAGTGTTTGGTGGGCAGTGTAGAGGGAGCTTTACTTTGTATCTAACCCGTGCTGTACCTGCCCTGGGACTGTTTGGTGGGGCAGTGTAGAGGGAGCTTTACTTTGTATCTAACCCGTGCTGTACCTGCCCTGGGAATGTTTGGTGGGGCAGTGTAGAGGGAGCTGAACTCTGTATCTAAACCACTGTACCTGCCCTGGGGTTATTTGATGAGAGCTTTACTCTGTAACAGAGGATTACATGGGGTATACAGCACAGAACCAGGCCATTCGGCCCAACCAGTCCATGCCAGCGTTTATGCTCCACTCGAGCCTCCTCCCGTCTTACCTCATCTAATTCTATCAGCGTAACCCTCTATTCCCTTCTCCCACATATGCTTATCTAACTGGCCCTTAAATGCATCAATACTATTCGCTTCAACCACTCCCTGTGGTAGCGAGTTCCACATTCTCACCACTCTCTGGGTAAAGAGGTTTCTTCTGAATTCCCTATTTGATTTCTTGGTGACTACCTTATATTGATGGCCTCTAATTTTGCTGTTCCCCACAAGTGGAAACATTCTCTCTGTATCCACTCCATCAAAACCTTTCCTCATTTTAAAGAGCTTTATCAGGTCAACCCTCAGCCTTCAAGAGAAAGGAGACCCAGCCTGTTCATCCTTTCCTAATATGTGTACCTTGCTTTTCTGGTATTATCCGTGTAAATCTTCTCTGCACCCTCTCCAGTGCCTCTATCCTTTTTATAATACAGCGACCAGAATTGTACGCAGCACTCCAAGTGCGGTCTGAACAAGGTTCGATACAAGTTTAGCGTAAATTCACTACTTTTCAATTCTACCCCTCCCGAAATAAACCCGAGTGATTGATTTGCTTTTTATGGCCTTATTAACCTGTGTCGCTACTTTCAGTGATGTGTGTATTTGTACTCTGAGATCCCTTTGCTCCTCTACCCCATTTAGATTCTTATTTTCCAAGTACTACGTCACCTCTCTACTTTTCTTACCAAAATGTAATACCTCAGATTTATCTGTGTTAAATTGCATTTGCCAATTATTTGCCCATTAACGAGCTATTAGAAATAAATAAGTAATATCAATCAGTAATGGAAATGTATGGCTATAACTATAATATTTATGTCTCCCCCCTCTCCCCAGTACTGGACCCTGGGGAACTCCACGGTATACATCCCTCCAGACCCCAGTACTGAACCCTGGGGAACTCCACTGTATACCTCCCTCCAGACCCCAGTACTGAACCCTGGGGAACTCCACTGTATATCTCCTTCCAGACCCCAGTACTGAACCCTCGGGAACTCCACTGTATACCTCCCTCCAGACCACAGTACTGAACCCTGGGGAACTCCACTGTATACCTCCCTCCAGACCCCAGTACTGAACCCTGGGGAACTCCACTGTATACCTCCCTCCAGACCACAGTACTGAAACCTGGGGAACTCCACGAAATACCTCCCTCCAGACCCCAGTACTGAACCCTCGGGAACTCCACTGTATACCTCCCTCCAGACCCCAGTACTGAACCCTGGGGAACTCCACTGTATACCTCCCTCCAGACACCAGTACTGAACCCTGGGGAACTCCACTGTATACCTCCCTCCAGACACCAGTACTGAACCCTGGGGAACTCCACTGTATACCTCCTTCCATACCCCAGTACTGAACCCTGGAGAACTCCACTGTATACCTCCCTCCAGACCCCAGTACTGAACCCTGGGGAACTCCACTGTATACCTCCTCCATACCCCAGTACTGAACCCTGGAGAACTCCACTGTATACCTCCCTCCAGACCCCAGTACTGAACCCTGGGGAACTCCACTGTATACCTCCCTCCAGACCCCAGTACTGAACCCTGGGGAACTCCACTGTATACCTCCCTCCAGACCCCAGTACTGAACCCTGGGGAACTCCACTATATACCTCCCTCCAGACCCCAGTACTGATCCCTGGGGAACTCCACTGTATACCTCCCTCCAGACCCCAGTACTGAACCTGGGGAACTCCACTGTATACCTCCCTCCAGCCCCCAGTACTGAACCCTGGGGAACTCCACTCTTTACCTCCCTCCAGCCCGAAGTCATATACACAGAGCGGGATAGTAGTAGGCTTCAGGAGGACATAGGCAGACTGGTGAAATGAGCAAAGTGATGAAAGGTTTCTTCAACAGTGCTATTAAGTGGCACTTACTCACTAATAACCTTCTCACCGATGCCCAGTTTGATTTCTGCCAGGACCACTCGTCTCCAGACCTCATTACAGCCTTGGTCCAAACAAGGACAAAGGAGCTGAATTCCAGAGGTCAGGAGAGAGTGATTGCCCATGACATCAAGGCAGCATTGGACTGAGTGCGGCATCAAGGAGCCCCAGTAAAATTGTGGCAATGGAAAGCAGGGGGAAAACTCTCCACTTTCTCGAGTCATACCCGGCACAACGGAAGATGGTTGTTGTTTTTGGAGGTCAATCATCACAGCCCCAGGACATCGCTGCAGCAGTACATCAGGGCAGTGTGCTCGGCCAAACCATCTTCAGCTATTTCATCAATGACCTTCCCTCCATCCTATGGTCAGAAGTGGGGATGTTCGCTGATGATTGCTCAGTATTCAGTTCTATTCACAACTCCTCAGATAATGAAGCAGTCCATGCCCGCATGCAGCAAGACCTGGATGACATTCAGCCTTGGGTTGATAAGTGGCAAGTAATAATCACACCAAACAAGTGCCAGGCAATGACAATCTCCAACAAGAGCCACATCCCCTTGACTTTCAATGGGATTACCATCGCCAAATCCGTCACCATCAGTATCCTGGGGGGTTCCATTGACCAGAACCTTAACTGGACCAGCCACATAAATACTGTGGCTAACAGAGCAGGTCAGAGGCTGGGTATTCTGCGGCGAGTGTGTCACCTCCTGACTCCCCAAATCCTTTCCACCATTAATATATATCAAAAAGAGCAGTGGTCCGAATAGCGACATCTGGGGATACCACTGTATACTTCCCTGCAGTCTGAACAACAACCGTTCACCACCACTCTCGGTTTTCTGTCCCTGAGCCAATGTCAGATCCCCACTGCCACTGTCCCTTTGGTCCTATCAAGTCTATTCAATTGTACTTCATCAAATGCATTTTTAAAGTCCATATACTCAACTTCAACCGCACTACCCTCATCAACCATTTCCGTTACTTCATCACAGAATTTAATCAAGTTTGTCAGGCACACTTTGCCATTAACATATCCAAGCTGGTTGTCATTTATTAATGCATGTTTTTTCCAAAGACAGATACTTTTCTCAGTGAATATGGCCTCTAGAGTTTTCCCAACACTGACGTTAGACTGACTGGCCTGCAGTTACAGGGTTTATCCCTCTCTCCTTTTTTAAACAGGGTGTAAAATTTGCAAACCTCCTGTCCTCTGGCACCACTCCCATATCCGAGGAGGATTGAAATATTCTGGCCAGAGCCTGCGCTATTTCCACCATTTCTTTCCTCAGCAATCCTCATACTTCCCATCCGGACCGGGTAAATGTTCTACTTTACTGTGGTACAAAAAGTGTTGGATTGAAAGGGCTTAACTGAAGCTGTTTGTTCAGTGACTGTAATTAATGTCAGTCTCCACGGGTTAACTGAAGATGTTTGTTTAGTGACTGTAATTAATGTCAGTCTCCATGGATTCTAATTGTATCAGTGCAGGGTTTCCCTCTTCTATTAATATGGGACTCCTTTCAATGTGTTATCACGTAGTGTCAGTGAGAGCATCGCCTCCGGCACTGACAGGGATCAGCGCGCTGCTCCACAGAGAGGGAGTCGGAATCTGAGAACAGTAGATTGGAATGTTACAACAATGGGTCGGAATCTGAGAACAGTAGATTGGAATGCTGCAACAATGGGCAGGAGTTTCAGCTGGGAGTTTGACGATCTTTCAGAAAATTATGATTGGCTGCCATTAGACGATCGGATCTATTTGGCACTTCTGATTATTCAATACATTTACTATCCGCTCCTAGCTGCTGTTGGTGTGCCTGGTAAGTCTCTCTATCCAGCTATTAAATCTGCAAACCTTTGCTAACTATTACTATTCTTCATTCTTTGCTGCTGTTGGTGTCCCAGTAAGTCTCTATATCCGGAAATTGGGTCTGTAAACCACGTTTCACTGAATTACTGTTTGTCATTTAAATCTTGGGAAGAGCGAAGCCATTGTCTTCGGTCCTCGTCACAAACTCCATTCTCTATCTACCGATTCAGTCCCCCTCCCTGGTCAATGTCTGAGGCTGAACCAGGCTGTTTGCAACCTCTGCGATCTCTTTGTCCCTGAGCTGAGTTCCAAACACATATATCTTCTCAATCACCAGTCCTGCCGAATACCACCCCCAAAATTTCACCCATCTCCGCTCCACCTCAACCCTTCCGCTGCATAAACCCTCATCCATGCCTTTGTTAAATCCAGACTCGACTATTACAATGCTCCCCTGATCGGCCTCCCAGTAACAAGCCTCCATAAACTAGATCTCATCCAAAACTCTGCTGCCCGTATCCTAACACACATCATGTCCCATTCACCCATCACCCCTGTGATCACTGACCAACATTGGCTGCCGATCCGGCAACAACTCGATTTAAATATTCTTCTCTCATGTTCAAATCCCACCATGGCCTCACCCCTCAAATTATTCCCATTCCCTTGCTCTTTTCCCATAGTCCTGCAAATTGTTCCCATTCAGGTATTTATCCAATTCCCCTTTTAAAGTTAATTTCTTTCCCTCTGTACTGTGAGGAGGATGCAGAGAAACTCCAGTATGATTTGCACAGGTTGGGTGATTGGTCAGATGCATGGCAGATGCAATATAATGTGGATAAATGCGAGGTTTTCCACTTTGGTGGCAAAAACAGGAAGGTAGGTTATTATCTGAACGGCAATAGATTGGGAAAAGGGGAAGTGCAACGTGATCTGGGTGTCCTTGTGCACCAGTCGCAGAAGGTAAGCATGCAGGTGCAGCAGGCGGTTAAGAAGGCAAATGCTAAGTTGGCCTTCATAGCGAGAGGATTCGAGTACATGAGCAAGGATGGCTTGCTGCAGTTGTACAGGGCCTTGCTGAGAACACACCTTGAGTATTGTGTGCAGTTTTGATCGCCTTATCTGAGGAAGGATGTTCTTACCATGAAGGGAGTGCAGCGAAGATTCACCAAACTGATACTTGGGATGGTAGGAATGACGTATGAAGAGAGATTGTTTTGATTAGGCTTATATTCGCTAGAGTTTAGAAGAATGAGAGGGGATCTCTTTGAAACTTATAACATTCTAACAGCAATAGACAGACTATATGTAGAATGGCTGTTCCCGATGGCGGGAGACTCCAGAACCAGGGGTCACAGTCTAAGGATAATTGGTAAGCCATTTAGGACTGAGATGAGGAGGAATTTCTTCACCCAGAGAGTGGTGAAACTGTGAAATTCTCTACCACAAAAGGCAGTTGAGGCCAATTTATTAAATGTATTCAAGAAGGAGTTAGATATATTTATTAAGGCTGAGGGGATCAAGGGATATGTGGAGAAAGCAGGGACAGGGTACTGAATTTGGATGATCAGCCATGATCGCATTGAATATCGGAGCAGTCTCGAGGGGCCGAATGGACTACTCCTGCTCCTTTCTTCTATGTTTCTATGTTCTGCCCATCTAACCAAACCGTCTACATCGTCCTGTAGCCTGAGGCTTTCATCCTCGCTATTTACCACACCACCAATTTTCGTCTCATCTGCGAACTTGCTGATCATACCTCCTACATTCATATCTGAATCATTAATGTACACTACAAACAGCAAAGGTCCCAGCACTGATCCCTGCGGTACACCACTGGACCCAGGCATCAAGTCACAAAAACAACCTTCGACCATCACACTCTGCCTCCTGCCACTAAACCAATTTTAGATCCAATGTGCCAAATTGCCCTGGATTCCATGGCCTTTTACCTTCTTGACCATTCTCCCATGTGGGACGTTGTCAAAAGCCTTACTGAAGTTCATGTAGACTACATCAACTGCACTACCCTCATCCAGAAACCTAGTCACTTCAATCAAATTGCTTAGAACTGATCTCCCCCTTCCAAAGCCATGCTGACTATCCTTGATCAATCCTTGCCTCTTCAAGTGTAGACTAACTCTGTCCCTCTGAATTTTTTCCAAGAATTTCCCTACCACTGATGTTAGGCTCAATGGCCTGTAATTCCCTGGTTTATCCCTACTAACCTTCTTGAACAATGGTACTATGTTAGGTGTTCTCCAGTCATCTGGCACCTGCCCTGTGGTCAGAGAGGTTCTGAAAATTTATGTCAGAGCCCCTGCAGTCTCCTCCCTTGCCTCACACTGCAGCCTGGGATACATCTCGTCTGGGCCTGGGGATTTATCCACTTTTATGCCCGCTAAAACCGCAATACCTCCTCCCTCTCAATACTAATTTATTCAAGTATACCACAATCGCCTTGCCTGATTTCTATGCCTATATCGTGCATCTCCATAGTGAACACAGATGCAAAATATTCATTTAAAACCTCACCTACATCTTCCGGCTCTACACACAGATTACCACTTTGGTCCCTAATGGGCCCTACTCTTTCCCTGGTTATCCTCTTGCCCTTAATATACTTATAAAACACCTTGGGATTTTCCTTTTCTTTGCCCGCCAGTGTTTTTTTTCATGCCCCCTCTTCGCTCTCCTAATTTCTTTTTTAACTACCCCCCTGCACTTTCTATACTCCTCTAGGGCTTCCACTGTTTCTAGTCCTTTGTATCTGCCTAAAGCCTCTCTTTCTTTCCCAATCCATTCTTGTATATCCCTTGACATCCAGCGTTCCCTGGGCTTGTTGGTCCCAACCTTAACTTTTACGGGAACATGTTGGTGTTGTACTCTCTCTATTTCCTTTCTGAAAGAGTACCACTGCTCTGATGTGGATTTTCCTACAAGTAGCTGATCATAGTCCACTTTGGCCAGATCCTGCCTTATCATATTAAAATTGGCCTTCCCCCAATTTAGAACCATTATTCCGGTCCATCTTTGTCCTTTTCAATGAGTAGCTTAAATCTCACCGAATTATGGTCACTGTCACCAAAATGCTCTCCTACTAACACTTCTACCACTTGCATGGCTGCATTCCCTAGAATTAGGTCCAGAACTGCCCCCTCTCTTGTAGCACTTTCTATATGTTAGCTCAAAAAGCTCTCCTGGATGCACTTTAAGAATTCTGCACCCTCTAAGCCTTTCAAACTCTGACTATCCCAGTTAATATTGGGGAAGTTGAAATCCCCTACTATTATTACCCTATTATTTAGACACTTCTCTGAAATTTGCCTACATATCTGTTCTTCTATCTCCCCTGACTGTTTGGGGCCCTGTAGTACAATCCCAGCAAAGTGCTTGCCCACTTTTTGGTTTTAAGTTCTACCCATATGGCCTCCTTAGAGGAACCTGCTAAGATATCTTCCCTCTTTACTGCAGTAATTGACTCCTTGATTAATATTGAGACACCCCCTCCTCTTTTACACACCCCTCTGTCTCGCCTGAAGATTCTATACCCCGGAATATTGAGCTGCCTGTCCTGCCCCTCCCTCAACCATGTATCTGTGATAGCAACAATATCATACTCCCATGTGTTCATCAACAACTTCAATTCATCTGTCTTACTCGCAAGACTCCTTGCATTAAAATAAATGCCCACCAGGCTTGCCTTACATTCTTGTGCCGTTACATATTTGCTCTGCCTTCCAGGCTGACTTGTTTTTTCCTCTATATTTGGCTGTGCATCACCCCCTACTATAGCTCCACTCCGTATCCCATCCCTCTGCCAAGTTAGTTTAAACCGCACCCGCCCCCCACCCCCCCCCCCCCCCCGCCAACAGCACCAGCAAACCTCCCCGCAAGGATGTTGGTCCCGTTCCGGTTCAGGTGCAACCCGTCCAAATTGTACAGGTCCCACCTTCCCCAGAAGCAGACCCAGTGATCCAGGAAACGAAAGCCCTCCCTCCTGCACCAACTCTTTAGCCACCCATTCATCTGCTCTATTCTCCTATTCCTATACTCACTAGCACGTGGCACCGGGAGTAAAACAGAGATTACAACCTTTGAGCTCCTGCTTTTTAATCTGCTACCTAGCTCCCTAAATTCTTGTTGCAGGACCTCATCCCTCTTTTTACCCATGTCGTTGGTACCAATGTGGATTACGACCTCTGACAGTTCACCCTCACCCTTCAGAATACCCTGCAGCCGTTCAGTGACATCCTTGAACCTGGCACCAGGGAGGCAACATACCATCCTGGAGTCACGTCTGCGGCCACAGAAACTTCTATCTGTTCCCCTTACGATATAATCCCCTGTCACTATTGCTCTCCCACTCTTTCCCCCCCACGCCTCCTGTGGTGCTGAGCCACTCGTAGTGCCATGGACTTGGCTCTTGCTGCATTCCCCTGAGAAACCATCTCCCCCATCAGTATCCAAAATGGAAAATCTGTTGGAGAGGGAGATGGACCTTGGGGACTCCTGCACTGCCTTCCTAGTACTTTTACACTGTCTGGCGGTCATCTATTTCCTATTTGCCTGTGCACTCTTTACCTGCGGTGTGACCACCTCGTTAAATGTTCTATCCACGAAGATCTCAGCTTCGCGGATGCTCCACAGTGACTCCAGTCGCAGCTCCAGCTCCGAAACGCGGTTTTCGAGTAGCTGCAGCTGGGGTCACTTGCTGCACATGTGTTCGCCCTGGACACCTAAAGTGTCCCTGTCTTCCAACATAGCACAGGAGGAGCACTCCACGCTGCCGAGCTGCCCTGCCATGTCCTACCCATAATTTACTCCCTTTAAATTAAAGAATATTAAATACACTAGGGACCTGACTTCCCTTTAAACACTACTTGCTCTAAACTCGAGACCTTACTTTTACTTTAACGACTGGACTGTAGAAATACTGACCGGGTCTTGGAAGCTGACAAAGACAGAAAAAGAAAGGAACACATCCCTCCATGAACTCCCTCACTCACCAAACTCGCAGCTTAACACTCGGTTCCAAGCTGCACTCCATGACAAACTGCACTCAAGACAGTACTGAGGGAGTGCTGCATTGTTGGAGGGGCAGTACTGAGGGAGTGCATCTCTGTCAGAGGGGCAGTACTGAGGGAGCGCATCACTGTCAGAGGGGCAGTACTGAGGGAGCGCTGCACTGTCGGTGGGGCAGTACTGAGGGAGCGCTGCACTGTCAGAGGGGCAGTACTGAGGGAGCGCTGCACTGTTAGTGGGGCAGTACTGAGGGAGCAGTGCACTGTCAGAGGGGCAGTACTGAGGGAGCACTGCACTGTCAGAGGGGCAGTACTGAGGGATCACTGCACTGTCGGAGGGGCAGTACTGAGGGAGCACTGCACTGTCGGAGGGGCAGTACTGAGGGAGCACTGCACTGTCAGAGGGGCACTACTGAGGGAGCACTGCACTGTCGGAGGGGCAGTACTGAGGGATCACTGCACTGTCGGAGGGGCAGTACTGAGGGAGCACTGCACTGTCGGAGGGACAGTACTGAGGGAGCACTGCACTGTCAGAGGGGCAGTATTGAGGGAGCACTGCACTGTCAGAGGGGCAGTACTGAGGGAGCACTGCACTGTCAGAGGGGCAGTACTGAGGGAGCACATCACTGTCAGAGGGGCAGTACTGAGGGAGCGCATCACTCTCAGAGGGGCAGTACTGAGGGAGCACTGCACTGTCAGATAGGTAGGTTGGTGAGGACGTGGTCAAGCAGTCTATTCTCTCATCTTGGGTCTCCCACCACCTGCCGCAATCCCAGTCTGTGTTCTTCAGGGCTCGGTTAATGATGGTACTTCCGAGCCACTCTTGGTTATGAACATTGAAGTTTCCCCCTCCCGACCCAGCGTATAATTTGTGCCCTTTCTGCTCCCAGTGCTCCATCAACTGGTGTTCAACATGAAGATGTGTCGATTCATCAGCTGAGGGAGGGCGGTAGGTGGTGATCGGCAGGAAGTTACCTTGCCCATGTCTGACTGGAAGCCATCAGACTTCATTATATCCTCAGGCAATGTTGTGGACTCGCAGGGTTTCTCCCTCCCGATTGTATACCCCTGTGTCCCCACCTCTGGTGGGTCTGTGCAGACCCTGGAATGGTGATGGAGGGTTTGAGAATGTTGACTGACAGTTATGGTTCTGTGAGTATGATTATGCGATAATTTAATGTTTCCAGAGAGTTTCCTGGAGTATTGAGGTGCTTACAGCGTATTTATCTCATTGGTTAATATTTTAAGTGTTTTTCCTTTGATCCCTTCGTTTTAATCCTTTGCTGCTTCTAATTATTCTTCCCCTCTGTCAAACACGATGACATGTTTGTCAGGGTAAGTTCACTCTTCTTCTTCTTCTTCTTCTTCCATTTTCAGGCAAAAGAGAAATGAACTGAGAATGACATTCCTGGATTGAGGCAGGAGCAGTGTAATCTAGGCTGTCCTGGGAATGAAATTCCTGGACTGAGGCGGGAGCAGTGTAATCTAGTCTGTCCCGGGAATGAAATTCCTGGACTGAGGCGGGAGCAGTGTAATCTAGTCTGTCCTGGGAATGAAATTCCTGGACTGAGGCGGGAGCAGTGTAATCTAGGCTGTCCTGGGAATGAAATTCCTGGACTGAGGTGGGAGCAGTGTAATCTAGTCTGTCCCGGGAATGAAATTCCTGGACTGAGGCGGGAGCAGTGTAATCTAGTCTGTCCTGGGAATGAAATTCCTGGACTGAGGCGGGAGCAGTGTAATCTAGGCAGCCCTGGGAATGAAATTCCTGGACTGAGGTGGGAGCAGTGTAATCTAGCCTGTCCTGGGAATGAAATTCCTGGATTGAGGTGGGAGCAGTGTAATCTAGCCTGTCCTGGGAATGAAATTCCTGGACTGAGGCGGGAGCAGTGTAATCTAGTCTGTCCCGGGGATGAAATTCCTGGACAGAGGTGGGAGCAGTGTAATCCAGGCTGTCCTGGGAATGAAATTCCTGGTTTGAGCTGTGAGCAGTGTAATCTAGGCAGTCCTGGGAATTAAATTCCTGGAATGAGGTGGGAGCAGTGTAATCTAGGCTGTCCTGGGAATGAAATTCCTGGATTGAGGCGGGAGCAGTGTAATCTAGGCTGTCCTGGGAATGAAATTCCTGGATTGAGGTGGGATCAGTGTAATTAATCTAGGCAGCCCTGGGAATGAAATTCCTGGACTGAGGTGGGAGCAGTGTAATCTAGGCTGTCCTGGGAATGAAATTCCTGGATTGAGGTGGGATCAGTGTAATCTGGGCTGTCCTGGGAATGAAATTTCTTTACTGAGGCTGGAGCAGTGTAATCTAGGCAGCCCTGGGAATCACATTCCTGGATTGAGGTGGGAGCAGTGTAATCTAGGCTGTGCCTGGGAATGAAATTTCTGGATTGATGCGGGAGCAGTGTAATGGTACCTCTATTTTTTCTTAACTCTAACCAAATAGATTCTGCCCTTGACCCCTCGAAGACATCCTCTTTCTCCAGCACTAATATTCTCCTTAATCAATATTGCTAATCCACCTCCTTTCTTTCCTTCCCTATATTTCCCGAACATCTTATATCCAGGTATATTTAGTACCCAATCTTGCCCTTTTTGAGCCAGGTCTCTGTTATCGCCACAACATCATTTTCCTATGTGGCTATTTGCTCCTGCAGCTCACCTACTTATTGACCACGCTTCGTGCGTTTGCACACATGCACTGTAAACCCATCTGACAGTGTCAGCTGTGGCTCAGTAGGTAGCACACTCGCCTCTCAGTCAGAGGTTGTGGGTTCCAAGCTCCAGGGACTTGAGCCCATAAATCTAGGCTGACACTCCCGTGCAGTACTGAGGGAGTGCTGCACTGTTGGAGGTGACGTCTTTCGGATGAGATGTTAAACTGCTCTCTCAGGTGGACGTAAAAGATCGCGTTGCACCAGTTCGATGAAGAGTAGTGAAGTTATCCCTGGTGTCCTGGCCAATAATTATCGCTCAATCAACATAACAAAAACTATTAATCTGGTCATTATCACATTGCTGTTTGTGGGAGCTTGCTGTGCGCAAATTGGCTGCCGCGTTTCTCACCTGACAACAGTGACGACACTCCAAAAGTATTCATTGGCTGTAAAACGCTTCGAGACGTCCGGTGGTCGTGAAAGTCTTTCTTTCTCTTTTATCTTAGACCTTACAATAGCAAAATACTGCGGATGCTGGAAATCTGAAATAACAACAGAAAATGCTGGAAACACTCAGCAGGTCAGGCAGCATCCGTGGAGAGAGAAACAGAGTTAGCATTTCAGGTCTGTGACCCTTCGACATAACTGGAAAAATTTAGAGATGTAACAGATTATAAGCAGGTGTAGGGGCAGGGAAAGGCGGGGGGAGGAATGATCAAAAGAGATGGTCTGTGATAGGGTGGAAGGCAGGAGAGGTTAAATGTTCCCAATGGGAATGGCAGAATCATTGGCTGTAAAACGCTTCTATAGGCCACCAACTAGTGGGAAGGAAATAGAGGAGCAAATTTGCAGGGAAATTGCAGAGAGGTGGAAGAAATATAGAGTGGTAATAATGGGGGACTTCAGTTATCCTAATATAGACTGAGATAGTAATCGTATAAAGGGAAGAGAGGGGAAAGAATTTCCTTAGTGAGTTCAAGAGAACTTTCTTGATTGGGGCATTTCTGGCCCAAAGAGGAAGGAGGCATTGCTGGATCTGGTTCTGGGGAATGAGGTAGCTGAAGTGGAGAAGATTTCAGTAAGGGAGCATTCAGAGAACGGTGATCGTAGTATCATGAGGTTTATATTAGCTATGGAAAAGGACGAGGAGCAATCTAGAGTAAAAATACTTAATTAGGGGAGGGCCAATTTCAGTGGGTTGAGAACGGAGCTGGCTTGGGTAAAAGGAATCAAAGATTGGCAGGCAAAACTGTAATCGAACAATGGTCTGCCTTAAAGAAGAGATGATTCAGGTACAATCGAGGTACTTTCCCACGAGGGGGAAAGGTAGGCAACCAAAGCCAGAGCTCCCTGGATGACGAAAGAGATAGTGGAAGATGGAGAGTAAGAGGAAGCAGAGAAATGGGGCGTATGACAGATATCAAGTTCAGAATACAAGTGAGAACCAGGCTGAATATAGGAAGTTCAAAGAGGAAGTGAAAAAGGAAATAAGAGGGGCAAAGAGAGAGTATTAGAATAGATTGTCAGCTAACATAAAATGGAATCCAAAAGTCTTCTTTTGGCATATAAATATTAAACGGGCAGTAAGAGGAGGGGTGGGGCCGATTAAGGGCCAAAAAGGAGACCTACGAATGGAGGCAGAGGGCATGGCTGAGATAGTAAATGAATACTTTGCATCTGTCTTTAGCAAGGAAGAAGCTGCTGCCAAAGTCATAGTGAAAGAGGAGGTAGTTGAGTAAAGTGTTGTGGTGACAATGGTTCAATGAGTCTGTTTGTTCAATGACTGTAATTAATGCCAGTTACAGTGAGGCCTAATGATGTCACGCGGGGATTTCCCTCTGCTCTAAATAAGGGATCCCTTCACTGTGTCACCTCACACAGTCAGCGCGCTGCCCCCAGCACAAAGACCACCAGACACTCACAGAAGGGAAGGCATGGATTGGGGTGAAGTGTTTAGGATATTAGGAATATGTTATGATGTACAAAATATGTACTATCCCCTCCTCACTGCTGTCGGCGTTCTAGTAAGGATCTATGTCCAGTTATTAATTCAAAAAAATGGAGAGGCCCAGAGAAAGAGCTAGGGGCTTGAGCGACGAGGCTTTGGTGGCTCTGGTTGGCGCTGTGGAACGTTGTTCCCTGTGAGGTGCAGGAGGCCATTGCCCCGGGAGTTTAGAAGAGTGTGGAGGGAGGTAACTCAGCACATCACCCCGAGGGGCCTGGTGCCGAGAACCCACACCCAATGTCAGATGAAGTTGAACGAGCTCACTCGGGTGGTCAGGGTGAGTACCTGCTTTTCCAAACCTCTACATCCCTCCATCTCAACTTCACTCTGTGCCCAGAGGGTTTACAAACCCAAATGCCCAACACTCATTCAAACCTATGGCCATTTCATAAAACACACATCCACATCCCACACCTTGCACACATTAACCGCTATTCAACAAGATACACTACAGCAACTCACCAAGGCTTCTTCGGCAGCACCTCCCAAACCCGCGAACTCTTCCACCTAGAAGGACAAGGGCAGTCGCATGGGAACACCACCACCTCCAAGTTCCCCTCCAAGTCACACACCATCCTGACTTAGAAGTATATCGCAGATCCTTCATCATCGCTGGGTCAAAATCCTGTAACTCCCTACTTAACAGCAATGTGGGAGTACCTTCACCACACGGTTCAAGAAGGCAGCTCACCACCACCTTCTCAAGGGCAACTAGGGATGGGCAATAAATGCTAGCCATGCCAGCGGAAGCCCACATCCCATAAATGAATAAAAATATACTATGGGAGGCACATCTGCCAGACACATGGCTGCACACAATAACGGCTATTCAGCTGTGGTAGGCACATCTGCCAAACACATGTCTGCACACAGTAATGGCTATTCAACTATGATAGGTACATCTGCAAAACACATGGTTGCACACAGTAATGGCTATTGAACTATGATAGGCACATCTGCCATATACATGGCTGCACACAGTAATGGCTATTCAACTATGATAGGCATATCTGCCAAACGCACAGCTGCACACAGTAATGGCTATTCAACTATAATAGAACTATCTGCCAAACGCATAGCTGCACACAGTAATGGCTATTCGACGATGAAAGGCACCTCTGCCAAAAACATGTCTGCACACAGTAATGGCTATTCAACTATGGTAGGCACCTCTGCCAAACACATGGCTGCACACAGTAATGGCTATTCAACTATGATAGGCATATCTACCAAACGCATAGCTGCAAACAGTAATGGCTATTCAACTATGAAAGGCACCTCTGCGAAACACATGGCTGCACACAGTAATGGCTATTCAACTATGGTAGGCACCTCTGCCAAACACATGTCTGCACACAGTAATGGCTATTCAACTATGGTAGGCACCTCTGCCAAACACATGTCTGCACACAGTAATGGCTGTTCAACTATGGTCGGCACCTCTGCCAAACACGTGGCTGCACACAATAACGGATATTCAACTATGTTAGGCACCTCTGACAAACACATGTCTGCACACAGTAATGGCTATTCAACTATGGTAGGCACCTCTGCCAAACGCAAGGCTGCACACAGTAATGGCTATTCAACTATGAAAGGCACCTCTGCCAAACACTTGGCTGCACACAGTAATGGCTATTCAACTATGGTAGGCACCTCTGCCAAACACATGGCTGCAAACAATAACGGATATTCAACTCTGTTCGGCACCTCTGCCAAACACATGTCTGCACACAGTAATGGCTATTCAACTATGGTAGGCACCTCTGCCAAACACATGGCTGCACACAGTAATGGCTATTCAACTATGATAGGCATATCTACCAAACGCATAGCTGCAAACAGTAATGGCTATTCAACTATGAAAGGCACCTCTGCGAAACACATGGCTGCACACAGTAATGGCTATTCAACTATGGTAGGCACCTCTGCCAAACACATGTCTGCACACAGTAATGGCTATTCAACTATGGTAGGCACCTCTGCCAAACACATGTCTGCACACAGTAATGGCTGTTCAACTATGGTCGGCACCTCTGCCAAACACGTGGCTGCACACAATAACGGATATTCAACTATGTTAGGCACCTCTGACAAACACATGTCTGCACACAGTAATGGCTATTCAACTATGGTAGGCACCTCTGCCAAACGCAAGGCTGCACACAGTAATGGCTATTCAACTATGAAAGGCACCTCTGCCAAACACTTGGCTGCACACAGTAATGGCTATTCAACTATGGTAGGCACCTCTGCCAAACACATGGCTGCAAACAATAACGGATATTCAACTCTGTTCGGCACCTCTGCCAAACACATGTCTGCACAAAGTAATGGCTATTCAACTATGGTAGGCACCTCTGCCAAATGCATGGCTGCACACAGTAATGGCTATTCAACTATGAAAGGCACCTCTGCCAAATACATGTCTGCACACAGTCATGGCTATTCAACTATGGTAGGCACCTCTGCCAAACACATGGCTGCACACAGTAATGGCTATTCAACTATGAAAGGCACCTCTGCCAAACACTTGGCTGCACACAGTAATGGCTATTCAACTATGAAAGGCACCTCTGCCATACACATGTCTGCACACAGTAATGGCAATTCAACTATGGTAGGCACCGCTGCCAAACACATGTCTGCACACAATAACGGATATTCAACTATGGTAGGCACCTCTGCCAAACACATGGCTGCACACAGTAATGGATATTCAACTATGTGTTGACAGTTTTGCCGCTCATCTCCATGTTGTGAGAACGAGTTTTGTTAATTCATGAATTGTTGTGTTTGCTTCAATTTGTTTGTCCTGAATAAATGACACAGAGTTGGTAACAACTCATTTTTTTAATTGTTACTTTACATCTTTTCTGATTTGACTCGTTGCAGCTTTGTCCAGCAATAGGGGGTGCGGGATGCTTTCAATGATGAGCTTCTTCATCACAGAAGCCATCTTCTCAGTAAGGGGTTAGAATCGGTGTCTTATGAGCCGTTCACGGACGGCCCTTTCAGTGGCAACATTGTGCGCCTCCCTCCCACGTTGGTGCTGCTGATCCTCCTCTTCACCCTCCTGCTACTCATCCTCCTTCTCCTCTCCCTCTTCCTCCTCCTCCTCAGGTGGTGCACCAATCCCTGGTGGCAATGGTTGGGTCCTCATGATTGCAATGTTATAAAGCATGCAGCACACAACAATCAAGAGGGAGACTCGCTCGGGAGTGTATTGCAGGGCTCCTCCTGAGTGATCTAGAAAGCGGAACCGTTGTTTCACGACGCCGAACGCCTGCTCTATCATGTTCCTGGTGGCGCTATGGCTCTCATTGTATTGCAGTTCGGCAGGGGTGTTGGGGTTATGGATCGGTGTCATCAGCCAGGTGAAGAGTGGATAACCCTTGTCTCCGAGGAGCCATCCACTAGGTTGACACGGTGGTTGGAAGATGTGTGCAACACCGGACTGGCGCAGAATAAAAGCATTGTGGCTGCTGCCAGGATACCGGGCATTAACGGCGAGTATGAGCTGTCTGTGGTCACACAACCTCTGGTCGCGTTTGCCACTCACTCTCTCTCTGTGCCTCTGCTGCCTCCGAAGGTGAAGCTGGACGATGACGCCCCAAGTTAGTGCAGCCCCCATCGAAGCTTATTAATATCGTTAGAAGGAAGGTGAAATAAAAATGAACCTCCAAATTGGTGCTCAGGACCCAAAACTCCTTCGGTGAGCGTCGAATCTCTCTCGACGTCTCTCAACCTGTGTGTAACAAAAATTTCGCCGACAAGAAACGGCAGGAGGCAACCGCCTTTAAATAGCGCTCCCCCAGCCCCTTCCTGACTTGAAAACATTCCCCATCTACGTGTCGTTCCTAGCGGCAGGGGCTAAGGCAGGGCACGCGACTCAATTTTCAGTCCGGGGCGCTACCAGGGCATTGCACGCTCGACTGCTGTCACGATCTGCAGGCGCAGGAGATCGTGGCGGCAGTGTTTAGTGCCAGCGCAAAATGACTGGTCAATTTCGTGAGCGGCGCTAAAATAGCAGCGCTTGGGCGCTAAGCTCCTATCGCCCCGTTCCCCCTTCCCCCCCGAATGTGCACAGGGGAGGTGCTAACCAACCGATTTTCCCCCCCATGATTATCTGTGTTTCTCTCTCTGTCGTTCCCCATCCCATCCGCGCTGCTGTCAGCTATTGATTCTGAAGGTGAATTCGTGTTACCAAGATTCAAATGTTCAACTCAAGTAAATTTATTAGAGTTGACTCTTTATTGAACGAATTTCAGTCTGCTACCTACACTGGACATTAGTATCAGGTCAGAAGAATGCTGTCTTGGTTTAGGAGACTTTTCACCTAATGGCGAAAGGCCATCGACCTGAAACGTTAACTCTGTTTCTCTCTCTCTCCACAGATGCTGCCTGACCCGCTGAGTATTTCCAACATTTTCTGTTTTCATTTCAGATTTCCAGTATCCGCAGTATTTTGTGTTTCTTTTCACCTAATGCTTGGTATGGTTACTTACAGAGTTACACGAACAAATCCTGTCAGATCACATCCACATCTTTAAATGTCTCAAATATCCGCCAATCATTCAGTTCCAGTCAGTGTCTCCTTTCCCACCCTCTCCAGTTCTGCATTATTGGCACTGCTTCTGATGGTTAAAGTAGGATTACAAGGATAATTTACATGCTCTCAAAACGTGCATTCAGCCAGATTTCAATACATTTCTTTCTGAGCATTGTTTTGGATTTACAATTGGATGCCATGCCCGTCTGTCACAGTACAGTGGATCGCTCAGTGGGACCCAGAGTGATTATCTATTGCCTCCTGCTGCACTTCAGGATAAACAATCCCAGCTGATTGTAACTGAAGTACTGAGGATAAGAAAATCCTTTGATATCTTCTCGTCTAATATTATTTTCTGCACAAGTTGGAAACAACAGTTGAAAAGTTCAAGGATAAATCTCTTCCATTTGTGTTCAGATACTTCACAACAGCATTCGGCGGCACTTTGCCTGTGGGATAATTTGCCTGATTTCGATGCTGATAAATGCATTTAGTGGGACATTACCTGGTCAATCATCACTATTTACTTTAATTCAGAATCCATTATTTGCAATGTTACTGGGCAAATCTTCCTTTCAATGAGCTAGAATTTGTGTATTTCAACAAAAATGCAGTAAACTCAATCTCCAAAATATATCTGATAGCCCAGTTATCTTTATAACTGCAGTGCACTTGTATTTATTATCTTAGCATTGTCGTATTACATCCGTACATTTTACATACAATTGCCTGTAATTATTGCATGCCAAGGTTGCAGTTTCTGTATTTTGCTGTTGCATTCATTTCCCAGTTCTAAATAGAATGGATATTCTAACCAGGAGCTGGAATCCAAGCGGGATTTCTCCCTCCCTAACACGGGCACAGAAGCGAACTGCACCGCTCCAAATGCTAACTGATCCCGGGACACGAAGGCTTCCTGAGAGGGTTTGGTCCTTTGTGTCCCTGGTACCTCGGGCGGTGCTTTTGTCTGCTGGGCTAAATGTAGATCGATCATTTAATCTCTCCTTGATCAAACATCTGTTACTTTGATATTGTATTTATTCCCATTTCAGTTACTGATTCCACAATGTATTCCCGATTATTCTTACAATAAGCCCTGTATTCAGCTCCACAGGTAATGGGATTAGATTATATCATTCAATGTCGCTCGTGAGTTGCAGATTTCACCCCGAATTCCATCAAACTGCTGCTTTTGCTCCCAGCCTGATGAATAATTTCCCTGTTTATTTCCCTTCCTCACAGTGAACTTAGTGACGATTGTGATCCTGTCTCGGGGAAAGTGCGGTCTCTCCAAATGTGTCACTCGCTACCTGGTGGCCATGGCAGCGGCGGATCTACTGGTCGTTATCCTCGACCTGATATTGAGGCACATTCCGATTGTTTATGATGAACAGTTGGATTTCGTGCAGTCTATCCCCGTGTGTAATATCCACGCCGTCCTGCTGTTCGCAGCCACAGACTGTTCTGTCTGGTTCACCGTCACTTTCACCTTTGATCGATTTGTGGCCATTTGTTGCCAGAAGCTGAAAACTAAATATTGCACCGAGAAAACGGCGGCTGTGGTTCTGGGAACAGTGACTGTGCTGAGCGGTTTAAAGAACATCTTCTGGTATTTTATGTTCACAGGTCGGTATTGGTTTGTGAACGAGCCCTGGTTTTGTGATGTCACAATGGATGTTCAGAATTCACGGGTCTGGACAACAATCGAGCTCCTTCATTATATTCTCACCCCGTGTGTCCCATTTGTGGTGATTCTGCTGCTCAATGCTGTCACCGTCAGACACATTTTAGTGGCCAGCAGAGCCCGCAGGAGACTCCGGGGTCCCAGCAGTGGGGCGAGTCCCAGAGACCCAGAGATGGAGAGCCGCAGGAAATCCATCATTTTACTGCTCGTTATCTCTGGCAATTTCATCTTGTTATGGGCAGTGTTTATGGTGTATTCTATATGGAGCCGGATGTGGTATTTGGGGTATCAGTCTGTATTTCTACCGTATTATGTAATGGAACTGGGATTCGGGCTTCAGCTGCTGAGTTGCTGCACAAACACTGGGATTTATGCCGTGACCCAGACTAAGTTTAGAGAGCAGTTGAAGAATGTGGGGAAATATCCCTTTACTCTGATTGTAAAATTAATTAAAGGATGAGAAGAAGCGGAGACTTTGCAGCCTGAGAGTTGACAGTTCCCTGGGCCTGATAATGTGGGCCCCCGCACAAAGATGGCGGCTCCGAAGCCCCGCACAGAGATGGTGGCTCTGGGGCCCCGCACAGAGATGGTGGCTCCGGGGCCCAGCACAGAGATGGCGGCGCTGGGGCCTCGCACACAGATGGTGGCTCTGGGGCCCCGCACAGAGATGGCGGCTCTGGGGCCCCGCACAAAGATGGCGGCTCCGGGACCCCGCACAAAGATGGAGGCTCTGGGGCCCCGCACAGAGATGGTGGCTCTGGGGCCCTGCACAAAGATGGCGGCTCCGGGGCCCCGCACAAAGATGGCGGCTCTGGGGCCCCGCACAAAGATGGCGGCTGTGGCGCCCCGCACAAGGATTGCGGCAGTCACTCGGGGTCTTTCCCTGGCGGCGGGAGGCGAGTGTCCGGATGGCGGGAGCAGTTGGAGTCCCGGTTACTGTGAGAGCAGACGGCGAGGTGGAACAGCCTGGCCCGGCACGGCCCACAGGACCCCGAGCAGCCCAGTCCGGGGAGGAGATGGCCCGGCACCAGGTCTTTATTAGTCATTATAACACTTTAAAATCATTACACCACTTTACAGATCTTTTATAACACTTTATAAATCATTATGACCATTAATAAAACATTATGACGCTTTTTCAATCATTATGACACTTAATAAATCATTTTTATAACTAATTCTTGGAATGTGGGCGTCGCTGACAAGGCCAGCATTTATTGCCCATCACTAATTGCCCTTGAGCAGGTGGTGGTGAGCCGCCTGAGACAAGCGAGTGTCTTCTGGGCCATTTCAGAGTTAACCACATTGCAGTGGGTCTGGAATCACATTTCAACCGGAGCAGGTAAGAGTGGCAGATTTCCTTCCGGAAAGGCCATAAGTGAACCAGGTGGGTTTTTACGACAATCTGGTACTTTCATGGATCACCATTATTGACACTAGCTTTTCATTCCAGATTTGTTTAATTAATGAAATTTAAATTCCCGCAGCTGGTGGGATTTGAGCACATGTCTCTGGATCATTTGTCGAGTGATCTGGTTTACTAGTCCAGCAACATAACCACTATGCTACCGTATCCTTCAACAATATCACCGTTCTTTCATCGTCACTGAATCAAAATGCTGAAATTCCTTCCACAACAGTATTGTGGGAGCACCATCACCACGCGGACTGCAGCGGCTCAAGATGAAGGCCCACCGTTTTCTCATGGGTAACTAGGGATGGGCAAGTGATACCGGCCTTGACAGCGCCACCCATACCCTTGAACAAATACATAGAAATAATAAAATAGGATTAAAATCAATGATTTTATAATTCATTGATTGAAACCAGATGAGGCCTGTGATCAGAGCGGGGCGTCAAGTACGCTAAAGAAATTGTCAACACCACTTGGATCACCAATTCTATCGTTGTATGATTGATACTACTCACACATTCCCAATTTCCCAATCATTACAAAATGTGCTTGATAAATATCACATATTACCAAAATTGAAGCCCAGGGGATTAAAGTGGCAGTGACAACAGTTTGTCGGCAATCGGTCAACAATCGGTCTGTTACAGTGAGAGGTTTTGAATATGTAAGAGAGAATTAAAGTAAGGGGTATATCAGAGTGGTACAGAGAGGTGTGTGAGGTATATCAGTGTGTTACTGTAAGGATGTGTGGGGTATATCAGAGTGTTATAGTCAGGGGCGTGGGTTTACATGAAAGTGCTACAGTGAGGGGTGTGGGGTACATCAGAGTAATACAATGAACGGTGTTGGGTATATCAGAGTGTTACAGGGAGGGGTGTGGTGTGTAACAGAGTGTTACAGTCAGGGGTGTGGGTTTATATGAGTGTTTTACACTGAGGGTTGTCGGGTATATCAGAGTGTTACAGTGAGAGGTGTGGGGTACATCACAGTAATACAATGAGCAGTGTTGGGTTAATTAACACAGTGTTACTGTGAGAGGTGTGGTGTGTAACAGAGTGTTACAATAAGGGGTGTGAGTTTATATGAAAGTTTTACATTGAGGGGTGTCGGGTATATCAGAGTGTTACAGCGAGGGGTGTCGGGTATATCAGAGAGTGTTACAGTGAGGAGTGTGGGGTATATCAGAGAGTGTTACAGTGAGGGGTGTGGAGTATATCAGAGAGTGTTACAGTGAGGGGTGTGGAGTATATCAGAGAGTTTTACAGTGAGGGGTATGGAGTATATCAGAGAGTGTTACAGTGAGGGGTGTGGGGTATATCAGAGAGTGTTACAGCGAGGGGTATGGAGTATATCAGAGTGTTACAGTGAGAGGTGTGGGGTACATCAGACAGTGTTACAGTGAGGGGATGGAGTACATCAGAGAGTGTTACAGTGAGGGGTGTTGGGTATATCAGAGTGTTACAGTGAGGGGTGTGGGGTATATCAGTGTTACAGTGAGGGGTGTCGGGTATATCAGTGTTACAGTGAGGGGTGTCGGGTATATCAGAGTGTTACAGTGAGGGGTGTGGGGTATATCAGAGAGTGTTACAGTGAGAGGTGTGGGGTATATCAGACAGTGTTACAGCGAGGGGTATGGAGTATATCAGAGAGTGTTACAGTGAGGGGTGTTGGGTATATCAGAGTGTTACAGTGAGGGGTGTGGGGTATAACAGAGTGTTACAGTGAGGGGTGTGGGTTTACATGTGTGTTTTACAGTGAGGGGTGTGGGTATATCAGTTTGTTACAGTGAGGGCTGTGTGGTATATCAGAGAGTGTTACAGTGAGGGGTGTGGGGTATATCAGAGAGTGTTACAGTGAGAGGTGTGGGGTATATCAGTGTTACAGTGAGAGGTGTGGAGTATATCAGAGAGTGTTACAGTGAGAGGTGTGGAGTATATCAGAGAGTGATCCAGTGAGGGGTCTGGAGAATATCAGAGAGTGTTACAGTGAGGGGTGTTGGGTATATCAGAGTGTTACAGTGAGGGGTGTGGGGTATATCAGTGTTACAGTGAGGGGTGTCGGGTATATCAGTGTTACAGTGAGGGGTGTCGGGTATATCAGAGTGTTACATTGAGGGGTGTGGGGTATATCAGACAGTGTTACAGTGAGGGGTGTGGGGTATATCAGAATGTTACAGTGACGGGTGTGGGGTATATCAGAGTGTTACAGTGAGGGGTGAGGGGTATATCAGTGTTACAGTGAGGGGTGTGGGGTATTTCAGTGTGTTACAGTGAGGGGTGTGGTGTATATCAGTTTGTTACAGTGAGGGTTGAGTGGTATATCAGAGAGTGTTACAGTGAGGGGTGTGGGGTATATCAGAGAGTGTTACAGTGAGAGGTGTGGGGTATATCAGTGTTACAGTGAGAGGTGTGGAGTATATCAGAGAGTGTTACAGTGAGAGGTGTGGAGTATATCAGAGAGTGATCCAGTGAGAGGTCTGGAGTATATCAGAGAGTGTTACAGTGAGGGGTGTGGAGTATATCAGAGAGTGTTACAATGAGGGGTGTGGAGTATATCAGAGAGTGTTACAGTGAGGGGTGTTGGGTATATCAGAGTGTTACGGTGAGGGGTGTGGGCTTATATGAGTGTTTTACATTGATGGGTGTCGGGTATATCAGAGTGTTACAGTGAGGGGTATGGAGTATATCAGAGAGTGTTACAATGAGGGGCCTGGGGTAAAACGGTGTGTTACAGTGAGAGGTTTAAGAAAGTAAGAAATAGGAGCAGGAGTAGGCCATTCGGCCCCTTGAGCCTGCTCTGCCATTCAATGCGATCATGGCTGATTTTCTGCCTCAATTCCATTCACCGGCCTTATCTCGATATCCCTTGATGCCCTTACTAGGCAGATACCTATCGACTTCTGTTTTGAATATGCCCAATGACTGAGCCTCCACAGCCCTCTGGGGTAGGGAATTCCAAAGATTCACTACCCTCTGTGTGAAGAAATGTCTTTATTAGAGTTAAATATATTTCTTAAGGCTAAAGGGATCAAGGGATATGGGGAGAAAGCACGTACAGGGTACTGAATTTGGATGATCAGCCATGATCGCATTGAATGATGGAGCAGGCTCGAGGGGCCGAATGGCCTACTCCTGCTCCTATCTTCAATGTTTCTATGCTTCTCATCTCAGTCCTGAATGGCCTACCCTTTACATGAAGCTGTGGGCCCTGGTTCTAGACTCCCCAGCCAAGGGAAACATTCTCCCAGCATCCAACCTATCAAGCCCTGTAATAATTGTTTATGCTTCAATGAGATCCCCACTCATTCTTCTGAATTCAAGAGAATACAGGTATAGTTCACTCAATCTCTTCTCATACGGCAGTCCCGCCTTCCCAGGAATCAATCTCGTGAACCTTCGTTGCACTCCCTCTTTGGCAAGTTTATCCTTCCTTAGGTTAGGAGAACAAAATTGTACACAGTACTCCAGATGTGGTCTCACCAAGGCCCTATATAAAGGGAATAAGACTTCTTTACTCCTGTACTCAAATCCTCTTGTAATGAAGGCCAGCATACCATTAGCCTTCCTTGGGGTATGTAAGAGAGTGTTATAATCAGGAGTATCGGGTATATTAGAGTGTTACAGTGAGGGGTGTGGTTTATATCAGAGTGTTATAGTGAGGGGTGTGGGGTATATCAGATTATTACAGTGATGGGTGTGGGGTACATCAGAGTGTTACAATGAGTGGTGTGGGGTATATCAAAGTGTTATAGTGAGGGGTGTGGTGTATATCAGATTATTACAGTGATGTGTGTGGGGTACATCAGAGTGTTACAGTGAGTGGTGTGGGGTATATCAGAGCATTACAGTGAGGGGTGTGGGGTTTATCAGCGTGTCACAGGTAGGGGTGTGAGGTATATCAGTGGGTTACAGTGAGTGGTTTGTCGTATATCAGAGTGTTACAGTGAGGGGTGTGGTGTATATCACATTGTTACAGTGAGGCGTGTCGTGTCTATCAGTGTGTTACAGTGAGGGTGTGAGCTATATCAGTGTTACAGTGAGGGGTGTGGGGTATATCAGCATGTCACAGGTAGGGGTGTGAGGTATATCAGTGGGTTACAGGGAGGGGTTTGTGGTATATCAGTGTTACAGTGAGGGGTGTCGTGTCTATCAGTGTGTTACAGTGAGGGTGTGAGCTATATCAGTGTTACAGTGAGGGGTGTGGTGTATATCACATTGTTACAGTGAGGGGTGTCGTGTCTGTAAGTGTGTTACAGTGAGGGTGTGAGGGGTATATCAGATTGTTGCAGATAGGTGTGTGGTTTATTTGTGACGGAGTAAGCCATATAACCTATTCAGGAAAATACACAATTTTATCAAAGAATTCTGGCCTTATTAAAATATGACAAACTGGGTCTGGAAATCTAGAAACCTAACTATGAAAAAGCTGTGAAAGCTTTCTGGCTATAGCGATAAGATAGTTGTTGAAACTGAATCAATAACCTTATTGAAACAGAAGGTTAAAGGCTGACCTTTTGGAACAAGACAATGGTTCACGCTGGTTAAGGTGTTCCAATTTACACTTCGTAAATAAGCACAAACATCTGCCTTCGTAAAAATGACATAAAGTAAAACGCACCTGCCGTTACACCGTTTTGTTATGGGAAATTTAGAACACCTGGAGAATCGATACAATTCTGTAATGCTACCAGCTGTGGTGACTGTAAGAATTGCAGGGGTCAGCAGAAAAATGACCAGAGATAATTAGCTTACATCAGCAGAAAACCTTAAAGGAAATACCACTGAAAAGGGTAAAAATGTTGAATTCTCAAATGGGATAGTAGACTCGCTTTAAAGGGAAAAGTTGATTCTTGGCTTCAGAGGCGGCTCTGTATGTCTCCAACTCTTTGCTCCTCGGGTGTCAAAGGTATTTGTTTTTGGTGGATATCCTGTAAAAAACTAAGAACTGTAAAACTGTAGCGAAGTTAAGATTTGAAAGTAAGGTTCTCTGATAATAGAAATGTAAGTTTTCTCTTTTTTGAACTGTTAATGTTGCGATTGACTCACCAACTGTAAATTACATGCCGGTTCTTTAATAAATCTATATATTTTTAGAATTCTCTCACATAAGACTTCTGTATCAAGCTCGCGAACTCAATCACTGTGCACTCTTTGGTGAGGAGTTGCAGAATTCTGGGAAGTTCTCCGGACCCTCATAATATCCGGAACGTTACAGTCTAGCTAAACTTATTAAAAGTGCTATCTGGAGGACGGTAACATTTTCAGGTTGTTCCTTTCCTTTCGGGAGAGATAGTCTGGACCTTTAGACCCAATTAAGCATCTTTAGGATTCTGCTACCTCAAAGTTTAGTTGAAAGTGAACATCTGAGGAATATGCCTGATCCGGGGTAGCCCTAAAGGTGCTAGGACTAGTAATTATCCCTTCATATCAGTGTGTTGCAGTGAGGTGTAAGGGTTAAATCAGAGAGTTACAGTGAGACATGTGGGGTATATGTCAGTGTTACAGTGAAGGGTGTGGGGTTATTCAGATAGTTAAAGTGAGTCGTGTGGGGTATATCAGTGTGTTACATGAAGGGCGTGGTGTATATCAGTATTACAGTGAGAGGTGTCGTGTAAATCACAGTTTTACAGCGAGGGGTGTGGGGTATAACAGAGTATTACAGTGAGGGGTGTGGGGTATATCAAAGTTTTACAGCGAGGGGTGTGTGGTATATCAGAGTGTTACTTTGATAGTTGTTGGGTATATCAAAGTGTTACAGTGAATGGTGTGGGGTATATCAGAGTGTTAAAGTGAGGTGAGTGGGGTATATCAGAGTGTTAAAGTGAGAGGTGTGTGATATGTAAGAGAATTTAAGTGAATGGTGTGGGGTATAACAGAGTCTTACAGTGAGTGGTGTGTGGTATATTGATGGTTGTTGGGTATATCAAAGTGTTACAGTGAGGGGTGTGGGGTATATCAGAGTGTTAAAGTGAGGGGAGCGGCGTATATCAGAGTGTTAGCATAAGGGGTGTGGGGTATATCGGTGTGTTACACGAAGGCATGTGTGGGGTATATCAGAGTGTTGTAGTCAGGAGAGTGGATTTGCATCAGAGTGCTACAGTTACGGGTATGGGGTACATCAGAGTAATATAATGACCGGTGTTGGGCATATCAGAGTGTTACAGTGAGGGGTGTGGTGTATATCAGAGTGTAACAGTCAGGGGTATGGGGTTATATCAGTGTGTTAAGTGGAGGGGTGTCGGGTATATCAGGGTGTTACAGTGAGCGGTATGGAGTATATCAGTGTTACAGTGAGTGGCGTGGGGTAAAACGGTGTGTAAGATGTGTGGTATGTAAGAGTGTTAGAGTCAGGAGTGTGGGCTATACCATTGTTATAGTGGGGGGTGTGGTTTATATCAGAGTGTTACAGTGAGGGGTTGTGGGGTATATCAGATTATTACAGTGATTGATGTGGGGTATATTAGTGTTGCAGTGAGGGGTGTTCAGTATCTGAGTGTTACAGTGAGGGTTGTGGGGTATATCAGAGTGTTAAAGTGAAAGGTGTGGGATATATTAGAGTGTTAAAGTGAATGGTGTGGGGTATATCAGTGTTAAAGTGAAAGGTGTGGGGTATATCAGAGTGTTAAAGTGAATGGTGTGGGGTATATCAGAGTGTTAAAGTGAATCGTGTGGGGTATATCAGAGTGTTAAAGTAAATGGTGTGGGGTATATCAGAGTGTTAAAGTGAATGGTGTGGGGTATATCAGAGTGTTAAAGTGAATGGTGTGGGGTATATCAGAGTGTTAAAGTGAATGGTGTGGGTATATCAGAGTGTTAAACTGAAAGGTGTGGGGTGTATCAGAGTGTTAAAGTGAATGGTGTGGGGTATATCAGAGAGTTAAAGTGAATGGTGTGGGGTATATCAGAGTGTTAAAGTGAAAGGTGTGGGGTATATCAGAGTTACAGTGAATGGTGTGGGGTATATCAGAGTGTTAAAGTGAATGGTGTGGGGTATATCAGAGAGTTAAAGTGAATGGTGTGGGGTATATCAGTGTGTTAAAGTGAATGGTGTGGGGTATATCAGAGTGTTAAAGTGAATGGTGTGGGGTATATCAGAGTGTTAAAGTGAGGTGAGTGGTCCATTACTCTTTGTCTAATCCATGGGTACCTGCCTGTTACAATGAAAGGTCTGCGACCTGAAACGTTAACTCTCTTTCTCTCTCCACAGATGCTGCTGACCTGCTGAGTATTTCCAGCATTTTCTGTTTTTACTTCAGATTTCCAGCATCCACAGTATTTTGCTTTTTGTGCGCCTGCCTGGAATTATTTGATGGGACAGTATTGAGGGAGCTTTAAGAACATAAGAAATAGGAGCAGGAGTAGGCCATTTGGCCCTTCGAGCCTGCTCCGCCATTCAATATGATCATGGCTGTTCTTCTACCTCATCTCCACTTTCCTGCACTATCCCCATATCCCTTGATTCCCTCAATATTCAACAATCTATCGATCTGTGTCTTGAATATACTCAATGACTGAGTCTCCACAGCTCTCTGGGCTATAGAATTCCAAGGATTCACCACCCTCTGAATGAAGAAATTTCTCCTCATTTCAGTCCTAAAAGGCAGACCCCTTATTCTGAGACTGTGACCCCTGGTTCTAGACTCCCAGACCAGGGGAAACATCCTCCCTGCATCTAACCAGTCAAGCATAGTAAGCATTTTGTATGTTTCAAATAGATCACACCTCATTCTTCTAAACTCTAGAGAATATAGGCTTCGTCTACTCAATCTCTCCTCATAGGACAATCCCCCCATCCCAGGAACCAGCCTGGTGAACCTTCCTTGCACTCCCTCTTTGATAAGTATATGCTTCTTTCGGTAAGGAGCCCAACACTGTATCTCACCAGCGCCCAGTATAATTGAAATAAGACGTCTTTACTTTTATACTCAAATCCTCTTGTAATGACGGCCAACATACCATTTGCTTTCCTAATTGCTTGCTGTACCTGCAGGTTAAAGTTCAGTGATTTGTGTACAAGGACACCCAGGTCCCTCTGAATACAAACATTTCCCAATCTCTCACCATTTAAAAAATAATCTAGGAGGAAAAATAGAAAAGCAAAGTGGATAACTTCACATTTCTCAGCATTATATTCCATCCACATGTTACGTCCACGTAAGTTATTAGAATATTAATCACAATGCAACCAGACAATCAACAAATATAAAGTGTCGTAGTTCTTAAATTCGCAGTATTAAAAAGCACTGAACAAAATGGGTATCCGTATTTTCAACTTCAATAACTACCATGAATAAACGTGGTCTTCTTGAACCAGCACACCACCCATGTAACAGGTCAGAAATGCAGCACTTATTCACAAGTGCAGACAAACACATACACAATTTGTGTCACTGAATTCTAAACAAAAAGCAGGAAAAACGGTGATGTAACAGAAATAAACATCTGTCTTTCTTTCTGGACAGGAGAACCAGTCAGACTGACTAGGAAATGTTTACTCATATGTTGATGTAAAGATTTAGAATTTACCAATTTCGCTCACAGTGTTTTTCTCTCAAACATTCTCCACAATATTATTCCTGCTCTTATCAAGAAAAATGTTGAATTATTTTAGGTACTTCACAATTAAAAGCGGGGAACAAACCTCATTGTACTCACAATTTTTAATCTCCCATATCAAACATTCAATCGAATTGTACGTCATCAGTTTAATCAAAGTATTTTCTGTGTCTTTCTCAATAAACAAATAAAATAGTTCCCTGCAATTTTTATACATCATCACACATCTCTTGTTTCTGTTAACACTTCCCTAAATGTTTAAGAGGAAATCTATATTTACATTATTCCTGTGACTTTTTAGGACTACAGAACGACAGGCAAAATAAAAGGTTTTGTGTTTTTCCATTGTTTCGTTCTCTTCCTATATCTCTTAATGGTATATTTTTAATTCATTTAAAAGTAATATGTAACTCCTACAAATCCTCCCCTGCCCTCCCCCTCCTCAACACCATGGTTGCATGTTTGTGTAAAGCTAATCTCTTCACTTGATCGCTCACAATCAAAAATTGAGAAAATTCAATTTTAAAACATTTTAAGCATTTCAGAACCTCTTTAAAAACGTTTGAACTTCAAGACCTGGTTGAAACTTGTTTAGATGAGGAGGAAATTGACTTTTCCTTCTGTTTCTTCCAAAATCATATTCAAACTTAGGGGGGGAAATGCTTTTAACACTCATTTATTGTGAAAAGTTCATTAAAATCTTTAAATTCTTTCAAGTCTCATTGCAGCTTTGACAGAAGAAGTTGCTCCAAGTTTCTATTTCCCCCTTCAATGCTATCGTTAAACATACAACAACAAAAATAAAATAAAGTCTAATTCCAATCGGAGCTCAAATCAGAAAGTGAGTAACATGGTTAAACTTGCTAAGAAGGCGGCGAGATTTTCTCTCCCCAGCACTGGCGATGAGTTGGAATCAGTGCTGTACTTGCCCTGGGAGCATTTGATTGGGACAGTGCAGAGAGCTTTAATCTTTATATAACCCGTGCTGTTATTGCCCTGGGAGCATTTAGTTGGGACAGTGCAGAGAGCTTTAATCTTTATATAACCCGTGCTGTTATTGCCCGGGGAATGTTTGATTGGGACAGTGCAGAGAGCTTTAATCTTTATATAACCCGTGCTGTTATTGCCCGGGGAATGTTTGATGGGACAGTGCAGAGAGCTTTAATCTTTATATAACCTGTGCTGTTATTACCCTGGGAATGTTTGATGCGACAGTGCAGAGAGCTTTAATCTTTATATAACCCGTGCTGTTATTGCCCTGGGAATCTTTGATGGGACAGTGCAGACGGACCTTTAATCTTTATATAACCCGTGCTGTTATTGCCCTGGGAATGTTTGATGGGACAGTGCAGACGGAGCTTTAATCTTTATATAACCCGTGCTGTTATTGCCCGGGGAATGTTTGATGGGACAGTGCAGAGAGCTTTAATCTTTATATAACCCGTGCAGTTATTGCCCGGGGAATGTTTGATGGGACAGTGCAGAGAGCTTTATTCTTTATATAACCCGTGCTGTTATTGCCCTGGGAATGTTTGATGGGACAGTGCAGAGAGCTTTAATCTTTATATAACCCGTGCTGTTATTGCCCGGGGAATGTTTGATGGGACAGTACAGAGAGCTTTAATCTTTATATAACCAGTGCTGTTATTGCCCTGGGAATGTTTGATGGGACAGTGCAGAGAGCTTTAATCTTTATATAACCCGTGCTGTTATTGCCCTGGGAATGTTTGATGGGACAGTGCAGAGAGCTTTAATCTTTATATAACCCGTGCTGTTATTGCCCTGGGAATGTTTGATGGGACAGTGCAGAGAGCTTTAATCTTTATATAACCCGTGCTGTTATTGCCCTGAGGAAGGGGCGATCGATAGCTCCGAAAGCTTGTGATTTCAAATAAAACGGTTGGACTATAACCTGGTGTTGTGCGACCTCTCACGTTTGATGGGACAGTGCAGACGGAGCTTTACTTTGCATCCCGGGTGTTTGGGTATTGGGTCCCTCCGCCCGATCCAGCTCACTGTGCGGCCTGTGAATTTAAGTGCACAGGATCTTAGAGATTGCCGCGCGGCCAAGAACCTTCCAGGGAACATTGCTCAGCAGGTCAGGCAGCATCTGTGGAGAGAGAAACAGAGTCAATGTTTCAGCTCGATGACCTTTCATCAGAACTGGAAATGTTACAGATGTAACAGATTTTAAGCATGTATCTAGGCAGCGAAAGGGGGAATGGGAGGAAAGAACAAAAGGGAAGGTCTGTGCTGTACCTGCTCTTGGAGTATTTGATGGGGCAGTGTAGAAGTAGATTTAACCTGTATCTAACCCATGCTGTACCTGCTCTTGGAGTATTTGATGGGACAGTGTAGAAGTAGATTTAACCTGTATCTAACCCATGCTGTACCTGCTCTTGGAGTATTTGATGGGGCAGTGTAGAAGTAGATTTAACCTGTATCTAACCCATGCTGTACCTGCTCTTGGAGTATTTGATGGGGCAGTATAGAAGTAGATTTAACCTGTATCGAACCCATGCTGTACCTGCTCTTGGAGTATTTGATGGAGCAGTGTAGAAGGAACTTTAATCTATTACATTACATAGTATTTACAGCACAGAAACAGGCCATTCAGACCAACAGGTCCATGCCGGTGGTTCTGCTCCACACGAGCCTCCTCCCACCCTACTTCATCGCATATCCTTCTATTCCTTTCTCCCTCATGTACTGATCCAGCTTCCCCTAAAATGCATTCATGTTATTCGCCTCAACTACTCCATGTGGCAGCGAGTTCCACATTCTCACCACTCGCTGGGTAAAGATGTTTCTCCTGAATTCTTTGTTGGATTTATTAGTGACTATCTTATATTGATGGCCATTAAATCATCAAAGCCCTGTACCTGCCCTGGGAGTGTTTGATGGGACAATGTAGAGGGAGCTTTACTCTGTATCAAACCCGTGCTGTTCCTGCCCTGGGAGTGTTTGATGGGACAGTGTAGAGGGAGCTTTACCCTGTATGCAACCCGGGCTGTACCTGCCCTGGGAGTGTTTGATGGGACAGTGTAGAGGGAGCTTTACTCTGTATCTAACCCGTGCTGTACCTGCCCTGGGAGTGTTTGATGGGACAGTGTAGAGGGAGCTTTACTCTGAATCTAACCCGTGCTGTACCTGCCCTGGGAGTGTTTGATGGGAGAGTGTAGAGGGAGCTTTATTCTGTATCTAACCCCGTGTTGTACCTGCCCTGGGAGTGTTTGATGGGACAGTGTAGAGGGAGCTTTACCCTGTATGCAACCCGGGCTGTACCTGCCCTGGGAGTGTTTGATGGGACAGTGTAGAGGGAGCTGTACTATGTATCTAACCCGTGCTGTACCTGGCCTGGGAGTGTTTGATGGGACAGTGTAGTGAGAGCTGTACTATGTATCTAACCCGTGCTGTACCTGGCCTGGGAGTGTTTGATGGGACAGTGTAGAGGGAGCTTTACTTTGTATCTCACCCGTGCTGTACCTGCCCTGTGAGTGTTTGATAGGACAGTGTAGAGGGAGCTTTACTCTGTATCTAACCCGTGCTTTACCTGCCCTGGGAGTGTTTGATGGGACAGTGTAGAGGGAGCTGTACTCTGCATCTAACCCATATTGTACCTGCCTGTGAGTGTAACCCACACCACCAGCGATTTTTAGACCCCCCGGCTGTCACCCGCCCTGCCGTTTATCCCCCCATCTGTATTTCTAACTCCCCAATCTACATGAACTGCCCGTTTTTATCCCCCCTGTTAATTCCTCCCCTCCGCTGTCGAATCTGCCCTCGTGTATCTCCATCATCCCTGTAAAATATCCCCGTATACAACGCCCTGTATACTATACCCCTGTGACACCACCTCTGTATACTATACCCGTGACATCCCCTGTAAACTATACCCTTGTGACACCCCCTGTACACTATACCCCGTGACACCCCCCTTTATGCTATACCCGTGAAAACCCCTGTACACTACACCCGTGTGACGCGACCTGTATACTATAACCCTGTGATGCCCCCCGTATACTATACCTCTGTGACACCCCCCTGTACACTATACCTAAGAAGAGATTTGTTGAAGGTGTTTAAAATCATGAATGGTTTAGATAGAGTAAATAAAGAGAAACTGTTTCCAATGGCTGAAGGGTCGATAACCAGGGGCCACAGATTTAAGGTGATTGGCTAAAGAACCAGAGGCGATATGAGCAAAAACTTTTTTACGCAATGATTGGTTAGGATTTGGAATGCACTGCCCGATAGGGTGGTCAATACAGAGTCAGTAGTAGCCTTCAAAAGGGAATTGGATAAATACTTGAAGGAAATAAAATTGCAGGGATATGGGGAAAGAGCGGGGGGAGTGTGACTAACTGGATTGCTCTTGAAAGAGCCGGTGCAGACTCGATGGGCCGAATGGCCTCCTTCTGTGCTGTACTACTATTCTATACCCGTGACACCCCCCTGTATACTATTCCCGTGACAGCCCCTGTACACTATACCCCGTGACACCCCCCTGTATACTATTCCCGTGACACCCCCCTGTACACTATACCCCGTGACACCCCCCTGTATACTATTCCCGTGACATCACACTGTATACTATACCCCTGTGACACCACCACTGTACACTATACCCGTGACACCCCCTGTACACTATACCCGTGACACCCCACTGTATACTATACCCGTGACACCCCCTGTACACTATACCCGTGACACCCCCTGTATACTATTCCCGTGACACCCCCTGTACACTATACCCGTGACACCCCCCTGTATACCATTCCCGTGACATCACACTGTATACTATACCCATGTGACACCACCACTGTACACTATACCCGTGATACCCCCTGTACACTATACCCGTGACACCCCACTATATACTATACCCGTGACACCCCCCTGTACACTATACCCGTGACACCCCACTGTATACTATACCCGTGACAACCCCTGTACACTATACCCGTGACACCCCCTGTATACTATTCCCGTGACACCACCTGTACACTATACCCGTGACACCACCATGGTATACTATACCCGTGACACCCCCTGTACACTATACCCATGACACCACCATGGTACACTATACCCGTGACACCCACTGTATACTATACCCGTGACACCTCCTGTACACTATACCCGTGACACCCCACTGTATACTATACCCGTGACAACCCCTGTACACTATACCCGTGACACCCCCTGTATACTATTCCCGTGACACCACCTGTACACTATACCCGTGACACCACCATGGTATACTATACCCGTGACACCCCCTGTACACTATACCCATGACACCACCATGGTACACTATACCCGTGACACCCCCTGTACACTATACCCATGACACCACCATGGTACACTATACCCGTGACACCCCCTGTACACTATACCCGTGACAACCCCTGTATACTATTCCCATGACACCCCCTGTACACTATACCCGTGACACCACCTGTACATTATACCCGTGACACCATCACTGTATACTATACCCGTGACACCCCACTGTATACTATACCCATGACACACCCTGTACACTATAACCGTGACACCCCACTGTATACTATTCCCGTGACACCCCACTGTACAATATTCCCGTGACACCCCCCTGTACACTATACCCGTGACACCCCACTGTACACTATTCCCGTGACAACACACTGTACACTATACCCGTGACACCCCACTGTATACTATTCCCGTGACACCACACTGTATACTATACCCCTGTGACTCCACCACTGTATGCTATACCCGTGACACCCCCTGTACACTATACCCGTGACACCCCCTGTACACTATACCCCTGTGACACCACCACTGTATACTATACCCGTGACACCCCCCTGTAAACTATACCCGTGACTCCACCAATGTATGCTATACCCGTGACACCCCCTGTACACTATACCCGTGACACCCCTGTATACTATTCCCGTGACACCCCCTGTACACTATACCCGTGACACCCCCTGTACACTATACCCCTGTGACACCACCACTGTATAATGTACCCGTGACACCCCCCTGTAAACTATACCCGTGACTCCACCACTGTATGCTATACCCGTGACACCCCCTGTACACTATACCCCGTGACACCCCCTGTATACTATTCCCGTGACACCCCCTGTACACTATACCCGTGACACCACCTGTACATTATACCCGTGACACCACCACTGTATACTATACCCGTGACACCCCCTGTACACTATACCCGTGACACCCCTTGTATACTATTCCCGTGACACCCCCTGTACACTGTACCCGTGACACCCCCTGTATACTATACCCGTGACACCCCACTGTATACTATACCCATGACACACCCTGTACACTATAACCGTGACACCCCACTGTATACTATTCACGTGACACCCCACTGTACACTATTCCCGTGAAACCCCCCTGTACACTATACCCGTGACACCCCCTGTATTGGGCAACACGGTGGCATAGTGGTTAGCACTGGTGCCTCACAGTGCCAGGGACCCGGGTTCGAATCTGGCCTCGGGTGACTGTCTGTGTGGAGTTTGCACATTCTCCCCGTGTCTGCGTGGGTTTTCTCCGGGTGCTCCGGTTTCCTCCCACAGTCCAAAAATGTGCGGGTTAGGTTGATTTGGCTATGATAAATTGACCCTTAGTGTTAGGGGGGGGATTAAATATGTGGGGTTACGGGGATAGGATAGGACGGGATATGTTAGGGGGAATTAAATACGTGGGGTTACGGGGATAGGGTGGGATATGTGTCGGTGCAGGCTCGATGGGGATTCTGTGTGAGAAAGCAGGGACAGGGTACTGGATTTGGATGATCAGCCATGATCGTATTGAATGGTGGAGCAGGCTCGATGGGCCGAATGGCCTACTCCTGCTCCTAGTTTCTATGTTTCTATGACACCCCACTGTACACTATTCCCGTGACAACACACTGTACACTATACCCGTGACACCCCACTGTATACTATACCCCTGTGACTCCACCACTGTATGCTATACCCGTGACACCCCCTGTACACTATACCCGTGACATCCCCTGTACACTATACCCCTGTGACACCACCACTGTATACTATACCCGTGACACCCCCCTGTAAACTATACCCGTGACTCCACCAATGTATGCTATACCCGTGACACCCCCTGTACACTATACCCGTGACACCCCCTGTATACTATTCCCGTGACACCCCCTGTACACTATACCCGCGACACCCCCTGTGCACTATACCCCTGTGACACCACCACTGTATAATGTACCCGTGACACCCCCCTGTAAACTATACCCGTGACTCCACCACTGTATGCTATATCCGTGACACCCCCTGTACACTATACCCCGTGACACCCCACTGTATACTATTCCCGTGACACCACACTGTATACTATACCCCTGTGACTCCACCACTATATGCTATACCCGTGACACCCCCTGTATACTAACCCGACACCCCTGTATACTATACCCCTGACACCCCTGTATACTATACCCGTGACACACCCCAGTATACTATAGCGCTGTGACACCACCCACTTATACTATACCCGTGACACTCCCCAGTATACTATAGCCGTGACACCACCCACATATATTATACCCCGTGACACTCCCCTGTATACTATACCCCTGTGACAGCCCCCGTATAATACACGACTGTGACACCCCCTGTACACTACAACCCTGTGACATCCCCTGTAAATTATAACCCTGTGAGACTCCCCCTTATTACTATACCCCTGTGACACCCCCCCGTACACTGTACCCCTGTAAAACCCCACGTGACACCACCCCTGTATACTATACCCGTGACACTCCCCTGTATACTATACCCCTGTGACACCCCCTGTATACTATACCCCTGTGACATCCCCTGTACACTATAACCCTGTGAGACTCCCCCTTATTACTATACCCCTGTGACACCCCCTCGTACACTGTACCCCTGTAAAAACCCCCGTGACACCACCCCTGTATACTATACCCGTATCACTCCCCTGTATACTATACCCCTGTGACACCCCCTGTATACTATACCCCTGTGACACCCCCTGTATACTATATCCGTGACGCACAGCTGTATACTATACCCGTGACAAACCCTGTATACAATACCCGTGACACACCCCTTTATACAATACCCGTCACATCCCCTGTATACTATACCCCTGACACTCCCCTGTATAGTATACCCATGACATCCCCTGTATACAAAACCCGTGACACACCCCTGTATAATATAAACTTATGACACTCCCCTGTATATTATACCCCCGTGACACCCCCCTGTATGCTACACCCCTGTGACACCCCTGTACACTATAACCCTGTAACTCCCCTTAATACTATACCCGTGACACCACCCCTGTATACTATACCCGTGACACTCCCCTGTATACTATACCACTGTGACAATCCCCTGCATATTATACCCCCGTGTATACTAAAAGCAGCGGGGGCAGAGCGAGAGCGCCAAAACCCAGGAGGGTTCAAAACCCGGGAGAGTTCAAAAGCAGCGTGCACAGAGGGAGAGCGTCAAAACCCGGGAGAGTTCAAACCCGGGAGAGTTCAAAAGCAGCGGGGGCAGAGGGAGAGCGTCAAAACCCGGGAAAGTTCAAAACCCGGGAGAGTTCAAAAGCAGCGGGGGCAGAGGGAGAGCGTCAAAACCCGGGAGAGTTCAAAACCCGGGAGAGTTCAAAAGCAGCAGGGGCAGAGCGAGAGCGCCAAAACCTGGAGGAGTTCAAAACCCGGGAGCCGCTGAGATACAACGGACCGGTGAGTGTAAACAAGTAAAAAGTAATCGACGTGTGACGTCACCAGAAAGCAGGTAAGTGATTGGTTGGTGAGTATTTCTCTATTTCTCGCTTTTTCCCCAAACTTGAGCGTCTAAATTTAAGTGCCTTGGTGTAGATTAAAAGATATAAGCGTTCCAAATTTTAAAAGTAATTAATTAATTGAGTTGGGAGACCAGGAATTGTGTTGTTGTTGTTGCACGTGGACACCATTGAGTTCCAGGGCGACCACATCTGCAGCAAATGTTGGCTGCTCGATGAACTTCGGCTCAGAGTTGATGAGCTGGAGTCTGAGCTTCAGACACTGCGACACATTAGGGAGGGGGAGCATTACCTGGACATTAAGTTCCAGGAGGCAGTCACACCCACTAGAATAATTACTTCCAATTTGGCCCATGGTCAGGGACAGGAGGGTGTGACTACAAGCGAGGCAGGTATTGGGTTCCAGGAGGAAGTGGTGGAGGAGCCTTAGCCCTAGGCCTTGTCCAACAGGTACAAGATTATTGCTCCCTGTGTGGATGAGGCCAGGGATGGCAGGGAGGATGCGCAAACTGGCCACAACACCGTGGTACAGGGAGCCATTCAAGTGGGGGGAGCAAAAAGAAATATTGTAGTGATTGGGGACAGTATAGTGAGGGGTATAGATACTGTTCTCTGCAGCCATGAGCGTGAGCCCCGAAGGCTGTGTTGCCTGCCCGGTGCCAGGGTTAAGGACATCTCCTCTGGGCTGGAGAGAAACTTGGAGTGGGAGGGGGAAGATCCAGTTGTCATGGTCCACGTAGGTACCAATGATATAGGTAGGACAAAGAAAGAGGTTCAGCTGAGAGAGTATGAGCTGCTAGGGGCTAAATTATAAAGCTGAACCACAAAGGTAATAATCTCTGGATTACTACCTGAGCCACGAGCGAATTTGCACATGGTAAATAAGATCAGAGAAATGAACGAGTGGCTCAAAGACTGGTGTGGGAGAAATGGGTTTCCATTTGTGGGGCACTGGCATCAGTACTGGGATAAGAAGGAGCTGTTCCGTTTGGACGGGCTTCTCTTGAACCATGCTGGGGCTAGAGTCCTGGCAAATCGAATAACTAGGGCTGTAGAGAGGGCTTTAAACTAAATAGTCGGTGGGAGGATCCAGGTGAGTGGGAAAATTAAAAGTCAATGAGAAATGAGAAAGCAACAGAGCAGGCTAGAGATGGGGGAAATAATAACCAGAGTGTGACAGGAAGGGACAGAATGCTTAAAAATAAGAGTGTAACAGAAAAAAGGTAAAAACAAGGAAAAATGGTGAAAAGACAAAGTTAAAAGCTCTATATCTGAATGCACGCAGCATTCGTAACAAGTTAAATGAGTTGACGGCACAAATAGATACAAATGGGTATGATCTGATCGCCATTGCAGAGACTTGGTTGCAAGGCGACCAGGGCTGGGAACTGAATATTCCAGGGTATATGATAATTCGGAAGGATAGAAAGAAAGGAAAGGGAGGTGGGGTGGCTTTGTTGGTAAACGATGGGATTAGTGCAGTGGTGAGAAGTGATATTGGCTCAGAAGATCAAGATGTAGAATCGGTTTGGGTGAAGATAAAAACATTAAGGGGAAAATGTCTCTGGTGGGCGTAGTCTACAGGCCCCCAAACAGTAGCAATGCTGTTGGACAGAGTATAAATCTACAAATAATGGAGGCCTGTAAAAATGGTCCGGTAATAATCATTGGTGATTTTAATCTCCATTTTGATTGGACAAATCAAATTGGCCATGGAAGCCTGGAGGAGGAGTTCATAGAGTGTATCCGGGATGTTTTCCGAGAACAGTATGTAATGGAACCAACCAGGGAGCTGGCTATCTTGGATCTGGTACTATGTAATTAGACAGAATTAATAAATGATCTCATAGTAAAGGATCCTCTAGGAAAGAGTGATCATAGCATGGTTGAATTTCAAATTCAGTTGGAGGGTGAGAAAGTTGGATACCAAACCAGTGTCCTGATCTTAAACAAAGGCAATTATAATGGCATGAGGGCAGAACTGGCTAAAGTGGACTGGACAAACAAATTAAAGGGTAAGAAGGTTGAAATGCAGTGGCGGACATTTAAGGAGATATTTCATAACTCTCAACAAAATATATTCCACTGATAAAGAAAGATTTTAAGAGAAGGGAGCACCATTCGTGGCAAACTAAGGAAGTAAAGGATGGCATCAAATTGAAAACGAAGGCATAAAATTTTGCCAAGATTGGTGGGAGACCAGAGGATTGGGAAAATTTTAAAAACCAACAAAGGATGACTAAAAAAGTAATAAATGGAGAGAAGATGAATTATGAGAGTAAGCTGGCATGAAACATTAAAACAGATAGTAAGAGCTTCTACAGGTATATAAAAAGGAAGAGGGTAGCTAAAGTAAACGTTGTTCCCTTAGAGGATGAGACTTGGGAATTAATAATGGGGAACGGGGAAATGGCAGAGACTCTGAACAAATATTTTGCATCGCTCTTCACTTTAGAAGACACTCACAACATCCCAATAATAGATAATCAAGGGGCCAAATGGAGTGGGGAACTAAGGACAATCACTATTACTAAGGAAACAGTACTCGGTAAAATAATGGGACTAAAAGACGACAAGTCCCCTGGAACAGATGGCATGTATCTCAGGGTCTTAAAAGAAGTGGCTGCAGAGATACTGCATGCATTGGTTGCAATATCCCAAAATTCCCTTGATTCTGGAGAGGTACCAGCGGATTGGATAACCGTTAATGTAACACCGCTATTTAAGAAAGTAGGGAGAAAGAAAGCAGGAATCTATAGACCAGTTAGCCTAACATCTGTCGTTGGTAAAATGCTGGAGTTCTTCATTAAGGAAGCAGTAGCAGGGCATTTAGAAAAATATACTGCAGTCAAAGTTGCTAGAGTTCTTTGAGGATGTAACAAGCAGGGTGGACAAGGGTAAACCAGTATTTGGATTTCCAGAAGGCATTCCATAAGGTGCCACATAAAAGGTTACTGCAAAAGATAAGAGCTCACGGAATTGGGGGTAATATATTAGCATGGATAGATAATTGGCTAACTAACAAAAAGCAGAGATTCGGGATAAATATGTAATTTTCTGGTTGACAAACGGTAACTAGTGGGGTGCCACAAGGATCGGTGCTGGGGCCCCAACTATTTATAATCTACATTAATGTCTTGGATGAAGGGATCGAGTGTAATGTAGCCAAGTTTGCGGATGATACAAAGATGAGTGGAAAAACAAGTTGTGCAGAGGACTCAATGAATCTGCAAAGGGATATAGACAGGCTAGGTGAGTGGGCAAACATTTGGCAGATGGAGTATAATGTGGGAAAGTGCGAGGTTATACACTTTGGCAGGAAAAATAAAAAAACAAACTATTATTTAAATGGAGAGAGTTTACAAAATGCTACAGTTCAGAGGGACCTGGGGGTGCTTGTGCATGAAACACAAAAAGTTAGCATGCAGCTAGAGCAAGTAATCAAAAAGGCAAATGGAATGTTGGCCTTTATTTCAAGGGGGTTGGAGTATAAAAGCAGGGAAGTCCTGCTACAACTGTACAAGGTATTGGTGAGACCACACCTTGAGTACTGCGTACAGTTTTGGTCTCCTTATGCAAGGAAGGGTATACTTGCATTGGAGGCAGTTCAGAGACGATTCACCAGGTTAATTCCAGAGATGAGGGGGTTGACTTATGAGGAAAGGTTGAGCAGGCTGGCCCTATACTGATTGGAATTTAGAAGAATGAGATGTGATCTTATCGAAACATATATTATACTGAGGGGCTCGACAGGTTAGATGCAGAGAGGATGTTTCCCCTCATGGGGAAACCTGGAACTCGGGGGCACAGTCTCAGAATAAAAGGTCGCCCATTTAGAACTGAGATGAGGAGGAATTTCTTCTCTCAGAGGCTCGTAAATCTGTGCAATTCTCTGCCCAAGAGAGCTGTGGAGGCTGGGTCACTAAATACATTTAAAGTGAAGACAGACACATTATTGCAAGATAAGGGAGTGAAGGGTTATGGGGAGCGGGCTGGGAAGTGGCTTTGAGCCCAGGATCAGCCATGATCTTATTGAATGGCGGAGCAGGCTCGAGGGGCCAAGTGGCCTATTCCTGCTTCTATTTCTTATGTTTCTCTTAGGGTGATCGGAGCTCAGATCAATCAAGGCTTCAAACTTTTCTAACAAATTAGATTTATTAACGTTAAAATACAACAAGTTTTGCAACAGTGTTCGAACGTTCCCAGGCAAAGTTCTGAAATTTCGACTCCAACGCCTTTACCATTCGGATATCGCAGCTGTTTAAGTGCAGCGGTCAGCTGAAATTCACAAAACGCGGATCCTGCACTGAGTGTTTAATCTCGGCAATGACCATTTCGCTGGTTTCGTGATATTCAATTTGCTGCAAATTCAGTAAATTGAAAGGAGTCGTAGAGATCATTACAATAAACTAAACCCTCCGATATTGAAGAGGAGTATAACATGTTGAGAACAGTATCCAATATTCTGCAGGCTAATGAAAATAAACAGCAGGAATATTGTGTTCTGCTGCCACATGACACAGATCAGCCTCAGGCTCTGCTTCCTGCCCGCCGGCTGCTGAAACCTTGTCTCCAGATGATAAACTGATTCTAAGTTAGAGCTAAAGATTCAGGACAGAGCCTAAACACAGCGGGTGGGATCAAATATATAAAGCAGTTATTTTAGACCAGAGACAGCGTTAAATCACATATATTTCTCAAATGCATCAATGTATGAATGTGACACTAAATGTGTTTAAGTACAGTGGGTGGATTTAACACAGATTCGGGGCCAGTTGTTTCCAAGGTGATCTTAGCTGTGGCTCTTTTGCCTCTTTCTCCCCTTCCTCCCACACGCTGCCGGTTTTCAACATTGTATTAAATCTCCTGCTCTGGGCCATTCAGCCCATTTTAATTTATCCCTCCAGAACAACTATAGTCTTCACCCCATTGCTCAATCCAGTTGTTTCCTAAATCATTCCGGGGCTTTCACCACCATCGCTGGGCCTGGAGTCCATTGGAAGTGTTGATCATTCTCCTGATATCAGTCCTAAATAGTTCACCTGTAAATGTGAGCTTCTTCCAACTTGTTCCTTCGCCCACAATGTAATTTGAATTAGTATTCCACACAAGTTACTAACTTGTTGATCTGTGTAATACCATGTCACAGATGCCTCCATTCTAAGCTGATATGTCCGATGTGTCGATTTTAACTCCAGCAAGTAACACCCTCCTTGTTCTACAGGATCGGAGTGTGTCTGGTGCTGCTGCTCCCTCCTCTGGCCGTTGTGCAGTATTGCACCACCAGCTCCCTCTGCTGGCTGCTGCGCAGTACTGCTGTGTATTGGTGAACCTGATGCAATTTCGAACTCCTCTGCTTCTAGCTCTGTCATAAGAACGTAAGAATATATGAAATAGGAGCATGAGTAGGCCATTTGCCCCTTAGAGCTTGCTCCGCCATTCAATAAGATCATGGCTGATCTTCTACCTCATCTCCACTTCCCTGCACTATCCCCATATCCCTTGATACCTTATTATTCAAAAATCTATCGACTCTGTCTTGAATAAACTCAACGACTGAGCCTCCACAGCCCTCTGTGGTAGCGAATTCCAAAGATTCACCATCGTCTGAGTGAAGAAATTTCTCCTCTTCTCAGTCCTAATTGGCCGACCACTTATTCTGAGTCTCTGACCCCTGGTTCTAGACTCCCCAGCCAGAGGAAACATCCTCCCTGCATCTACCCTGTCAAGCCCTGTAAGAATTTTCTTTTTTTCAATGAGATCACCTCTCATTCTGCTAAACTCTATAAAATATAGGCCTAGTCTACTAAATCTCTCCACAAAGGACAATCCCCCCATCCCAGTAACAAGTCTGCTGAACCTTCGTTGCACTCCCTGTATGGCAAGTATATCCTTCTTTAGGTAAGGAGACCAAAACTGTACACAATACTCCAGGTGTGGTCTCACCAAGGCCCTATATAATTGCAGTAAGACGTCTTTACTCTTATACTCAAATACTCTTGTAATAACGGCCAACATACCATTTGTTTTCCTAAATGCTTGTTGTACCTGCAGGTTAACTTTCAGTGATCCGTGTACAAGAACACCCAAATCCCTCTGAACAACAACATTTTCCAATCTCTCACCAGTTAAAAAATACTCTGTTTTTCTATTTTCCGACGACAGTGGATAACTTCATAATTCTCCACGTTATAATCAATTTGCCCTGTCCTTGCCCACTCACATCGCCTGTCTATATCCCCTTGAAGCCTCCTTGCAACCTCTCCCATCTTACATTCCCACCCAGCATTTATCATCAGCAAACTTGGATACATTACATTTGGTTCCCTCATCCAAATCATTGATATAAATTCTGAATAGCTGAGGCCCAAGCACTGATCCTTGCGGTACCCCATTAGTTACAGCCTGCAAACCCGAATATGACTCTTTTATTATGACTCTCTGTTTTCTGTCCGATAGCCAATCCTCAATCCATGCTAATATATTACCCCCAGTCCCATGAGCCCTAAACCTCTCCAAGCTTCCGAACTCCTCGACCCTTCCTATATTCCTTGTAGCCCTTTCAATAAATCTCTCGACCATTATCCACATCTCACCGACACTCAACTGCATAAACCTGTGCCCTTCGTAGTGCAGTCTGTGTTTACAATTGCTGATAATTCCGATATTGGGATCTAAACATTTCAGGTGTCTGTCATTTCCTCTTTCAGGTTTTTGTTCTTTTACAATGCATCATTACACTATTTGTAGAGTTTTATGATTCCTTTTGACAAAAACATGCATGGGACAGTGCAGAGGGAGCTTTACTCTGTATCTAACCCTTGCTGTACCTGCCCTGAGAGTGTTTGATGGAACAGTGTAGAGGAATCTTTACACTGTATCTAACCCGTGCTGTACCTGCCCTGAGAGTGTTTGATGGGACAGTGTAGAGGGAGCTTTACTCTCTATCTAACCCTTGCTGTACTTGCCCTGGGAGTGTTTGTGTGTCTCACTCCCTCACTCCCTCTCTCTCTCCATGTCGCTCCCTCTCTCTCTCTCTCCCTCTCTCTCCCTCTGTCTTTCTCTCTCTCAATCTCTATTTCTCTCTCTCTCTCTTTCGCTCCTTCCCCTCTCTGCTGCCGTCCATCTCCCATCTCTCGCTCTCTCTTCGTCTATTCTGCCAACACGCTACCTCTATCCCGAATTTTCTCCTTCTCCCTCTGCACCTCTCTTTTTTACTCTCTCCCTCTCTCTCTGTTCCCTCTCTGATTTTTTCTTGATTGAAATGTACCCTGAAATATTTCAGCCTGACTTTTTAAAATAACAACAATAAATCACATTTCTGTGACATTTTTATATCTTAAGCATAATGCTCGGATTCTGTTGGTTATATCTAGTTTCACGATCTGAAATATTTCAGTGTTTAAAATTGACTGGGATATTGATACAGAGAATGTTTCAGACATTCCTGCCTTGTGGAACGATGTGAGATCTTTGCATTAGCAGGAAATAGGATTGTTGAAAGGAGATGCGGATTTTGTTTGTTTGTATAAGGTGAGAATCAGATCGTGTCTGACTAACTTCAAACTCTTCAAACACATGAAGGAACTAGAGATGGGGGCAATACACAAACCTGAGACCCCAGACAAGGGCCGAAGGAAGGTTTGTTCACAGATTAACCATTCTCCAGGCTGATAGTTTCGGGGTGATGTCATTCTGGAGGCCTGGGCAAACAATACAGAAAACACGAGTTCAAATCCCTCCCTGGGCTGTTGTCAATTTGAATTCTGTTCTTTTGAAATAAAATAAATCTGAAATAAAAAACTTCCAAAACAGGATGACTCCCTCCCGCCTGGTCCTGTGCAGCCGAGTGTGCCGGACAGAACAAGGCTGGAGTGAATTGTTGCCTTTTACCCGCTGTGTGTACTGTACAAAGATACAGATTAAAGTGTGTATATTTTGGTGTTTGTGTGTGTGTGTGTATGTTGGAGATGGATTTTGGATATATTTTAAGTTGGAGATCTAAAGATAAAAATAAAGAGCGTTTAAAATCGGGGTTGTTTATAGAAACAGGATTTATGTAATGAAGTATAAGAATTGCAGGAACCTACTTTAGAAGAAACCACTCTTTGTTAATTGAGAAAGTCACAGAAAATACGTTGATTAAACTGATAACGTACAATTTAATTTGGATTGAATGTTTGAAATAGGAGATTAAAAATTTAGAGAACAATGAAGCTTGTTTGTTTGTTTCCCGCTTTTAGTGGGGAAGAACCTAAAATAATTCAACACTTTTCATGATAAGAGCGGGATTAATATTTTGGAGAATGTTTGAGAGAAAAAACATTAGAAGCGAAATAGGTAAATTATAAATCTTTAATTCAAGATATGAATAAACATGTCCAAGTCAGTCTGACTGGTTCTGCTGGCCGGGAAGAAAGACACATATTTATTTTTGTTAAGTCATAGCTTTTCCTGCTTTCTGTTTATAATTAATTGACGCAAATTCTGTGTATATTTGTCAATAGTAAATTAACAACAATAAATCACATTTCTGTGACAATTTTTATGTCTTAAACTATTGAATTTGTGGCTCGGAATCTGGCTGGTAAATCTAGTTTCATTACCTGAAAGATTTGAGTGTTTAAAGTTGATCTAGGATATGGGATCAAAGGCTGTTTCTGACATTACTGCATTGTGGAACAGTATGATATATTTGCAGAGGCAGTAAATGGCATTGTTGATTGGAGGTACAGTTTTTGCCCAGATCAGCTCCCGGGCCAGGGCCATGCTTTTCCTGATCTGCTGCATCCTGTGTAGATCAGAAACAGGTTAAGGTGCTCATAATAATCACCCCAAGACAATGAAATGGTTAAACAATGTCTGGCCAACGCCAGAGACTTCAGCGCAGGAGATGGTGGAATATATAAAACCCAAGGTTCGCAGACCAGATGAGGCAGCAGGTGTTGGCACACATTCTAGTTCTGCATCTCTTGTGTCTTTGGAACAGGTTCAGTTTAACTTTAAAATGACTCTCTCAAATAATTGGCCTGAGAGAGATCCTGACAGAAATTACGAACAGACATTCTGAGAGTTTCAAAGCGAAAGGTGTAGAGATTTCAAGAAATACAAAATTATCAAGTAATAAAGGAAAGGTACAGAGAGATACAGAAATATAAAGCGAGATCAATATACAGAGAGGCACATAGAGAGAGATGTACAGAGATATAAAGAAAACTGTAGAAACACAGAGATATAAGGAAAAGCATTCGAGATACAGGACACCAGTCTTTATACAACCTGCGTGTGTGCCCCACTGGTCTCAGAATGTAACCCAGGGACCCTCACAGCCTGTCTCTCCAAATCTAAGTAAAACATATTTCATTCTCTTATTTCATCACTCCCAAATTCCCAGAGAACAACTGAGAGAAACTGAGGACCAGAAAGCAGATAGTGAGAAATACAAAGACAGAGATCAAGAAAAGAAGTAGAAAGATATATGGAAAGATTAAGGTGCAGAAAGAGATTAAAGGAGAGATGGAGAAAAGGTACAGAGAAAGATGGAGAACTAAAGATAAAAATACGGAGCGATTAAAATCCAGGATGCGCAAGAGCCCAGAATCGGAGGAGTGCAGTGATCTCAAAGTGTTGTGGGGACAGAGGAGGTTACAGCGATAGGGAAGGGCAAGGCGATTATTAAAATTGAAGCGTTGCCAGGCCGGGAGTCAATGGATGTCAGCGAGCAGAGGGATGATCGGTGAAAGGGACGTGGTACGAGTTAGGGTAAAAAAAGGCACGGATGAGGGTTTCAGCAGGTCACTGTGCAATTTCACATCAAACACTCGCTGGCAGGTATGGCACGAGTTAGATACAGATTAAAGCTCTCTCTACACTGTCCCATCAAATACTCAGTGGGTCGGTACAGCATTCTGAGATACAAGTAAATGTGTCTCTGCTGCTGTGGAGTAGGACTCTGTAACAATGATCCTGTGTACAGTCTGCGTCTCTGCTGGTGTGGAGTCGGACTCTGTAACAAGTATGCCTGCGTTCAGTGTGTGTCTCTCCCAGTGTAGAGTCGGAATCTGTAACAAGTGTCCCTGTGTTCAGTGTGTGTCTCTGCTGGTGTGGAGTCGGACTCTGTAACAAGTGTGCCTGTGTACAATGTGTGTCCCTGCTGATGTTGAGTCGGACTCTGTAAAACGTGTCCCTGTGTACAATCTGTGTCTCTGCTGGTGTGGAGTCGGACTCTGTAACAAATGACCCTGTGACCAGTGTGTGTCTCTCGCAGTGTGGAGACGGACTCTGCAACAAGTATGCCTGTGTTCAGTGTGTGTCTCTCCCAGTGTGGAGTCGGACTCTGTAACAAGTAGAAACATAGAAAAATAGGAGCAGGAGTAGGCCATTCGTCCCTTCGAGCCTGCCCCGCCATTCAATATGATCATGGCTGATCCTCTATCTCAATACCATATTCCTGTTCTCTCCCCATTACCCTTGATGCCTTTTGTCTCTATAAATCAATCTATCTCCTCCTTAAATATATTCAGCGATTGGGCCTCCACAGCCTTCTGTGGTAGAGAATTCCAGAGGTTCACCAGCCTCTGACTGAAGAAATTTCTCATAATTTCAGTCCTAAATGTCCTACCCCATCTCCTGAGACTGTGACCCCTCGTTCTAGAACCCCCTCCCCAGCCAGGGGAAACATCCTCCCTGCATCCATTCTGTCTAGCCCTGTCAGAAATTAATACGTTTTAATGAGATCCCTTCTCATTCTTCTAAACTCTAGTGAATACAGGCCCAGTTGACCCAATTTCTCCTCACACGACAGCCCTGCCATCCCAGGAATCAGTCTGGTTTACCTCCGCTGAACTCCCTCTCTGGAAAGTATATCCTTTCTTAGGTAAGGAAATCAAAACTGCACACAGTACTCCAGGTGTGGTCTCACCAAGGCCCTGTATAAAAGTAATAAGACATCCTTGCTCCTGTATTCAAATCCTCTTGCAATGAAGGCAAACATACCATTTGCCTTCCTAACTGCTTGCTGCACCTGCATGTTTGCTTTCAGTGACTGGTGTACAAGGACACGCAGGCCCCTTTGTACATCAACATTTCCCAATGTATCACCCTTTCAATAATACTCTGCCTTTCTGTTTTTCCGACCGAAGTGGATAACTTCACATTGATCCACGTTGTACTGCATCTGCTATGTATTTGCCCACTCACCCAACTTGTCTAAATCGTCTTGAAGCCTATTTGCATCCTCCTCACAACTCACAATCCCACCTAGTTTCGTTTCGTCAGCAAACTTGTGTCCCTGTGTACAGCGTGTGTCTCTGCTGGTGTGGAATCGAACTCTGTAACCAATGTCCCTGCGTGAGGGAACTTGAACACAATTTGTGCTTTACCTGCCCTGGGAATGTTTCAGGGGACATTGTAGATGGAGCTTTACGCTGTATCTAAACGGTGCTATATCTGCGCTTGGAGTGTTTGACGGGCAGTGCAGAGGGAGCTTTAATCTGTATCTAACCCATGCTGTACTTGCGCTGGGAGTGTTCCTGCATGCTAACTTTTTGTGATTCATGTACAAGGACCCTCAGATCCCTCTGTACTTCAGCATTTTGTAATCTCTCATTTTGCAGCACCTGTTAGTCATAGGGTAAATCTCCCTCTACACTGTGCCATCAAATTGTCCCATGGCAAGTACAGCACGAGTAAAGCTCCCGCTACGCAATCCCACCAAATACACCCAGGGCAGGTACAGAATTGAACTGCCCTTTTGTTCTTTCCTCGATTCCCCCGTTTCCCTGCCTCTGTACTTGCTTAAAATCTGTTACAGCTGTAACATTTTCCAGTTCTGATGAAAGATCATCGACCTGAAACATTAACTCTGTTTCTCTCTCCACAGATGCTGCCTGACCTGCTGAGCAATGTTCCCTGGAAGGTGTGTGGGTGCGTGGAGATCTGTAAGGTCCCAGTCGTGTTCCGAAGGGGTCGGTGCTGGGTTCCCAACTCTTTACAATCTATATTAACGATTTGGAGGAGGGGACCGCGTATAACATATCAAAGTTTGCAGATGATACAAAGATGCGCGGGAAAGTAGAAAGTGAGGAGGACATAAAAAACCTACAAGGGGATATAGACAGGCTGGGTGAGTGGGCGGAGATTTGGCAGATGGAATACAATATTGGAAAATGTGAGGTTATGCACTTTGGCAGGAAAAATCAGAGAGCAAGTTATTATGTTAATGGCGAGAAACTGGAAAGTACTGCAGTACAAAGGGATCTGGGGGTCCTAGTGCAGGAAAATCAAAAAGTTAGTATGCAGGTGCAGCAGGTGATCAAGAAGGACAACGGAATGTTGGCTTTTATTGCTAGGGGGATAGATTATAAAAACAGGGAGGTATTGCTGCAGTTATATAAGGTATTGGTGAGACCACACCTGGAATACTGCATACAGTTTTGGTGTCCATACTTAAGAAAAGACATACTTGCTCTCGAGGCAGTACAAAGAAGGTTCACTCGGTTAATCCCGGGGATGAGGGGGTGGACATATGAGGAGAGGTTGGGTAGATTGGGACTCTACTCATTGGAGTTCAGAAGAATGAGAGGCGATCTTATTGAAACATGTAAGATTGTGAAGGGTCTTGATCGGGTGGACGCGGTGAGGATGTTCCCAATGATGGGTGAAACAAGAACTAGGGGGCATAATCTTCGAATAAGGGGCTGCTCTTTCAAAACTAAGATGAGGAGAAACTTCTTCATTCAGAGGGTAGTAGGTCTGCTGCCCCAGGAAGCTGTGGAAGCTACATCATTAAATACATTTAAAACAGAAATAGACAGTTTCCTAGAAGCAAAGGGAATTAGGGGTTACGGGGAGCGGGCAGGAAATTGGACATGAGGCTGAGTTCGGATCGGTCAGGGCCCTGTGGGTGGCGGAGCGGGCCAAGGGGCTGAGTGGCAGGGTCCTGCTCCTACTTCTTGTGTTCTTTAGATTTGAGGTTAGGATCAGATCAGCCATGATCTTATTGAATGGCGGAGCAGGCTCGAGGGGCCGATTGGCCTACTCCTGCTCCTATTTCTTATGTTCTTATGTTCTTATGTCCCGTGCACTGAAATTCACAGGCGGCACAGTGAGCTGGAGCGGGCGGAGGGGACAATACCCAATGACCCGCGAATCTTCACAGAGCCGTTTGTGAACTCACAGAGCCGATCCGAATTGGAACAACATTTGCTGAGATGCAGAGCCCAGGCACCCGGCGAGCGCTGTCTCGAGAATCATTCAGTCCCTTTTCCATGGAGACGCGTGTAGTCCGTTCCGGGTGACTGAGCGGCGACCGCACTTTGGAACAACACAGGTGGAGGTGCAGCGCGTATACAATGGTACAAGGGCCGCTGGAAGGAGGCGAAAACAAACATTTTTTAGCCCCACGGTGAAACAAAGATATGAGAATTTGTTTTTTTGTTAATTCAGATAATTGCTTAAAGCCGGAAATAGATATGGGAAAGTGATAATGAACGTTTCGTGGTAGGTTCCAGTTCAATTTTGCCAGGGCTCGTCCCCTTTTTGAAATAGTTTATCAGGGTTATTTAAATCATGTTGCGAGAGGGGTGAAAAAGTTTGTGCCCCCGTTTGTACCTCAGAGTCTGAGAGACGGAGGGAACGGCAGCAGGAAAACAGGAAATAACATCTCCAGAAACTGATCCCAACTCATCGCCAAGGCTGGGGAGAGATAATCTCACCGCCTTCTTATGAAGTTTAACCGCTATATTCACTTTCTGATTTGAGCTCCATTTGGAACTAGACTTTATTTTATTATATTTTGTCGAGTGCTTAACGACAGCATTGAAGGGGGAAAGAGAAACTTGCAGCCACTTCTTCTGTCAAAGCTGCAAAGAGACTTGAAAGAATTTAAATATTTTTAATGAACTTTTCACACAAAATGACTTTAAAAACACTTTTCCCCCCTAAGTTTCGAATATGATTTCGGAAGAGACTGAAGCAAAAGCCAATTTCCCCCTCATCTAAAGAAGTTTCAAACAGGTCTTGAAGTCCAAACGCTTTTAAAGAGGCTCTGAAATGCTTAAAAAATTTTAAATTTGAAATTTCTCAATATCTGATTTTGAGTGATCGATGAAGTGAGTACCTTTACACAAACATGCAACCATGGTGTTGAGGAGGGGGAGGGAAGGGAAGGATTTGTAGGAGTTAAATATTACTTTTTAATGACGTTTTAAAATATACCATTAAGGCATTTAGGAAGAGATCCAAAAAAGGGAACAAACACAAACCATTTTATTTTGTCTGTCGTTCTATAGTCCGAACAAATCGCAGGAATAATGTAAATGTAGATTTCCTCTGAAATATTTTTTGGCGTGTTAATAAAAACAAGAGTTATGTAATGATGTATACAATTTCAGGAAGCTACTTTAGAAGAAACCACTCTTTGTTTTTTTCGAAAGACACAGAAAATACTTTGATTAAACTGATAAATTACAATTCGATTTGGTTTGAATGTTTGAAATAGAAGATTAAACATTGACAGTACAATAAAGTTTGTTTCCTGCTTTTAATTGCGAACTACCTAAAATAATTCAACACTTTTCGTGATAAGAGCAGGGATTAATATTGTGGAGAATGTTTGAGAGAAAAACATTAGAAACGAAATTGGTAAATTATAAATCTTTACGTCAACATATGAGTAAACATTTCCAAGTCAGCCTGACTGGTTCTCCTGTCCAGAAAGAAAGACAAATGTTTCTTTCTGTTAAATCACAGCTTTTCCTCCGTTTTGTTTCTATTTCTTTGAGGCAATTTGTGTATGTGTTTTTGTACACTTGTGAATAAGTGCTGCATTTCTGACCTGTTACATGGGTGGTGTTCTGGTTCAAGAGGACCACGTTTATTAATGGAAATGATTGAAGTTGAAAATACGGATACCCGTTTTGTTCAGTTCTTTTTAAGACTGCGAATTAAAGAACCACAAAACTTTGTATTTGTTGATTGTCTGGTTGCATTGTGATTAATATTCTAATAACTTACGTGGACGTAATATGTGGATGCAAAATAACGCGGAGAAATGTGAAGTTAACCACTTTGGTAGGAAGAATAGTAAAGCAGAATACTTTTTTAATGGTCCGAGGTTGGGAAATGTTGTTGGTCAGAGGGACCTGGGTGTCCTTGTACAAAAATCACTGAACGGGAACCTGCAGGTACAGCAAGCAATTAGGAAAGCAAATGGCCTTCATTACAACAGGATTTGAGTATAAAAGTTAAGACATCTTATTGCGATTATATAGGGCCACGCCTGGAGTATTGAGTACAGTTTTGATCTCCTCACCTAAGGAAATATATAATTGTCAAAGAGGGAGTGCAACGAAGGTTCAACAGACTGGATCCTGGGATGGGGGGATTGTCCTATGAGGATAGATTGAGTAGACTAGGCCTATATTCTCTAGAGTTCAGAAGAATGAGAGGGGATCTCATTGGGAGTCTATAACCAAGGGTCACAGTCTCAGAATAAGGGGTCGGCCATTTCGGACTGAGATGAGGAGAAATTTGTTCACTCAGAGGCTTGTGAATCTTTGGAATTCTCTAGCTCAGAGGGCTGTGGAGAATAAGTCGTTGAGTATATTCAAGACAGAGATCGATAGATTTTTGAATATTGAGGGAATCAAGGGATATGGGGATAGTGCAGGAAAGTGGAGATGACGTAGATGATTAGCCATGATCATATTGAATGGCGGAGCAGGCTCTAAGGACCAAATGACCTACTCCTGCTCCTATTTATTATGTTCTTATGTTGCTAACGATACCTCAGTACTGTCCCATCAAACAATTCCAGGCAGGCGCACAAAAGCAAAATACTGCGGATGCTGGAAATCTGAAGTAAAAACAGAAAATGCTGGAAATACTCAGCAGGTCAGGCAGCATCTGTGGAGAGAGGAACACAGTTAACGTTTCAGGTCGATGACCTTTCATTGGAATAGGCAGGTACCCATGGATTAGATACAGAGTAATGGACTACTCACCTCACTTTAACACTCTGATATACACCACACCATTCACTTTAACACCGTGATATACCCCTCAGTTTAATCCTCTCTTACATATCCCAAAACTCTCTCTGTAACAGACTGAACTACCCCGCGCACCTCACCTTAATACTCTGATATACTCGACACCCCTCAATGTAACACTCTGACATAACCCACACCCCTTACTGTAACACACTGATATAACCCGCACCTGTAGGATAGGGTGCATTTGTATGATTTAGTAAACATTTTTGTCTATCTATAATATGTGAAATTTTCTGTTAAAAGCCTTAAAGCCTGTATAAAATGGCGAATGGCTGAGAGAGAAGCAGGATGGGAAATTGTGCTAACCTGACTGAAACTCGCTCTGTTTGCAATTACTGAAGTAATGGAATGGAATGCTAAGTTTATGGAGACTATCAGGGACGTGGTATTCAGTAATGTGATAGAAAAGAGATAAGAGTTGGAGAAGAGAGAGAGATAAGAGAAGTACCCCACAGTGATAACTACTATAAAATGGACAAAATGTTTAGACAACATCTTGGGAAATGGTTTTTAGAAAGAGAATATCTAAAGTTCAAAGGGCCCTTTGATATGCACAAAGCGAGTCCGAGTGGGATCAACAAGGTCATAAAACATTTATTGTGTCGGATAGCTGTTTGCATTCACGTAGGGAGAGGGGAAAAAAGGTATATAAAGATACGGATTTTGAACACTGAAGGCAGCGCGAACCAGAGGTGAAGGAGCTTCAGTCAAGAGAAAACAGCAAGAGAAGAAAGAGACCGCGCCACAGTCGCTCGGAAGGAACGCCGGGGTTCAATGAACAAGACTGTGACTATCTCCTTGTTAAGTATTCCTTCTTTTTACTGGATGTTTCATGCTTAATAAACCTATTTTACTGATACACAATATACCTGTACGCAGAGTGGTTTCTGGAGTCACGGACAAATTATTATAAGAGCTTTTGGAAGCTACAATTTGGCGCCCAACGAGAGGCTGTGACTATTAACTGAAATCAGGTCTATTGTGCATAAAGCAGGCCTTTGGATTTTCGGTTGGATTTTCGTCTGATCAACGAAGATCCTGGTGGAATTTTAGGTTTTCTAACAGATAGTGGCTCTTTAACGTATGTTAGGGTGAAAATTATGGGTCTTAAAGCAGCAACGTAAAGAGTTAAAGAATGTGCTGGAAAAGGTGGACTCGTAAATGAGACAAGACAGAATGGCTTCGCTGCTACAGTGCGATAAGTAATGTCTAACATCAACATGCGTACGTGCGAGACAACTTGAAGCCCACCAAGGAGGAACAAACGACTACGATAATAGCACAACGGTTGCACCTGAGAACCAATCACCGCATGACCAGTCAGACCGGAAATGCAGATGTGGCGCAACACTCTATATGTTTATAGTTTCAGAAGGGAAGTAACAAGGAAATTTAGCTCAAAGTGCAGGTTATAATCAAGTCAGTGGTGGAGATACATGATTGGGTATGGGGCTTGTTGCTAGGGGAATGTGATTTGGTGGAGACATTTGTCTGTAGCGAATTGCGTTACCGGCCCTATAATGTATAAAAGAAGTTCCGATACCACTGTAACGACGAGAAGTTGAACACTATACCGCGGTGTCTATGGCTCTTCTCCCAGATCGCCCTGTATAATAAACTGTGAGCTTCTGCCTCGAGACAGACTCCAGTGAATTTATTTTTCATCAACAATTGGCATAGTCAACAGGATGCTCCGGAACTGAAAGACCGCCCGCACCAGTGAATCCAGAAGAGAAGTCAATTTTGCCCGTACAGAAATTGAGTCACCTGGAAAGGCGGAGTGACAGTGCCGTAGATACAAGAATCAAGCAAAGTCTGTGAGAGGTAGGAGAACACAGTTGTGAGAGTGTGGATCGCAAGTACTAAAGGGAACACTGTGTAGCGATAAATGTCGCGAATGAATGAGTGAGTGATGAAACGACAAAGACAAGGATTGTGCATGTCTGAAACACGTAGCCTGAGCCTGAATTAAGAGGACGTAGTCCCACGTGATGGCCAGGATCAAGTAGGTGTAGAGGCTCCAAAGCACCCTGGGATCGTGAAGTCAAGAAATATATATATATGTATGTTGTGACTAATTTCCGCTAGAAGGTCTTGAAGGTATCAAGAACAAACCTGAGTAGAGGAACTCAGCATTTGGTAAGATTGTAAGTTGGACTACAAAATGGCATCGGGGAAAGAAATAGAATGGGGATCAACGGGGTCCCTTATTAGGTTCTATGCAGACGACCGGAAGATTTTAGTTGATAAGATGACGAAGACGGGGTGGGACTCGCTTAAGAATCCGAAAGCTCAAAGAGAGTAGTGGGAGGGTCAAAAACAGAAAAAGACAAAAAAGGCGGGGGTGATACTAGTAAACCAATTAGTCGCATTAACTAACAAGGTGCAGCGAGTCCACACTAGACTTGCAAGTAAAAATGAAATAATTCTGGAATTAGAACAAGAGTTATTGTTATACAAAGGAGGCCAGACGGTCCTTGATGGGTACCGGCTGGACAAAACGGAACTGTGGAACGAAAGGCAGGCACATTTGTGCGCCCCGGTAAAAGTACAGGGCTCCGAAAGTGAGGACGAAATACCACCTCCTTACGCCCCAGAGGCATCAGTCCGCCCAACGGAGGATAGTGACGACGAAAACCTAGAAAAAGGGCAGGAGAAACCAAACGTAGTCAAAGCAGCCCCTTTAAAAAGAGGGGGAACGGTACAAAATCCCACAGCGAAGTAGCAAGCTTTTAGCGCCTTAGGAAAACAAACAATATTGAAAGATTTGGGAACATTGCAGTCCCGTAGCGCACATGGAGCATTTTGGAGAAATCTCGAGGAGATGTGGGATATCCACGATCTCCATCCCCGTTGATCAGTCAGTCAAAATAGTATGCGACATTGGGGAAACCCAGCAGAAGGATTGCGAGGACAGGGAGATCCCCACAGATGTTGCGAGCTACAAGGGGAAGATGAGGCTGGATTTTTTCAAGATGAGCCCCTCCCCGAGCCCCAGATTACTCTCTACGTGGACGGATCTAGGAAACATGTAGAGGGATCCTCACAAACCGGATGGGCGGTAGTAAATAGTCAGTTAGAGACTGAATTATCAGGAAGGCTGGACGGAGGACTATCAGCTCAAGTGGCTGAGCTAGTGGCGCTGACGAAGGCGCTAGAATAAGCGAAGGGAAAAACGGCAAATATCTACATGGATAGAAGTAAGCGTTTGGAGTCATACACGATTATATGACTGCCTGGGGAAGAAGGGGGTTGTAGCAACAGGAGGGGATCGTATGAAACAGCAGCAGCGGCCCTCTTGGAAGCTGCAAAGGCTCCAACACTAGCAGCAGTAATAAAAATAAAGTCGCACCAGAAAATACAAAATCAGGCACAAAAAGGGAACCATGCCGCTGATTTAGCAGCAGAGTAAGCTCTTGAAAAAGAAATGGTTGAAGAAAACGTAGCCAGTGCACAGGTGGAAGAAATAGATATTAGAAAATTACACAAAGAGCCCCAAGAAGGGGAGAAACAGGAATGGTACCGCACAGGAGGTAGACCAGACAAGGATGCTATATGGCGTAACAACGGGCGGATGATACACCCCACATGTATCAGACAAATGCTCTTAGAACTACACCATGGAGACGCCCATACAGGAAGGGGGCCGATGATTGACCTGATTAGTAAAGAATGGTGGTGGCCTGGGTTAGGAAGAGATGTGGCAAAACAGTGCCAGCGGTGTATCGCGTGTGCCCAGCACAACCCAGGACGACCCGTTAAGATACGGATGGCCCACCAACCACGGCCAAGGGGCCCATGGGAAAATATACAAATAGACTTCACCGGAACCCTCCCCACATCAAGGGGTAAGAAGTATTGCCTGGTAATAAGAGACCAGTTTACTAGGTGGGTCGAGGCATTCCCAAACCGGAACTGTATTGCCACCACCGTGGCACCAATAATAGCAGAGGAAATAATTCCCAGATGGAGAATACCGATCCAAATTGACTCAGATCAGGGAACTCACTTTACGGGAGCAGTAGTGAAGAATGTATGCAAGTGGAATGGCATAAAGCAGAAATTCCACATTCCGTACCATCCCCAAAGTTCTGGAATGGTGGAATGAATGAACCGAACCTTGAAAACAGCCTTAGCCAAGGCTTTAGGGGAAAAACATCAACAGTGGGCAGATGTGTTACCGGCAGTCTTAATGAAACTAAGAGCCACCCCAAACCGAACAACGGCCTTATCATCATATGAGCTAATGACGGAGAGGGCAAATCCCCCATGGCATAATAACTGGAGGAGAGGATGTGGGTCCTCTAAAGGATAAGCTCCGAAGGTATGTCCTCGAATGAAGCAGTCAATTAAAGGAAATGAGGCAGCAAACGCGAGACAGACAGGAAGAAAAGGACAAGGATTTAGAATTGACCGCGTTCCCCTATATCCCTCCAGCCGGGACTAAGGTAATGGTTAAAGGTTTACCACGGAAACCCGGGTTTGCCCCACAGTGACTGACCCTGGGCATTGTGGGTACAGGGTCACTGACACTGGGCATTGTGGGTACAGGGCCACTGACCCATGGGCATTGTGGGTACAGGGCCATTGACCCTGGGCATTGTGGGTACAGGGCCACTGACCCTGGGCATTGTGGGTACAGGGCCACTGACACTGGGCATTGTGGGTACAGGGACACTGACCTTGGGCATTGTGGGTACAGGGCCACTAACCCTGGGCATTGTGGGTACAGGGCCACTGACCGTGGGCATTGTGGGTACAGGGCCACTGACCCTGGGCATTGTGGGTACAGGGCCACTGACCCCGTGCATTATGGACGCGGGATCACTGACCTTGGGCATTGTGGGTACAGGGCCACTGACCCTGGGCATTGTGGGTACAGGGTCACTGACACTGGGCATTGTGGGTACAGGGCCACTGACACTGGGCGTTGTGGGTACAGGTCACTGATACTGGGCATTGTGGGTACAGGGCCACTGACCCTGGGCATTGCGGTTACGGTCCTGAGGGTGATTACGGCCGCTCTGACTGTTTGACTTTAAATGGTGTTTGACTTATGAATCTTCCTCTACCCTTAGACCCCGCTGTGACCTGTCCAGCAAAGTGGACCCTGGAATACGTGGAACAAACGGCAGAGTAACTGTGGCTGGGGAACCCGAGCTGGACCAGCATCAGGAACATAAATGGTATGGAGCGGGAGGGAGAGACAGTGGTAATGTCAGGGAAATGTAGAGCGAGGTCTGTATTGTACCTGCCCTGGGAATGCTGGATGCTAACACTGGGTATAAAGTGGGGGTACACTCTCAGGGTAATGTAGAGGGAGCTCTGTATTGTACCTGCCCTGGGAGTGCACGATGCTGACACTGGGTATAAAGTGGGGGTACACTGTCAGGGTAATGTAGAGGGAGCTCTGTATTGTATCTGCCCTGGGAGCATTCGATGCTGACACTGGGTATAAAGTGGGGGTACACTTTCGGAGTAATGTAGAGGGAGCTCTGTATTGTAGAGTGGGAGAAACATGGAAGATAGGAGCAGGAGTAGGCCATTCGGCCCGTCGAACCTGCTCCGCCATTTAACGCGATCATGGCTGATCATCCAAATTCAGAACCCTGTCCCTGCCTTCTCCCCATATCGCTTGATCCCTTTAGCCTTAAGAAATACATCCAACTCCTTCTTGAATATATTTAATGAATTGGCCTCTACTGCCTTCTGTGGTAGAGAATTCCACAGGTTCACCACTCTCTGGGTGAAGAAATTCCTCCTCATTTCTGTCCTAAATGTCTTACCCCTTATCCTTAGACTATGACCCCTGGTTCTGGAATCCCCGACCATCGGGAACGTCCTTCCTGCATCTTGTCTGTCCAGTCCTGTCAGAATTTTATAAGTTTCAATGAGATCCCCTCTCATTCTTATAAACTCAATCTCTCCTCATACGTCATTCCTGCCATCCCAGGTATCCGCGTGGTGAATCTTCGCTGAAATCCTTCCATGGCAAGAACCTCCTTCCTCAGATAAGGCGACCAAAACTGCACACAATACTCAAGATGTGGTCTCACCAAGGCCCTGTACAAGTGCAGCAAGACATCCTTGTTCCTGCACTCAAACCCTCTCGCTCCGAAGGCCAACATCCATTTGCCTTCTTAACCGCCTGCTGCACCTGCATGCTTACCTGCAGCGACTGGTGCACGAGGAAACCACGTTCTCGTTGCACTTCCCCTTCTCCCAATCCATTGCCATTCAGATAATAATCTGCCTTCCTGTTTTTGACACCAAAGTGGATAACCTCGCATTTATCCACGTTATATTGCATCTGCCATGCATCTGCCCAATCACCCAACCTATCCAAATCGTCCTGAAGTTTCTCGGCATCCTCCTCACAGCACACACGCCCACCCAGCTTTGTGTCGTCTGCAAACTTGGAGATATTACATCTAGTACCCTTGTCTAGATCATTCAATATATATTGTGAATAGCTGGGGTCCAAGGACCGATCCCTGCGGTACCCAACTAGTCACTGCCTGCCACTCGGAAAAAGACACGTTTATTCCAACACTTTGATTTCTGTCTGCCAACCAGTTCTCTATCCAAGTCAATACCTTGCCCCCCAATCCCATGTGCCTTAACTTTACACGATAATCTCTTATGCGGGACCTTATCAAAAGCCTTTTGAAAGTCCAAATACACCACATCCACTGGTTCTCCCTTATCTATTTTACCAGTTACATCCTCAAAAAATTCCAGTGGATTAGTCAAGCACGATTTACCTTTTGTAAATCCATGTTGACTTTGGAGGGGCTTGGCCGCTTTGTGTCATTATTCCCGGCTGCTGTGTGATTGGCTCCCGGTTCCTTTGTGATGTCACCTGGAGTCAGGTTTTCGCCCCTGGTTACGGCCCATCAGTGGGATGTCGGTGTGGGAGGAGCTGGAGTGACAGCTGACACTGGGTTATGAGTTTAGTCAAATTAAATATAATCAGTCACAAAAACAGTCCCACTGTATTCCAGTTACAGATTCTGGGATTAATATGAATCATTTTTCTATTGACTATATCTGGGGGTGAGCAATATTTCAGGAAGGTGGAGAGAGAGAAGTCGAATCATCGCCTCACTGACTGGGACTGAAGAAATGTCGCTGGGTTCACAGAGCAGATCCGGCGTGACCGAGATCCCCATTTTCGGAAAAGGGATAAAACAGGAAGCTTCAACAATGATTGGAAAGGTGAGGAACTTTACTAAGAATCCCATCAGTTCAGGATTTTTCCAATGTGAGAGTCTAACCAGATACTGGGAGCTGTTCATCATCTCGCATCAAGCTCGGCTGAACCAAATTAGTGGGAGCTTTAGTCTGTACGCCACCCATTCCGTGCCTGCCCAGAGAGTGTTTTGGGTGTCCATTGTAGAGGAAGATTTACTTTGCATCTCTCTATCTTACCCGTACTTTACCTGCCCTTTGACTGTCTGATTGGGCAGTCTAATGGGAGCTTTAGTCTGTGTATAACGCATGATATATGCAGGAATAAATCACTGGACTGGTCAGTTGTGCAGAAAAGGGGCAAATGGAATTCAATCTGGTGAATTGTGAGGTTATGCGTTTCGGAAGGGCTGACAAGGCAAGGGATCCCACAGTATCAGAGATTGTCAGATACAGAATCAATCGCACACTCATACATCGCACCAGAGAATGACAGAAACAGAATGAATCGCACACTGACACAGAGGGTGTCACAGAGTGGGTCTATTCTTAGGGACTCCACAGATGGAGTCACAGAGTGAGTCTATACTTAGGGACTCCACAGAGGGTGTCACAGAGTGGGTCCATACTTAGGGACTCCACAGAGGGTGTCACAGAGTGGGTCTATACTTAGGGACTCCACAGGGGGTGTCACAGAGTGGGTCTATACTTAGGGACTCCACAGATGGTGTCACAGAGTGGGTCTATACTTAGGGACTCCACAGAGGGCGTCACAGAGTGGGTCTATACTTAGGGACTCCACAGAGGGTGTACCAGAGTGGGTCTATACTTAGGGACTCCACAGAGGGTGTCACAGAGTGTGTCTATATTTAGGGACACCACAGATGGAGTCACAGAGTGGGTCTATACTTAGGGACTCCAGAGAGGGTGTCACAGAGTGGGTCTATACCTAGGGACTCCACAGAGGGAGTCTCGGAGTGGGTCTATACTTAGGGACTCCACAGATGGTGTCACAGAGTGGGTCTATACTTAGGGACTCCACAGATGGAGTCACAGAGTGGCTCTATACTTAGGGACTCACACAGAAGGTGTCACAGAGTGGGTCTATACTTAGGGACTCCACAGTGGGTGTCACAGAGTGGGTCTATACTTAGGAACTCCACAGATGGAGTCACAGATTGGGTCTATACTTAGGGACTCCACAGCTGGAGTCACAGAGTGGGTGTATACTTAGGGACTCCACAGAGGGAGTCACAGAGTGGGTCTATACATAGGGACTCCACAGATGGAGTCACAGAGTGAGTCTATACTTAGGGACTCCACAGAGGGTGTAACAGAGTGGGTCTCTACTTAGGGACTCCACAGAGGGTGTCACAGAGTGGGTCTATATTTAGGGACTCCACAGATGGAGTCACAGAGTGGGTCTATACTTAGGGACTCCACAGAGGGTGTCACAGAGTGGGTCTATACTTAGGGACTCCACAGAGGGAGTCTCGGAGTGGTTCAATACTTAGGGACTCCACAGATGGTGTCACAGATTGGGTCTATACTTTGGGACTCAACAGATGGAGTCACAGAGTGGCTCTATACTTAGGGACTCACACAGAGGGTGTCACAGCGTGGGTCTATACTTAGGGACTCCACAGAGGGTGTCACAGAGTGGGTCTATACTTAGGAACTCCACAGATGGAGTCACAGAGTGGGTCTATACTTAGGGACTCCACAGATGGATTCACAGAGTGGGTCTATACTTAGGGACTCCACAGATGGTGTCACAGAGTGCGTCTATACTTAGGGACTCCACAGATGGAGTCACAGAGTGGGTCTTTACTTAGGGACTCCACAGAGGGTGTCACAGAGTGGGTCAATACTTAGGGACTCCACAGAGGGAGTCACAGAGTGGGTCTATACTTAGGGACTCCACAGAGGGTGTCACAGAGTGGTCTATACTTAGGGACTCCACAGAGGGTGTCACAGAGTGGGTCTATACGTAGTGACTCCACAGAGGGTGTCACAGAGTGGGTCTATACTTAAGGACTCCACAGAGGGCGTCACAGAGTGGGCCTATACTTAGGGACTGCACAGATGGATTCACAGAGTCTCCTTCTTAAGCAGTCCCTCGGAAATGAGGATGACTTGCTTCCACACTAAAATTTAGTTCTCAGGTGACTGATGAGTCCAATGCGGGACCTACAGTCACTGTCACAGGTGGGGCAGACGGTGGTTGAAGGGGCGAGTGTGTGGGGTGCTTGGGTTGACGTGCGCTCCTTACGCTGTTTGCGCTTGGCTTCCACTTGCTCCCGGCGAAGAGACTCCAGGTGTTCGGCGCCTTCTCGGATGCTTTTCCTGCACTTTGTGCGGTCTTGGGCCGGGGATTCCCAGGTGTCGCTGGGGATGTTGCAATTTTTCAAGAAGGCATTGAGAGTGTCCTTGAAGCGTTTCCTCTGCCCACCTGGGGCTCTCTTGCCGTGCCGGAACTCCGAGTAGAGCGCTAATTTTTGAAGTCTCTTATCGGGCATGTGGACGATGTGGCCCGGCCATCGGAGCTGATCGAGCGTGGTCAAAGCTTCGATGCTGGGGATGTTGGCCTGAGTGACAACGCTGAAGTTGGTGCGCCTATCCTGCCAATGGATTTGCAGGATCTTGCGGAGGCAGCATTGGTGGTACCTCTCCAGTGCTTTGAGGTACCTGCTGTACATGGTCCATGCCTCTGAAGCATATAGGAGGTTGGGTATCACTACTGCTCCGTAGAACATGAGCTTGGGGCTGGGTTTGAGGTCCTGGTCTTTAAACATTCTCTTCCTCAGGCGACCGAAGGCTGCACTGGCAAACTGAAGGTGGTGTTGGACTTTGTCATCGACGTCTCCCCTTGTTGACGGTAGGCTCCCGAGATATTGAAAGTGGTCCACGTTGTCCAAGGCCTCGTCATGGATTTTGATAATGGGGGAGCAGTACTTGTGGCGGGTTGGTGGAGGACCTTTGTCTTACGGATGTTTAGTGTAAGGCCCATGCTCTCGTACGCTTCGGTGAAGATGTTGACGATGGTTTAGAGTTCGACTGCTGAGTGAGAACAGATGCAAGCGCCGTCTGCATACTGTAATTCGATGACAGATGAGGGAACGATCTTGGATCTGGACTGGAGGCGATGGAGTTTGAACAGTTTCCCATTTGTTCTGTAGATTAGCTCCACTCCGGCGGGGAGCTTACTGAGGGTGGGATGGAGCATTGCAGCCAGGAAGAACGAGAAGAGCGTTGTTGCGATGACACAGCCTTGCTTGACCCCGGTCCGTACATGAATTGGGTCTCTGGTGGATCTGTTTGTCAGGATTACAGCTTGAATGTTGTCGTGAAGCAGGCGGAGGATGGTCACAAACTTTTGAGGGCAGCTGAATTTGAGGAGGATACTCCATAATCCCTCACGGTTGATGGTATCGAAGGCTTTTATGAGGTCAAAGAAGACCATGTATAGCGGTTGGTGCTGTTCCCTGCATTTCTCTTGTAGTTGACGCGCGGTGAAGATCATGTTCATTGTGCCCCTTAGTGGGCGTAATCCGCATTGCGACTCTAGAGGAGCTCTTCAGCCACTGGGAGAAGGCGATTGAGGAGGATTCTTGCGATGACTTTCCCTGTGGCAGACAGCATGGAGACTGCTCTGTAATTACCACAATCAGACTTGTCACCATTCTTGAAGATGGTCACGATTACGATGTCTCTGAGATCCCCTGGCATGCTCTCCTCCTTCCAAATAAGAGAAATGAGTTCATGTATTCGCAATAATAGTACTTCTTCACCATGTTTTAGCGCCTCGGCGGGGATTCCATCTGCTCCTGAGGCCTTTTTGTTCTTCAGTTGTCGGATGGCCTTTTCAACCTCATGCCGGACTGAGGTTGTGCGGAGGTGGTTGCAGGTAGCATGCTGCGGGATGGAGTTGAGGACACTCACATCGAAGACAGCGTTTCGGTTAAGGCGATCTTCGAAGTGCTCCTTCCAGCGGGCACTGTGTGCCTCTCTGTCCTTGATGAGTACCTCTCCATTCTTAGCCCGCAGTGGGGTAGGACCATGGGTGCTTGGGCAGTAGGTGGTCTTGAATGCGCTGAAGAATCCATGAACGTCGTGGTTGTTGGCCAGCTGCTGGATCTCCTGCGCTTTCTCCACCCACCATCTGTTCTTAGGTCGCGAGTTTTTTGTTGGACCTCGGTCTTCAATGTCTGTAGAGCTGCTTTCTGGCTCTCGAGTTCTGTTACTGTTTCCAGATCAGCAATGCCTTGCCCTTGCGGCTTATTAGTTCCTGGATCTCCTGGTCGTTCTTGTTGAACCAGTCTTGATTTTTCCTGGTCGAGTGACCGAGCGTCTCTTCGCAGGTGCTGATTATGGAGGCCTTGAGTGCAGACCAGGCGCCGTGGACACTCTGTGTCTCTGAATCGCTGGGAGTCGTCAGGGTGGTTGTGAGGCGCAGGCTGAATAGGGCTTTCTTAGCAGGGTCTTTGAGTGCTCCAGCGTTGATTTTCCTGCGGCATTGCATCTGTTGCCGCCGCTGTTTTGGGGCTACGTTGATGGAGTTGACAGAGCTGATTAGGCAGTGGGCTGTCCAGCAGTCGTCAGCTCCTGTCATGGCACAGGTGATGCCGACGTCCTTGCGGTCCCTCGCTCGGGCGATGACGTAGTCCAACAGATACCAGTGCTTGGAGCGAGGGTGTTGCCATGAATACTTGTCCTTGTCTCTCTGATGGAACAAGGTGTTGGTTATGACAAGGCCATGTTCTTAGCATTTCGTCAGGAGGAGGGTACCATTGGAGTTGGCTTTCCCTACCCCCTCTCTGCCGATCACACCTCCCCAGAGGTCAGTGTCCTTTCCACCTCTGGTGTTGAAGTCGCCAAGGGGGATCAGCTTGTCGCCCATTGGGACTCGGGACAGGGATTGTTCGAGGCTGGAGTAGAATTCCTCTTTGATCTTGTCTGTGTCTTCCAGTGTTGGGACGTATGCACTGATGACCATAGCGCACTGGTTCCGGGCTAGGTTGAGCCATGAGTGATGAGGCGTTCGTTTATTCCACAAGGGGAGTCTCTGAGACGTTTAATTAGCTCATTTTTTATGGCGACACCGACCCCATGCAGGCGGCGTTCTTCTTCAGGTTTGCCTTTCCAGAAGAAGGAGTAACCACAGCCTTGCTCCTTGAGCTGGCCTTCCTCTGGCCACTGGGTCTCGCTTAGGGCGGTGATGTCTATGTCGAAACGTCTGAGCTCCCGGGCAACGATAGCACAATGGAGTTCCAGTCTGTCGCTGTTGGGATTGTCCATGAGGGTCCTGATGTTCCAGAACCCGAACTTCATTTTAAAGGGTGGAAGATGCCTGTGCGTGAATTCTTTTAACGTGGGGTGGCCGTTGCACACCAGCTACCACACAGGCTTGACAGAGCAAGGTCTTGGTCCAATGGCAAGGGGATCCAAGACGATTGGAGACCAGGCTCTGCTACATCGGCCGAGCACACACACACAAACCCACTCCTACTGTCCTCCTCCCTCTTCCCGCAGGTCCTCTCTGCCTGGGATTCATAAGCTGCAGTGTGGTCCTCCCGACCCCGCTGCGCCACTCCTGGGCATCGACCTCTCCCCCGGGCCCCTCCCTCGCCCCCGGGCCCCGCCCTTCTCATCGTGTGTCTCCTTCCAGTGAGTGTGTCCCGCGGTATGTCTCCTTCCAGTGAGTGTGGCCCGCGGTGTGTCTCCTTCCAGTGAGTGTGTCCCACGGACTCTCCTTCCAGTGAGTGTGTCCCGTGGTGTGTCTCCTTCCAGTGAGTGTGTCCCGCGGTGTGTCTCCTTCCAGTGAGTGTGTCCCGCGGTGTGTCTCCTTCCAGTGAGTGTGTTCCGTGGTGTGTCTCCTTCCAGTGAGTGTGTCCCGCGGTGTGTCTCCTTCCAGTGAGTGTGTCCCGCGGGGTGTCTCCTTCCAGTGAGTGTCTCCCGCGGTGTGTCTCCTTCCAGTGAGTGTCCCGCGGTTCGTCTCCTTCCAGTGACTGTGTCCCGGGGTGCCTCCTTCCAGTGAGTGTGTTCCGTGGTGTGTCTCCTTCCAGTGAGTGTGTCCCGCGGTGTGTCTCCTTCCAGTGACTGTGTCCCGGGGTGCCTCCTTCCAGTGAGTGTGTCCCACGGTGTGTCTCCTTCCAGTGAGTGTGTCCCGCGGTGTCTCCCTCCAGTGAGTGTGTTCCGTGGTGTGTCTCCTTCCAGTGAGTGTGTCCCGCGGTGTGTCTCCTTCCAGTGATTGTCCCGCGGTTTGTCTCCTTCCAGTGAGTGTGTCCCGTGGTGTCTCCTTCCAGTGAGTGTGTCCCGCGGTGTGTCTCCTTCCAGTGAGTGTGTCCCGCGGTGTCTCCTTCCAGTAAGTGTGGCTCGCGGTGTGTCTACGTCCAGTGAGTGTGTCCCGGGGTGCCTCCTTCCAGTGAGTGTGTCCCGTGGTGTCTCCTTCCAGTGAGTGTGTCCCGCGGTGTGTCTCCTTCCAGTGAGTGTGGCCCGCGGTGTGTCACCTTCCAGTGAGTGTGTCCCGCGGTGTGTCTCCTTCCAGTGAGTGTGTCCCGCGGTGTGTCTCCTTCCAGTGAGTGTGTCCCGCGGTGTGTCTCCTTCCAGTGAGTGTCCCGCGGTTTGTCTCCTTCCAGTGAGTGTGTCCCACGGTGTCTCCTTCCAGTGAGTGTGTCCCGCGGTGTGTCTCCTTCCAGTGAGTGTGTCCCGCGGTGTGTCTCCTTCCAGTGAGTGTGTCCCGCGGTGTATCCTTCCAGTAAGTGTGGCTCGCGGTTTGTCTACGTCCAGTGAGTGTGTCCCGGGGTGCCTCCTTCCAGTGAGTGTGTCCCCTGGAGTCTCCTTCAAGAGAGTGTGTCCCGCGGTGTGTCTCCTTCCAGTGAGTGTGGCCCGCGGTGTGTCACCTTCCAGTGAGTGTGTCCCGCGGTGTGTCTCCTTCCAGTGAGTGTGTCCCGCGGTGTGTCTCCTTTCAGTGAGTGTGTCCCGCGGTGTGTCTCCTTCCAGTGAGTTTCCCGCGGTGTGTCTCCTTCCAGTGAGTGTGTCCCGCGGTGCCTCCTTCCAGTGAGTGTGTCCCGCGGTGCCTCCTTCCAGTGAGTGTGTCCCGTGGTGTGTCTCCTTTCAGTGAGTGTGTCCCGCGGTGCCTCCTTCCAGTGAGTGTGTCCCGCGGTGTGCCTCCTTCCAGTGAGTGTGTCCCGCGGTGCCTCCTTCCAGTGAGTGTGTCCCGCGGTGTGTCTCCTTCCAGTGAGTGTGTCCCGCGGTGTGTCTCCTTCCAGTGAGTGTGTCCCGCGGTGTGTCTCCTTCCAGTGCGTGTGTCCCGCGGTGTGTCTCCTTCCAGTGAGTGTGTCCCGTGGTGTGTCTCCTTTCAGTGAGTGTGTCCCGCGGTGTGCCTACTTCCAGTGAGTGTGTCCCGCGGTGTGTCTCCTTCCAGTGAGTGTGTCCCGTGGTGTGTCTCCTTTCAGTGAGTGTGTCCCGCGATGTGCCTCCTTCCATTGAGTGTGTCCCGTGGTGTGTCTCCTTTCAGTGAGTGTGTCCCGCGGTGCGTCTCCTTTCAGTGAGTGTGTCCCGCGGTGTGTCTCCTTCCAGTGAGTGTGTCTCGCGGTGTGTCTCCTTCCAGTGAGTGTGTCCCGCGGTGTGCCTACTTCCAGTGAGTGTGTCCCGCGGCGTCTCCTTCCAGTGTGTGTTTCCCGCGGTGTGTCTCCTTCCATTGAGTGTGTCGCGCGGTGTGTCTCCTTCCAGTGAGTATGTCCCGCGGTGTGTGTCCTTCTAGTGAGTGTGTCCCGCGGTGTGTGTCCATCCAGTGAGTGTGTCCCACGGTGTGTGTCCTTCCAGTGAGTGTGTCCCGCGGTGTGTCTCCTTTCAGTGAGTGTGTCCCGCGGTGTGTCTCCTTCCAGTGAGTGTGGCCCGCGGTGTGTCTACTTCCAGTGAGTGTGTCCCGCGGTGTGTCTCCTTCCAGTGAGTGTGTCCCGCGGTGTGCCTACTTCCAGTGAGTGTGTCCCGCGGCGTCTCCTTCCAGTGTGTGTGTCCCGCGGTGTGTCTCCTTCCAGTGAGTCTGTCCCGCTGTGTGTCTCCTTCCAGTGAGTCTGTCCCAAGGTGTGTCTCCTTCCAGTGAGTGTGTCCCGCGGTGTGCCTCCTTCCAGTGAGTGTGTCTCGCGGTGTGTCTCCTTCCAGTGAGTGTGTCCCGCGGTGTGTCTCCTTCCAGTGAGTGTGTCCCGCGGTGTGCCTCCTTCCAGTGAGTGTGTCCCACGGTGTCTCCTTCCAGTGTGTGTGTCCCGCGGTTTGTCTCCTTCCAGTGAGTGTGTCCCGCGGTGTGCCTCCTTCCAGTGAGTGTGTCCCACGGTGTCTCCTTCCAGTGAGTGTGTCCCGCGGTGTCTATTTCCAGTGAGTGTGTCCCGTGGTGTGACTATTTCCAGTGAGTGTGTCCCGCGGTGTGTCTCCTTCCTGTGAGTGTGGCCCGCGGTGTGTTTCCTTCTCGTGAGGGAGCTTTATGCTGTATCTAACGTGTACTGTACCTGCCCTGCGAGTGTTGATGGGACACTGTAGAGGGAGCTTAAGTCTGTATCTAACTGTGTCCAAAAAATGTGCGGGTTAGGTTGATTTGGCTATGATAAATTGACCCTTAGTGTTAGGGGGGGATTAAATATGTGGGGTTATGGGGATAGGATGGGATATGTTAGGGGGAATTAAATATGTGGGGTTACGGGGGTAGGGTGGGATATGTGTACTGTGGGGATTAAAGCAGGGACAGGGTACTGGATTTGGATGATCAGCCATGATCGTATTGAATGGTGGAGCAGGCTCGACGGGCCGAATGGCCTACTCCTGCTCCTAGATTCTATGTTTCTATGTTTCTATGTTTAACTCTTGTTGTGCCTGACCTTGAAGGGTTTGATGGGACAGTATGCAGGCAGCTTTACTCTGCATTTAACCCGTATTATACGTGTCCTGGGAGTGATTTGATGGGACAGTGTAGAGGCAGCTGTCATCTGTATCTAATCCGTGCTGCACCTGCCCTGGGAGCGTTTGATGGGACAGAGTAGAGGGAGCTTTACTCTGTATCTAATCTGTGCTGCACCTGCCCTGGGAGTGTTTGATTGGACAGTATAGAGGGAGCTTTACTCTGTCTAACTCGTGTGCTCCCTGTCCTGGACGGGTTTGATGGGACAGTGTAAAGGGAGCTTTACTCTGTATCACACATGGTCTGAATGTGTCCTGGAAGTGTTTGATGGGATAGTGTAGACGGAGCTTTGCTCTGTTTCTAACTCCCGCCGTACCTGCCCTGGGAATGTTTGATGGGACAGTGTAGAGGGAGCATTACTGTATCAAACCTCGTCTGAACCTGCCCTGGGAGTGTTTGATGGGACAGTTTCGAGGAAGCTGTACTCTGCACATTCACTTTCAATGACTCATGTACAAGGACACCCAGGTCCCTTTGTGCATCTGCGTTCCCCAATCTTTCACCATTTAGGAAATACTCTGCCTTTCTGTTTTGTCTACCAAACTGGATAACTTCACATTTATCGACATTATATTCCATCTGCCATGTTCACGCCCCTCACTGAGCCCTTTGAGATCCCCTTGAAGTCTCTTCACATCTTCTTCACAACTAACACTGCCACCTAGCTTTGTATCATCAGCAAATTTGGAAATGTTACATTTAGTCCCCTCATCCAAATCCTTGGTATAGATTGTGAATAGCTGGGGCCCAAGCACCGATCCTTGCGGTACACCACTAGTCGCAGCCTGCCATCCTGAAAAAGATCCGTTTCTCCCTACTCTTTGTTTTCTGTCTGTTAACCAATTCTCAAACCATGCTAGTATATTACCCCAATTCAATGTGCCCTCATTTTGTTCACCAACCTCTTGTGTGGGACCTTATCGAAGGTCTTATGAAAATCCAGATACACCACATCTACCGGTTCCCCTTTGTCTACTCCACTAGTTACATCCTCAAAGAACTCCAATATGTTTGTCAAACAGGATTTCCCTTTCATAAATCCATGTTGACTTGGCCCAATCTTACTATTAGTTTCTAAGTGCCCAGTTATTGCATCCTTTATAATCGATTCCAGCATTTTCCCAACTACTGATCTACCTGCCCTAGGAATGTTTGATGGGACATTGTAGAGGGAGCTTTACTCTTTATCTAACCCGTGCTTTACCTGCCCTGGGAGTGTTTGATGGGACAGTGTAGAAGCAGCTTTACACTGTATCAAACGTGGTCTGAACCTGCCCTGGGAGTGTTTGATTGGACAGTGTAGAGGCAGCTTTACTCTGCATCTAATAGAAGCTGTACTTGCCCTGGGAGCATTTGATGGGACATTGTACAGGGAGCTTTGCTCTGTGTCTAAACTGTGCTGTACTTGCAGTGGAAGTGTTTGATGCGACCGTGTCGAGAGAGCTTCACTCTATCTTAGGCGTGTTGTACCTGCCCTGTGATTGTTTGATGGGACATTGTAGAGGGAGCTTTACTCTGTATCTAACCCGTGCTGTACCTGTCCTGGGAGTGCTTTGAATGTTGTGAGCATTCCTGCCTCTACCAGCCTTTAAGGGAGTGAGCTCCAGATTTCAACCACCCTCTGGGTGAAAAAGTTTTGCCTCAATTCCCCTCTAAACCTCCTGCCCCTTACCTTGAAACTTTGCCCCCTGGTTATTGACCCCTCTACGAAGGGAAGAATTTCCTTTTTACCACCCTAGCTATGCCCCTCATAATTTTATACACCTGAATCAGGTCCCCCCTCAGCCTTATCTGATATAAGGAAAACAACCCCATCCTGTCCAGTCTCTCTTCACTGCTGAAACGCTCCAGCCCAGGTAACATCCTGGTGAATCTCCTCTGCACCCTCTCCAATGCAATCACATCCCTCCTATAGTGTGGTGACCAGAACTGCACACAGTATTCCAGCTGTGGCCTAACCAACGTTTTGTACAGCTCCATCATAACGTCCCTGCTCTTATATTCTATGCCTCGGCTAATGAAGGCAAGTATCCAATATACCTTTTTAACCACCTTATCTACCTGTCCTGCTGTCTTCAGGGATCTATGTACATGCACGCCAAGGGCCCTCTGATCCTCTGTCCTTCCTAGGGTCCTACCATTCATTGTGTATTCCCTTGCCTTGTTTGTCCTCCCAAAATGCATCACTCACACTTTTCAGGGTTAAATTCCATTTGCCACTGTTCTGCCCATCTAACCATCCCGTCTATATCGTCCTGTAGCCTGAGGCTTCCCTCCTCGCTATTTACCACTCCACCAATTTTCGTGTCATCTGCGAACTTACATTCATATCTAAATCATTAATGTACACTACAAACAGCAAAGGACCCAGCACCGATCCCTGCGGTACACCACTGGACACAGGCTTCCAGTCACAAAAACAACCTTCGACCATCACCATCTGCCTCCTGCCACTAAGCCAATTTTGAATCTAATGTGCCAAATTGCCCTGCATCCCATGGCCTCTTACCTTCTTGACCAGTCTCCCATGTGGGACTTTATCAAAAGCCTTACTGAAGACCATGTAGAGGACATCAACTGCACTATCCTCATCCACACACCTAGTCACCCCCTCAAAAAATTCAATCAAATTGGTTAGATATGATCTTCCCCTGACAAAGCCATGCTGACTATCCCTGATTAATCCTTGCCTCTCCAAGTGGAGACTAATTCTGTCCCTCAGAATTTTTTCCACTAATTTCCCTATCACTGATGTTAGGCTCACTGGCCTGTAATTCCCTGGTTTATCCCGACTACCCTTCTTGAACAATGGTACTACGTTAGCTGTTCTCCGGTCCTCTGGCACCTCCCCTGTGGTCAGAGAGGTTCTGAAAATTTGTGTCCGAGCCCCTGCAGTCTCCTCCCTTGCCTCACACAGCAGCCTGGGATACATCCCGTCAGGGCCTGGGGATTTATCCACTTTTAAGCCCGCTAAAACCGCTAGTACCTCCTCCCTCTCAATACTAATTTGTTCAAGTATATCACAATACCCCAGCCTGATTTCTATGCCTCCATCGTCCTTCTCCATAGTGAACACAGATGCAAAATATTCATTTCAGAGCTTTACTCTGTACCAAACATTGTCTGAACCTGCTCTGGGATTTTTTGATGGGAGAGTGTAGAGAGTTTTTCTCTGCAAATAACCCGTGCTGTACCTGCCCTGAGAGTGTTTGATGTTACATTGTAGATGGAGGTTCACTCTGTATCTACCCTGTGCTTTACCTGCCCTGGGAGAGTTTGATGGGACAGTGTAAACGGAGCTTTAATCTGTATCTAATCCATGCTGTACCTGCTTTGGGAGTGTTTGATGGGCCAGTGTTGTTGCAACTTTACTTTGTGTCTAACTCGTGTTGTGCCTGTCTTGGAAGGGTTTGATGGGACACTGTAGAGGCAGCTTTAGTCTGTATCTAACACATGCTCTACCTGCTCTGGGAGTGTTTGATGGGACAGTGTAGAGGCAGCTTTACTCTATATCTAACCCATGCTGTACATGCCCTGGGGGTGTTTGATGGGACAGTGTAGAGGAAGCTTTACTCTGTATCAAACCCATGCTGTACCTGCCCTGGCAGTGTTAAATTGGACACTGTTGATGCAGCTTTACTCTCTCTATCTAACTCGTGTTCTGCCTGTCCTGGACGGGTTTGATGGGACAGTGTAAAGGAAGCTTTACTCTGTTTCTAACCCCTGCTGTACATGCCCTTTAAATGTTTGATGGGACATTGTAGAGGGAGCTTTACTCTGTATCTAACCCATGCTGTACCTGCCCCGGGAGTGTTTGATGGGACAGTTTAGTGAGAGCTTTACTCTTTACCAATGATTGTTTGAACCTGCCCTGGGAGTGTTGGATGGGACAATGTAGAGGGAGATTTACTCTGTATCTAACCAGTGCTGCACCTGCCCTGGGAGTGTTTGCCGGGACAGTTTAGAGGGAACTTTACTATCTGTCAAACATGTTCTGGACATGCCCCGGGAGTGTTTGATGGACAGTGTAGAGTGAGAATTACTTTGTATCTAACCTGTGCTGAAACTGCCCTGGGTGTGTTTGATGGGACATGGTTGAGGGAGCTTTATTCTGTTTCTAATCCTTGCTGTACTTGCCCTACGAGTGTTTGATGGGATAGTGTAGAGGGAGCTTTACTCTGTATCTTACCCATGCTGTACCTGTCCTGGGAGAGTTTGATGGGACAGTGCAGAGAGCGCTTTACTCTCTATCTAACCAGTACTGTACCTGCCCTGGGAGTTTTTTTGGGGACAGTGTTGATGCAGCTTTATTCTGTGTCTAACTCGTGGTCTGCCTGTCCTGGACGGGTTTGAAGGGACAGTGTAGGGGGAGCTCGACCCTGTATCAAACATGGTCTGAACTTGCCATGGGAGTGTTTGATGGGACCGTGCAGATATGAGCTTTACTCTGTATCTAACCTGTGCTGTACCTGCCCTGAGAGAGTTTGTTGGGCCAGTGTAGAGGGACCTTTACTCTGTATCTAACCTGTACTGTACCTGCCCTGAGAGAGTTTGTTGGGCCAGTGTTGAGGGACCTTTACTCTGTATCTAACCTTTGCTGAAACTGCCCTGGGAGTGTTTGATGGGACAGTGCTGAGGGAGATATACACTGTGTCTAAGTCGTGTTGTGCCTGTCCTGGGAGAGTTTGATGTGGCAGTGTTGCGGTAGATTTACTCTGCCTCTGACCTATTCTGCCCAATTGGTTTGCGCCTGTGTTTATTCCCCACACAAGCCTCCTCTCACCCCTCTTCATCTAATTCTATTAGCATAACCTTATATTCCTTTCTCCCTCATGTGTTTATCTAGCTTCTCATTAAATGCATCTGTACTATCCGCCTCCACTACTCCCTGTGGTAGCGAGTTCCACATTCTCACCTCTCTTTGGGTGAAGAATGTCTCCTGAATTCTCCATTGCATTTATTAGTGACTATCTTATATTGATGATCTCCAGTTTTGAAACTCCAACAAGTGGAAACATTTTATCCACGACCACCCTTTATAACCTTCTCATAATCTTAAAGACCTCTATCCGGTCTTCCATCAGCATTCTCTTTCTTCAAGAGAAAAAAGACCTTGCCTGTTCAGCCTTTCCTGATAAGTATATCCTCTCAGTTCTAGGATCATCCTTACAAATCTCCTTCTCCAGTGCCTCTATATTAAGAACATAAGAAATAAGAGCAGGAGTAGGCCATTGGGCCCCTCGTAATAATATGGAGACCAGAGCTTTTCACAGTACTCCAAGTATGATCTAACCCAGGGTCAGTACAAGTTTAACATAACCTCCCTGCTTTGCAATTCTATCCCTCTGGAAATGAACCCCAGTGCTTTGTTTGTTTTGTATGGCCCTATTAACCTCCATTGCTACTTTTAGTGTTCTGTGTATCTGTACCCCGAAATCGCATTGCTCCTCTACCCCATTTATACTCTTATTTTCAAAGCAGTATCTGGCCTCCTTATTCTTCCTACCAAAAGGCGCCACCTCACACTTATCTATATTGAAATTCATTCACCAATTACACTTCCATTCTGCAAGTTTATTAATGTCTTCTTGCATTATGTCACAGTCTTCATCAATAGTAACTGTACCTCCCAATTTGGTATCATTGACAAATTTTGAAATTGTACTTCAAATTCTCGAGCCGAAATTGGTTATGTAAATTTTGAACAGCAGTGGTCCCAGCACCGATCCCTGTGGAACACCACTTTCCACCTTTTGCCAGTCTGAAAAGCTGCTCTCTGTTTTGTGGCATTCAATGGCGGTGTGTTTACCCACGATCCCCCGCGCGGCAGAAAGTGCCCAATCAATGACTACAGGAGCCCAGTGCGCAGGCGCGGGGCCGTGGAGTGCTCCGAGCATGCGCAGTACGAGTCGTGCAGACGAGGCAATGGCGGCAGCAGGACCAACGGGGGAGAGATATCGCTCCCAACGTTTCTCGTCTATAACTTCGTCAGAGCATTTCCTGTTGTACTAATGGCCTTAAAAACGATTCAAGAGGCGGCAGGCGATTCTGGGGGCCGGGGAGGAACAGGCGCCGCGCGGGGTCTGGGAAGCTTCACAAACACCCGGCCTAGGCCTCAGGCACCGAATAAGACCCCGCGGGTCGTCGTGTTTGCGCCGCAGCGCCAGGCCCGGGTGAGCGGGGCGACTGTCCGCCAACTTGCTGAATGCTTTCTCCCCGCCGATAGGCCCGGGTTACCCCGGCAACCGGCCGCCATCTTGGTGAAGGAAGGCGGGACTTTTCCCCGCGCCGCCATCTTGGACAGGGCAGTGTCAGGGCGCATGCGCGGCCCTCAGTGCAACTGCAGCAGAAGCACTTTTTAAATTCGTTTATGGGATGTGAGAGTCGCTGGCAAGGTCAGCATTTATTGCCCATCCTTACCTGCCCTTGAGAAGGTAGTGGTGAGCTGCCTTCTTGAACCGCTGTAGTCCGTAGGTAGGGAGTTCTAGGATTTTCAACCAGCAACGATGAAGGATCGGCGATATACTTCCAAGTCAGGATGGTGTGTGACTTGGAGGGGAACCTGGAGGTTGTGGGGTTCCCATGCGTCTGCTGCGCTTGTCCTTCTAGGTGGAAGAGATTGCGGGTTTGGGTAGTGCTGCCGAAGAAGCCTTGGCGAGTTGCTGCAGTGCATCTTGTAGATGGTACACACTGCAGCCATGGTGCACCGGTGGTGGAGGGAGCGAATGTGTAAGGTATGTGGATGGGTTGTCAATCAAGCGGGCTGCTTTGTCCTGGATGGTGTCGAGCTTCTTGAGTGTTGTTGGAGCTGTATGCATCAAGGCAAGTGGAGTGTATTCCACCTCACTCCTCGCACACAGGTGCTGCAGAACTGGAGAGCAGAGGGAGGGAGAGAGTGGGAGAGGGGAAAAGATATGGTGCAATGGGTAAGGATTTCAGGAGAGGGAGAGTGTGTGGGACAGGAACTTACAGCTTTTGGGGGAAGCACGAGAGGAAAGATTGTTCCATAGAAACTAGAATTGTCTGTTCTGAATTTCTGTCCTGTACTTAGTGTTGACTTTTGCAATCTCCTTTTACAGGGTATTAGAAGGGGAGGATTTGCAGACAAGAAACACAAACCAAACATCACGCCAAGATCTGACAGAGTCACTCGATTCATCATGACCTGAATATCATCGGCCTTTGAATGCGGAAGGAGAAATCTTTCTCGGGTTCTTGTGTGTGGGAAAGGATTTCAAACATTGTGTCTTGGAAAGCACTGAGACCCATTCACACTTGAGCGAGAGTGTTCCAGTGCACTGACTGTGGAGAGAGCTGTAACCAGCTACACAGCCTGAAAAAACTTCACACCATTCACAGCGGGGAGAAACCGTACACGTGTTCTGTGTGTGGACGAGGCTTCAACCGATCGTCCAACCTGGAGAGACAGATGGACCATGGAGAAACCGCGGGAATGTGGGGACTGTGAGAAGGATTCAATTATCCGTCTGAGATGCAAATTCATCGGCGCAGTTACACTGGGGAGAGACTGTTGACCCGCTCCGTGCGTGGGAAGGGCTTCAGTCGGTCACCCTCCCTGCTGAAACACCAGCGAGTTCACACTGGAGAGAATCTGTTCACCTGCTCCGTGTGTGTGAAGAGATTCACAAGGTCATCCAATCTGCTGAAACATCAGCGAATTCACTCTGACAGCAGAGCTTTTAAAAGTTCTTGTAAGGATTGGTATGTACAGATTATTAAATAGAGTCCACTGGTTGAGATATAGAATTATATCAATATTAAGCTAGAGTAACTAGTGATTAAGTTAAGTTAAAACACAGTCCAGAAAGACGCACATCTGCTGCCGAGCATGGGAGAGTGTGAAGATTGAATTTAATGTCAGCAGCGAGTCTGGAGGACTGCTGGGGAGTGTGGCCAGAGAATCAGTCCCTTTTGTAAAGGACATTGGAAGCTGTGAGGGTTTGAAGGTTACAGAAGCAGGTAATTAACACTCCTGTGTGGCAGAGTAAAGAACAAACTAATAGAGATCAATGGGCAAGCACAAGGAATGATAACAGCTCACCTCCCCACTAAACCAGCAGCTCACCTCCCCACTAAACCAGCAGGTCACCTCCCCACTAAACCAGCAGCTCACCTCCCCACTTAACCAGCAGCTCACCTCCCCACTAAAGCAGCAGCTCACCTCCCCACTTAACCAGCAGGTCACCGCCCCACTAAACCAGCAGCTCACCTCTCCACTAAACCAGCAGCTCACCTCCCCACTAAACCAGCAGCTCACTGGCCCACAAAACCAGCAGCTCACTGGCGTACTCAACCAGCAGCTCACTGGCCCACACAACCAGCAGCTCGCCTTTCCAGCGAATCAGAGTGTTAAAGTGAGGGGAGTAGGGTATATCAGCGTTAGTGAGGGGTGTATGGAATAAAAGTGTTACAGTGAGGAGTGTGAGGTATATCAGTGTTACAGTGAGGGGTGTGGGGTCTTTCAGTGTTACAGTGAGGGGTGTGGGGTATTTTAGTGTTACAGTGAGGGGTGTGGGGTATATCAGTGTTACAGTAAGGGGTGTGGGGTATATCAATGTTACAGTGAGGGGTATATCAGTGTTACAGTGAGGGCAGTGGGGTATATCAATGTTACACTGAGGGGTATATCAGTGTTACAGTTAGGGGTTTGGGGTATATCAGTGTTAGTGAGGGGTGTGGGGTATATCAATGCTACAGTGAGGGGTGTGGTGTATAACAGTGTTACAGTGATGGGTGTGGGGTATTTCAGTGCTGCAGTGAGGGGTGTGGGGTATATCAGTGTTACAGTGAGGGGTGTGGGGTATATCAGTGTTGGTGAGAGGTGTGGGGTATATCAGTGTTACAGTGAGGGGTGTGGGGTATATCAGCGTGTTACATTGAGGGGTGTGGGGTATATCAGTATTACAGTGAGGGGTGTCGGGTATATCAGTATTTCAGTGAGGGGTGTGGGGTATATCAGCGTTACAGTGAGGGGTGTGGGGTATATCAGCGTGTTACATTGAGGGGTGTGGGGTATATCAGTGTTACAGTGAGGGGTGTGGGGTATATCAGTGTTACAGTCAGGGGTGTGGGTTATATCAGTGTTACAGTGAGGGGTGTGGGGTATATCAGTGTTACAGTGAGGGGTGTGGGTATATCAGTGTTACATTGAGGGGTGTGGGGTATGTCAAGTTACAGTGAGGGGTGTGGGGTACATCAGTGTTAAAGTGAGGGGTGTGGGGTATATCAGTGTTTCAGTGAGGGGTGTGGGGTATATCAGTGTTACAGTGAGGGGTGTGCTGTATATCAGTGTTACATTGAGGGGTGTGAGGTATATCAGTGTTACAGTGAGGGGTGTGGGGTATATCATTGTTACAGTGAAGGGTATGGGGTATATCAGTTTCACAGTGAGGTGTGTGGGGTATATCAGTGTTACAGTGAGGGGTGTGGGGTATATTAGTGTTACAGTGAGGGGTGTGGGGTATATTAGTGTTACAGTGACGGGTGTGGGGTGTATTAGTGTTACAGTGAGGGGTGTGGGGTATATCAGTGTTACAGTGAGGGGTGTGGGGTATTTCAGTGTTACAGTGAGGGGTGAGGGTTATATCAGTGTTACAGTGAGAGGTGTGAGGTATATCAGTGTTACAGTGAGGGGTGTGGGGTATATCAGTGTTACGAGTGGGGTATATCAGTGTTAGAATGAGTGGTGTGGGGTATATCAGTGTTACAGTGAGGGGTGTGGGGTATATCAATTTTACAGTGAGGTGTGTGTGTTATATCAGTTTTACAGTGAGGGGTGTGAGGTATATCAGTTTTACAGTGAGGTGTGTGTGTTATATCAGTGTCACAGTGAGGGGTGTGGGGTACATCAATGTTACAGTGTGGTGTGTGTGTTATATCAGTGTCACAGTGAGGGGTGTGGGGTATATCAATTTTACAGTGAGGTGTGTGTGTTATATCAGTGTTACAGTGAGGGGTGTGAGGTATATCAGTTTTACAGTGAGGGGTGTGGGGTATATCAGTGTTACAGTGAGGGGTGTGGGGTATATCAGTGTTACAGTGAGGGGTGTGGGGTGCATCCGTGTTACATAGAAACATAGAAATTAGGAGCAGGAGTAGGCCATTCGGCCCGTCGAGCCTGCTGCACCATTCAATACGATCATGGCTGATCATCCAAATCCAGTACCCTATCCATGCTTTCTCACACAGAATCCCCATCGAGCCTGCACCGACACATATCCCACCCTATCCCCGTAACCCCACGTATTTAATTCCCCCTAACATATCCCTTCCTACCCTATCCCCGTAACCCCACATATTTAATCCCCCCCTAACACTAAGGGTCAATTTATCATAGCCAAATCAACCTAACCCGCACATGTTTGGACTGTGGGAGGAAACCGGAGCACCCGGAGGAAACCCACGCAGACAATGTGCAAACTCCACACAGACAGTCACCCGAGGCCAGATTCGAACCCGGGTCCCTGGCGCTGTGAGGCACCAGTGCTAACCACTATGCCACCGTGCTGCCCATAGTGAGGGGTGTGGGGTATATCAGTTTTACAATGAGGGGTGTGGGGTATATCAGTGTTAGTGAGGGGTGTGGGGTATATCAGTGTTACAGTGAGGGGTGTGGGGTATTTCAGTGTTACAGTGAGGGGTGTGGAGTATATCAGTGTTACAGTGAGGGGTGTGGGGTATATCAGTGTTACTGTGAGGGGTGTGGGTTATATCAGTGTTACAGTGAGGGGTGTGGGGTATTTCAGTGTTACAGTGAGGGGTGAGTGGTATATCAATGTTACAGTGTGGGGTGTGGGGTATATCAGTGTTACAGTGAGGGGTGTGGAGTATATCAGTGTTACAGTGAGGGGTGTGGGGTATATCAGTGTTACAGTGAGGGGTGTGGGGTATATCAGTGTTACAGTTAGGGGTGTGGAGTATATCAGTGTTACAGTGAGGGGTGTGGGATATATCAGTGTTACAGTGAGGGGTGTGGGGTATATCAGTGTTACAGTGAGGGGTGTGGGGTATATCAGTGTTACAGTGAGGGGTGTGGGGTATATCAGAGTGTTACAGTGAGGGGTGTGGAGTATATCAGTGTTACAGTGAGGGGTGTGGGGTATATCAGTGTTACAGTGAGGGGTGTGGGGTATATCAGTGTTACAGTGAGGGGTGTGGGGTATATCAGTGTTACAGTGAGGGGTGTGGGGTATATCAGTGTTACAGTGAGGGGTGTGGGGTATATCAGTGTTACAGTGAGGGGTGTGGGGTATATCAGTGTGTTACAGTGAGGGGTGTGGGGTATATCAGTGTTACAGTGAGGGGTGTGATGTATATCAGTGTTACAGTGAGGGGTGTGAGGTATATCAGTGTTACAGTGAGGGGTGTGGGGTATATCAGTGTTACAGTGAGGGGTGTGGAGTATATCAGTGTTGCAGTGAGGGGTGTGGGGTATATCAGTGTTACAGTGAGGGGTGTGGAGTATATCAGTGTGTCAGTGAGGGGTGTGGGGTATATCAGTGTTACAGTGAGGGGTGTGGGGTATATCAGTGTTACTGTGAGGGGTGTGGAGTATATCAGTGTTACAGTGAGGGGTGTAGGGTATATCAGTGTTACAGTGAGGGGTGTGGGGTATATCAGTGTTGCAGTGAGGGGTGTGGGGTATATCAGTGTTACAGTGAGGGGTGTGGTTTATATCAGTGTTACTGTGAGGGGTGTGGAGTATATCAGTGTTACAGTGAGGGGTGTAGTGTATATCAGTGTTACAGTGAGGGGTGTGGGGTATATCAGTGTTACAGTGAGGGGTGTGGGGTATATCAGTGTAACAGTGAGGGGTGTGGAGTATATCAGTGTTACAGTGAGGGGTGTGGGGTATATCAGTGTTACAGTGAGGGGTGTGGGGTATATCAGTGTAACAGTGAGGGGTGTGGGGTATATCAGTGTTACAGTGAGGGGTGTGGGGTATATCAGTGTTACAATGAGGGGTGTGGAGTATATCAGTGTTACAGTGAGGGGTGTGGGGTATATCAGTGTGTTACAGTGAGGGGTGTGGGGTATATCAGTGTTACAGTGAGGGGTGTGGGGTATATCCGTGTTACAGTGAGGGGTGTGGGGTATATCAGTGTTACAGTGAGGGGTGTGCGGTATATCAGTGTGTTACAGTGAGGGGTGTGGGGTATATCAGTGTTACAGTGAGGGGTGTGGGGTATATCCGTGTTACAGTGAGGGGTGTGGGGTATATCCGTGTTACAGTTAGGGGTGTGGGGTATATCAGTGTTACAGTGAGGGGTGTGGGGTATATCAGTGTTACAGTGAGGGGTGTGGGGTATATCAGTGTTACAGTGAGGGGTGTGGGGTATATCAGTGTTACAGTGAGGGGTGTGGAGTATATCAGTGTTACAGTGAGGGGTGTGGGGTATATCAGTGTTACAGTGAGGGGTGTGGGGTATATCAGTGTTACAGTGAGGGGTGTGGGGTATATCAGTGTTACAGTGAGGGGTGTGAGGTATATCAGTGTTACAGTGAGGGGTGTGGGGTATATCAGTGTTACAGTGAGGGGTGTGGGGTATATCAGTGTTACAGTGAGGGGTGTGGAGTATATCAAAAGGGGATTGGATAAGTGGGACTTGCTGAAGTGCTCTTGCAGAGAGCCGGCACGGCCTCGATGGGCCGTAAGGCCTCCTTCTGTGCTGTAACCATTCTATGATTCTATAGAGCCAGAGATGTACAACAATAACTTGTATTTAAATAGCACCTTTAACGTAGTAAAACGTCCCAAGTCGCTTCACAGGAGTATTTTAAGACAAACAATTTTGACATTGAGCCACATCAGGATAAATTCGGACAGGTGACTAAAAGCTTGGTCAAAGTGGAAGGTTTTAATGAGCGTCTTCAAGGAGGAAAGAGAGGTAGCGAGGCGGAGAGGTTTAGGCTGGGAATTCCAGAACTTAGGGCCTAGGCAACAGAAGGCACGGCCACCAAATGTTGAGCGATTATAATCAGGGATGCTCAAGAGGGCAGAATTAGAGGAGCGCAGATATCTCGGGGGGTTTGTGGGGCTGAAGGAGATTAGAGATAGGAAGGGGCGAGGCCATGGAGGGATTTGAAAACAAGGATGAGAATTTTGAAATCGAGGTGCTGCTTAACCGGGAGCCAGTGTAGGTCAGCGAGCACAGGGGAGATGGGTGAACGGGACTTGGTGCGAGTTAGGACACGGGCAGCCGAGTTTTGGATGACCTCAAGTTTACATAGGGTGGAATGTGGGAGGCCAGCCAGGAGTGCGTTGGAATAGTCAAGTCTGGAAGTAACAAAGGCATGGATGAGGGTTTCAGCAGCGGATGAGATGAGCAAGGGCGGAGACGGGTGATGTTACGGAGGTGGAAGTAGGCGGCCTTTGTTATGCTGCGGATATGTGGTCGGAAGCTCAATTCAGGGTCAAATATGACACCAATGTTGCGAACAGTGTGGTTCAGCCTCAGACAGATGTTAGAGAGAGGGATTGAGTCTGTGGCAAGGGAACGGTTTTTGTTGGCAGGGACCGAAAACAATGGCTTCGGTCTTCCCAATATTTACTTGGAGAAACTTTTGCTCATGTCGGTCAAGCAGTCTGACAATTTAGACACCGTGGAGGGGTCGAGAGAAGAGGTAGTGAGGTAGAGCTGGGTGTCGTCAGCGTACATGTGGGAACTGACTGTGTTTCTGGATGATTTCACCAAGTGGCAACGTGTAGATGAGAAATAGGAGGGGGCCAAGGAGAGATCCTTGGGGGACAACAGAGGTAACGATGTGGGAGAGGGAAGAGAGGCTAACTGGTATTCTGATCCTTTCCGCACAGTATGATCCCAGCCCCAGACGTATCCCTCACTGCAGAGAGAGAGAGAGAGGCAGAGACAGTGAGGGAGCAGATACGTAGAGAAGGAAAGAAATACTGGGGTAGAGTTTGTCGTTTAGTAGGTGCTAAAGTACAAACCGGGTAATTGTGAATCAGCCACCCATTGTACACCGATGGAAATAAAACTCGGGAGAGATGTAGGGCAGGATCCAGTTCATTCCCGGAGACGGGGCTGATTGTACACCCTGTGTTCATGCCCAGTGAGACTGCACACCAGGAGCAGAGCATGGTCAATGTGAACCTGTGACACCTCGAGTGGGAGGGGTTCCGGCCGCTTTGTGACATCGTTCCAAGCTGCTGTGTGATGTCACCTGGAGACAGGGCCCCGCCCCTGGTTACGGCCCATCAGTGGGATGTCGGTGTGGGAGGAGCTGGAGTGACAGCTGACACTGGGGGTGAGTTTAGTCCCAATAAACAGGGCAATGGACAGAAAAGAACTATTCAATATTAAAGTAAGTAATTCAAACACCCTGATTAATTGCAAAAATAATCAAATTGAATATATTTATGGTCACAAAAATGCTCCCCCTGTATTCTGGGATTAATATGAATCGTTTTTCTATTGACAGTCTCTGGGAGTGAGCAATATCTCAGGAAGGTTGAGAGAGAGAAGTCGAATCATCGCCTCACTGACTGGGACTGGAGAAATGTCGCTGCCTTCACCGAGCAGATCTGGTGGGATCGAGACCCCCAGTGTCGGAGACGGGATAAAACGGGAAGCTTCAACAATGATTGGAAAGGTGAGGAACTTTACTGAGAATCCCATCAGTCCAGGATTTTGCTGAGGTGAGAGTCTAACCAGATACTGGGAGCTGTTCAACATCTGCCGTCAGGCTCGGCCTTTGATGTGGCAAGTTGAGCGGAGCTTAACTCGGAGATAAACCTTGCCCGTACCTCACCCGGGAGTGTTTGACACTTGCATGTAGTGTGATCTTTATTCTGTATTCATCCCATGCTGTACCCGAGCTGGTTGTGCTTCATTGGGTAGTGTCAAGGGAGCTGTACGCTGCACATGCTGTATTAGAGGGAGCTTTGCATGTCACCCGCGCTGTACCTGCCCTGCGAGTGTTTGAGTGGACAGGGCAGAGGAAGGTTTAGTCTGTATCTCTCTATCTAACCCGTGCTGTTCGTGCCCTTGGACTGTTTGATTGGGCATTGTAAAGGGAGCTTTACTCTGTATCTCTCTATCCAACCCGTGCTGCACCTGCCCTTGGACTGTTTGATTGGGCAGTGTAAAGGGAGCTTTACTCTGTATCTCGAGATCTAACCCGTGCTATACCTGCCCTTGGACTGTTTGATTGGGCAGTGTAAAGGGAGCTTTACTCTGTATCTCTCTATCTAACCCGTGGGGTACCTGCCCTTGGACTGTTTGATTGGGCAGTGTAAAGGGAGCTTTACTCTGTATCTCTCGATCTAACCCGTGTTGTACCTGCCCTTGGATTATTTGATTGGGCAGTGTAAAGGGAGCTTTACTCTGTGTATAACTCATGCTACATGCAGGGAGCTTGTGGCAAATGGAATTCAATCCGGAGGCTTGTGAGGTAATGCATTTGGGGAGGGCTAACAAGTCAACGGATCCTACACTGAGGAACGTAGGAAGAGGAGTAGGCCATTCAGCCCCTCGAGCCTGTTGCCCCATTCAATGCGATCATTGACTGATCTGCGATGTAACTCCATAAACCCACGTTTGGCCCATATCCCTTCATACCTTTGGTTAACAAAAAGCAATAAATCTCCCATTTAAAATTAACAATTTATCTAGCGTCCACTTCCGTTTGTGGAAGAGTGTTCCAAATTTCTCCCACTTTGTGTGTCGAAGTGTTTCCTAATTTCACTCCTGAAAGGACTGCCTCCAATTCTTAGACTGTGCCTCCAGTCTTAGTAACCCCACCAATGGAAATAGTTTCTCGCTATCAACTCTATCTGTTCCCCTTAATATCCTGAACACTTCGCTCAGATCACCCCTTAACATTCTAAATTCTAGGGAATAGTACCCTAATTTGTGTAATCTCTCCTCGTAACTTAACCCTTGAAGTCTGGGTATCATTCTGGTAAACCTGCGCTGCACTCCCTCCAAGGCCAATATATCCTTCCTAAGGTGTGGTGCCCAGAACTGCTCAGAGTACTCCAGGTGTGGTCTAACCAAGGTTTTGTATAGCTGCAGAATAACTTCTACCCCTTGTAATCTAGTCCTCTAGATATAAAGACAAGCTTTCCATGAGCCTTTTTGATTATTTTCTGTACCTGTCCATGACATTTTAATGATCTATGTACCTGGACCCCCCAAGTCTCTTTGGACATCCACTCTTTTTAGCTTTTCACCATTTAGGAAGTAACCTGTTCTATCCTTTTAGGGTCCAAAGTGGATGACCTCACATTTGCTTACATTGAAATCCATTTGCCATAGTTTTGCCCATTCCCTTAATCTGTCAATATCCCTTTGTAATTTTATGGTTTCACCTACACTGCTTACAATGCTGCCTATCTTTATGTCATCGGCAAATTTGGGTATATGTCTTTCTATGAGATCACTTAAGTCATTAATAATTATTGTGAATAGCTGAGGCCCCAAAACACAGCCCTGCCGGACACCACGAGTCACATCCTGCCAATTTGAGTACCTACCCATTATCCCTACGCTGTATCCTGACGCTTTATAAAGGGTTATAAAGGATTATGCTGGGTTATAAATTACTATAAATGAATATAAAGTATTATAATGATATATAAATGTTGATTTTAGAATATAAAGTGTTATGATGAATTGTTAAGGAATATAAAGGGTGGTAATGATCGAGAAAGGCTTATAAAGTGTTATAATGATTGACAAAGGATTATAAAGGGATTTGAATGGGGTACAAAGTGATGCAAAATATTATAAAGGGACATGACCCTTTATAAATCATTATAATCCTTAATAACCCGTTATACACCTTTTGTAAATGTTTATTAAGGATTCTAACGTTATAAAGAGTTATAAGGCTCCCACTACACTGTCCCATCAAACAGTCCCAGTGCAGGTACAGCATTTGTTAGATACTTAGTAAAGATCCCTCTGCACGGTCCCATCAAACACTCGCAGGTGAGGTACAGCATGGGTTAGATATAGAGTAAAGCGCACAATACACTGGCCGTCAAGCACTCCCAGGGCAGGTACTGCAAGGATTAGATACATAGTAAAGAGCCCTCTGCACAATCCCATCAAACACTCCCAGGGCAGGTACAGCAAGGTTTAGATACAGAGTAAAGAGCCATATACACAATCCCATCAAACACTCCCAGGGCAGGTACAGCAAGGGTTAGATACAGAGTAAAGCTGCCTCTACACTGTCCCAAAAGACACTTCCAGGGCAGGTACAGCAAAGTTTAGATACAGAGTAAAGCTCCCTCTACACTGTCCCATCAAACACTCCGAGGGCAGGTACAGCACGGTTTAGATACAGAGTAAAGCTTCCTCTACACTGTCCCATCAAACACTCCCAGGGCAGGTACAGCACGGTTTAGATACAGAGTAAAGCTCTCTCTGCACTGCGCCAACAACGATTCCCAGACAGCTACAGCACTAGTTAGATGTAGAATAAAGCTCCCTCTGCACTGTCGCATCAAACATTTCCAGGGCAGGTACAGCACGGGTTAGATACAGAGTACAGCTTCGCTACACTGTCCCAACACACACTCCCAGGGCAGGTACAGCAATGGTTAGAGATAGAGTAAAGCTCCCACTGCACTGACCCATAGAAACATAGAATCTAGGAGCAGGAGTAGGCCATTCGGCCCGTCGAGCCTGCTCCACCATTCAATACGATCATGGCTGATCATCCAAATCCAGTACCCTGTCCCTGCTTTAATCCCCACAGTACACATATCCCACCCTACCCCCATAACCCCACGTATTTAATTCCCCCTGACATATCCCATCCTATCCCCATAACCCCACATATTTAACCCCCCCCGAACACTAAGGGTCAATTTATCATAGCCAAATCAACCTAACCCACACATTTTTGGACTGTGGGAGGAAACCGGAGCACCCGGAGGAAACCCACGCAGACACGGGGAGAATGTGCAAACTCCACACAGACAGTTACCCGAGGTCAGATTCGAACCCGGGTCCCTGGCGCTGTGAGACACCAGTGCTAACCACTATGCCACCGTGTTGCCCATCAAACACTCGCAGGGCAGTTAGTGCATGGGTTAGCTACAGAGTAAAGCTCCCGCTACACTTTCCCATCAAACACTCGCAGCGCAGGTACAGCACTAGGTTGGATGCAGAGTAACGCTTCCTCTACACTGTCCCATCAAATATTCCCAGGCGTGTACAGCCCGTGTTAGATACTGACTATAGCTCCCTGTATACTGTCATTTCGAACACTCCCAGGCCAGGTACTGCACGGAATCGATACAGAGTAAAGCTCCCTCTACACTGCCCCATCAAACACTCCCACGGCAGGTACAGCACGGGTTAGATACTGCGTTAAGCTCCCTGTATACTATCACATTAAACACTCCCAGGTCTGGAACAGCACGGGTTAGATACAGAGTAAAGACCCCTCTATCCAGTTCCAACAAACACTCCCAGGCCAGGTACTGCACGGGTTAGATACAGAGTATAGCTCACTATATATTGTGCCATCAAACACACTAAGGGCGGACACAACAATGGTTAGATATAGAGTAGAGCTCCCTCTACACTGTCCCAACAAACAATCCCGGGGCAGGTGCAGCATGGATTAGAAATGGAATGAAGCTCCCACTACACTGTTGCATCAAACACTCCCAGGGCAGGGACAGCACAGGTTAGTCACAGAGTAAAGTTCCCTCTACACTGTCCCATCAAACACTCCCAGGACAGGTACAGCACAGGTAAGATGCAGAGTAAAGATCCCTCTACAGAATCCCAGGGCAGATACTGCAATGGTTAGATATAGAATAAAGCACCCTCTACTCTGTCCCATCAAACACTCGCAGGGCAGGTAATACACGGGGTTGGATACAGAGTAAAGCTCCCTCAACACTGTCCCATCAAACACTCCCAGGGCAGGTACAGCCCGCGTTAGATACCGAATAAAGCTCCCTCTACACTGTCCCATCAAACACTCCCAGGTCAGCTACTGCTTAGGTAAGATACAGAGTAAAGCTCCCTCTACACTGTCACATCAAACACTCCCAGGGCAGGTACAGCAAGGGTTGGATACAGAGTAAAGCTCCCTCTACACTGTCCCATCAAACAGCACCATGGCAGGTACAGCACGGGGTTACATGCAGAGTAAAGCTCCCTCTACACCGTCCCATCAAACACTCCCAAAGCAGGTACAGCACAGGTAAGATGCAGAGTAAAGCTCCCTCTACACTGTCCCATCAAACACTACCAGGACAGGTACAGCACAGGTAAGATGCAGAGTAAGGATCCCTCTACAGACTCCAATCATACACTCCCAGGGCAGGTGCTGCAATTGTTAGATATCGAATAAAGCTCCCTCTACACTGACCCATCAAACACTCGCAGGGCAGTTACAGCACAGGTTAGATGCAGAGTAAAGCTCCCTCTACACTGCCCCATCGTACACTCGCAGGACAGGTACAGCACGGGTTAGGTACAGAGTAAAGCTTCCTCTACACTTTCCCACGAAACACTCCCAGGTCAGCTACAGCTCAGGTAAGATACAGAGTAAATCTTCCTCTACACTGACCCATCAAACTTTCTCAGGCAGGAACAGCCCACGTTAGATACCGAATAAAGCTCCCTCTACACTGTCCCATCAAACACTCCCAGGGCAGGTACAGCACGGGTTAGATACAGAGTAAAGCTCCCTCGACACTGGCCCATCAAACACTCCCATTTCAGGTACAGCACAGGTAAGATACAGAGTAAGGTTGCCTATACATGTTGCATCAAACACTCTCAGACCAGTTACAGCACCGGTTAGATGCAGAGTCAAGATCTCTCTACAGAATCCCATCAAACACTCCCAGGGCAGGTACAGCAATGGTTAGATGCAGAGTAAAAATACCTCTACAGAATCCCATCAAACACTCCCAGGGCAGGTACAGCAATGGTTAGATACAGAGTAAGGCTCCCTCTAAACTGCCCCATCAAACACTCCCAGGGCAGGTACAGCACGGGTTAGATACAGAGTAAAGCTCCCTCTACACTCTCCCATCAAACAGCCCCATGGCAGGTACAGCACGGGGTTAGATATAGAGTCAAGCTCCCTCTACACTGTCCCATCAAACACTCGCAGGACAGTTAGTGCATGGGTTAGGTACAGAGTAAAGCTCCCGCTACACTGTCCCATCAAACACTCCCAGGGCAAGTACAGCACTGGGTTGGATGCAGAGTAAATATTGCTCTACACTGTCCCATCAAATATTCCCAGGCATGTACAGCCCGTGTTAGATACTGACTATAGCTCCCTGTATAGTATCAAATCAAACACTGCCAGGCCAGGTACTGCACGGTAAGATGCAGAGTAAAGCTGCCTCTACACTTTTGCATCAAACACTCCCAGGTCAGGTACAGCATGGATTAAATACAGAGTAAAGCTCCCTCTAGACTGCCGCATGAAACACTCCCAGGGCAGGTACAGCACGGGTTAGATACTGAGTAATGCTCCATATATACTATCACATCAAACACTCCCAGGTCTGGAACAGCACGGGTTAGATACAGAGTATAGCTCACTATACATTGTGCTATCAAACACACCAAGGGCAGACACAACAATGGTTAGATACAGATTAGAGCTCCCTCTACACTGTCCCAACAAACAGTCCCGGGGCAGGTGCAGCACAGGTTAGTTACAGAGTAAAGTTCCCTCTATACTTTCCCATCAAACACTCAGAGTTTAGGTACAGCACAGGTAAGATGCAGAGTAAATCTACCTATACACTGTCCCATCAAACACTCCCAGGACTGGTACAGCACAGGTAAGATGCAGAGTAAAGATCCCTCTGCAGAATCCCATCATACACTCCCAGGGCAGGTACTGCAATGGTTAGATATAGAATAAAGCACCATCTAAACTGTCCCATCAAACACTCGCTGGGAAGTTAGTGCATAGGTTAGTTACAGAGTAAAGATCCCTCTGCACTGTCCCATCAAACGCTCCCAGGGCAGGTACAGAACAGGTAAAATGCAGAATATAGCTCCCTCTACACTGCCCCATCAAACAGTCGCAGGGCACGTCGTGCACGGGTTAGGTACAGAGTAAAGCTCCCTCTACACTGCCTCATCAAGCACTCGCAGGGCAGGTCGTGCACGGGGTTAGATACAGAGTAAAGCTCCCTCTACACTGTCCTATCAAACACTCCCAGGGCAGGTGCAGCACGGGTTAGATACAGAGTAAAGCTCCCTCTACACTGTCCCATCAAACACTCCCAGGGCAGGTACAGCACGGGTTAGATACAGAGTAAAGCTTCCTCTAAACTGTCGCATCAAACTTTCTCAGGCAGGTACAGCCCGTGTTAGATACCGAATAAAGCTCCCTCTACACTGTCCCCTCAAACACTCTCAGGGCAAGTAATGCATGGATTAGGTACAGAGTAAAGCTCCCTTTACACTGTCGTATCAAAAACTGCCAGGGCAGGTACAGCACCGGTTAGACACAGAGTAAAGCTCCCTCTACACTGTCCCATCAAAAAGCCCCATGGCTGGTACAGCACGGGGTTAGATACAGAGTAAAGCTCCCTCTACACTGTCACATCAAACACTCCCAGGGCAGGTACAGCACGGGTTAGATACAGAGTAAAGCTGCATCTACACTGTCCGATCAAACACTCCCAGGGCAGGTACAGCACTGTTTTGAAAGAGTAAAAATCCCTCATCACTGTAGCATTACATACTCGCAGGGCAGGTAGTGCACGGGTTAGGTACAGAGTAAAGCTCCCTCTACAAAGACTTATCGAACACTCTCAGGGCAGGTACAGCACAGGGATTGATGCAAAGTAAAGCTTCCTCTGCACTGTCCCTTCAAATATTCCCAGGAAGATACAGCACGGGTTACATACAGAGTAAAGCTTCCTCTACAAAGATCCTTCAAATATTCCGAGGGCAGGTACAGCACGGGTTAGATACAGCGTAAAACTCCCTCTGCACTGTCCCATCAAACAGTACCATGGCAGGTACAGCACAGGGTTAGATACAGAGTAAAGCTCCCTCTACACCGTCCCATCAAACACTCCCAGGGCAGGTACAGCACTGTTTTGAAAGAGTAAGCTCCCTCATTACTGTAGCATTAAATACTCGCAGAGCAGGTAGTGCACGGGTTAGGTACAGAGTAAAGCTCCCTCTACAAAGACCTGTCGAACACTCCCAGGGCAGATACAGCACGGTTTAGATACAAAGTATAGCTCCCTCTACCCTGTTCCATCAAATTAGAGAGATGAATGCGTAGCTCAAAGACTGGTATGGGAGAAATTGGTTTCGCTTCCTGGGGCACTAGCACCAGTACTGGGGAAAGTGGGAACTGTACCGTTGGGTTGGTCTTCACCTGAACCGTGCTGGGACCAGTGTTCTGGCGAGTCATATAACTAGGGCGGTAGAGAGGGCTTTCAACTAAATATTGGGGGCCAGGGATCAAATCTGGGAAGATGTGGTAAATCAAAGAGTAGAAACAAGACAAGAGAGAAAGGTATTAATATGGGAAATGATAAGCAGACCGAGACGGGAAGGGATAGAGAGTACAAATCTAAGAGTAAATCAATAGATAAGGCTAAAGGTTACAAAAATAACAAAAGGACAAAACTAAAGGCTCTGTATCTGAATGCACGAAGCATTCGAAACAAAACAGATGAACTGATGGCGTAAATAGAATTAAATAAGTACAATCTGATAGCTATTACAGAGACATGGCTGCAGGATGACAAACATTGGGACCTGAATATTGAAGGGTACATGATATTTAGGAAAAAGTGGAGGGGTGGCTCTGTAAATTAATAATGGTATTAGCGCAATAGAGGGATGACTAAAGTTCAGGAAACCAGGATGCAGAAGCGGTTTGGGTAGAGATGAGAAATGATGAAGGCAAGAAGTCACTTGTGGAAGTGGTGTACAGGCCCCCTAACAGTAACCACACGTTAGGATGGAGTATCAAGGAAGAAATAATGGGAGCTTGTCAGAAAGGTACGGCAATAATCATGGGGGATTTTAATCTACATATAGAATGAAAAATCAGATGGGCAAAGGTAGCCTAGATGAGTTCATAGAATGTTTTTGGGACAGTTTCTTAGAACACGTTCTGCAGCCAACCAGAGAGCAGGCTATAGTAGACCTGGTATTGTGAAACAAGATAAGATTAATTAATGACCACATAGTGAAGGTGCCCCTAGGTCGCAGCGATCATAATATGATTGAATGTTACATTCAGTTTGAGGGAGAGAAGAGTTGGTCCAAGACTAGTTTTTTTAACTTAAATAAGGGCAATTATGAGGGCATGATAGCAGAGCTAGCTAAAGTGAACTGGCAAACTAGAGTAAGCGATAGGTCAATAGAGCTGCAGTGGCAGACATTTAATGGGATATTTCAGAATACACAGAATAGATCCATTCCAACGAGAAAGGAAAATACCAAGGGGAGGACCCACCATCCGTGGTTACCTAAAAAAGTTAAAGATAGTATCAAACTTAAAGATAAAGCATATAATTGTGCAAAGATGGGTGGCAGGTCAGAAGATTGGACAGAATATAAACAAACAGCAACGAATTACTAAAAGATTAATAAGGAGAGAAAAATTAGAGTACGAGAGAAAGCTAGCTAGAAATATAAAAACAGATAGTAAGAGTTTCTATCGATATTCTAAAAAGAAAAGAGTTCACAAAGGGAGCGTTGGTGCTATAAAAAGTGAGTCTGGGGAATTAATAATGGAAAATAAGGAGATGGCAGTTGAATTGAACAGGTATTTTGCATCGGTCTTCACTATAGAGGATACAAGTAACATTCCAGAAACAGCTGTAGATCAGGAAATGGAAGGGAGGGAGGAAGTCAGGAAAATTACAATCACCAGGGAAGTAGTAATGAGGAAATTGTTGGAGATGCGGGCTGACAAGTCCCCGAGTCCTGATGGACTTCATCCTAGGGTCTTAAAAGAAGTAGCTAGTGAGATAGTTGATGCGTTGGTTTTAATTTTCCAAAATTCCCTAGATTCGGGGAAGGTTCCATTAGATTAGAAAATAGCGATTGTAACTCCTTCATTCAAAAAGGGAGGGAGACAGAAAGCAGGAAACTACAGGCCAGTTAGCTTAACACCTGTCTTAGGGAAGATGCTAGAAACTATTATTAAAGACGTTATAGCAGGGCACTTGTAAAAGTTCAAGGTAATCAGGCAGAGTCAGCATGGTTTTGTGAAAGGGAAATCATGTTTAACCAATTTATTGGAGTTCTTTGAGGAAGTAACATGTGCTGTGGATAAAGGGGAACCGGTGGATGTACTGTACTTAGAATTCCAGAAGGCATTTGATAAGGTGCCACATCAAAGGTTATTTCGGAAAATAAAAGCTCATGGTGTAGGGGGTAACATATTGGCATGGATAGAAGATTGGCTAGCTAACCGGAAACAGAGTGTAGGCATAAATGGGTCATTTTCTGCTTAGCAAATGTAATGTGTAGTGTGCCACAGGGATAATGCTGGGGCCTCAACTTTTTACAATTTATATAAATGTCTTGGATGAAGGGATCGAAGGTATGGTTGCTAAATTTGCTTATGACAAAAAGATAGGTAGGAAAGTAAATTGTGAAGAGGACATATGGTGGCTACAAAGGTATCTGGGCACTGGTGAGACCACACCTCGAGTACTGTGTACAGTTTTGGTCGCCTCATCTGAGGAAAGATGTTCTTGCCATGGAGGGGGTGCAGCGGCGATTCACCAGGCTGATACCAGGAATGGCGGGATTGACCTATGAGGAGAGACTATGTAGTTTAGGGATGTACACACTGGAGTTTAGAAGATTGAGAGGGGACCTCATAGAAGTGTATAAAATTCTGACAGGTCTAGACAGACTAGATGCAGAAGGAATGTTTCCCTTGGCGGGTGAGAACAGAACTAGAGGACATAATTTAAGGATAAGGGCTAAACCATTTAGGACAGAAATGAGGGGGAATTTCTTCACTCAGAGGGTGGTGAACCTGTGGAACTCATTGCCACAGAGGGCAGTGTACGCCAGCTCATTAAATATATTTAAGAGGGAATTAGATGTATTTCTACAGGCAAAAGGGGTTAAGGGTTACGGAGAGAAGGCGGGGACGGGATACTGAATTGGAGGATCAGCCATGATCTCATTAAATGGCGGAGCAGGCTCGAAGGGCCGGATGGCCTACTCCTGCTCCTATCTTCTATGTATCTATGTATCTATGTATCTGAATAGGTTAAGTGACTGGGCAAAGATCTGGCAAATAGAGTATAATTTGTGAAAATGTGCAATTGTGCATTTTGGCAGGAAAAATAAAAAAGAAGCATATTATCTAAATAGTGAGAGATTGCAGAGCTTTGAGATGCAGAGGGTTCTGGGTGTCCTAGTGCATGAATCACAAAAGGTTAGTATGCAGGTACTGCGAGTAATTAGGACAGCTAATAGAATGTTAACGTTTATTGCGAGGGGAATTGAATACAAAAGTAGGGAGTTTATGCTTCAGTTATAGAGGGCATTGGTGAGACCACATCTGGAGTACTGAGTACAGTATTGGTCTCCTTATCTAAGGAAGGATGTAAATGCGTTGGAAGCAGTTCAGAGAAGGTTTACTAGACTAATACCTGGAATGGGCGGGTTGTCTTATGAGGAAAGGTTGGGCAGGCTAGGCTTGTATCCACTGGAGTTTAGAAGAGTAAGAGGTGACTTGATTGAAACCTATAAGATCCTGAGGGGTCTTGACAGGGTGGATGCGGAGAGGATGTTTCCTCTTGTGGGAGAATCTCGAATGAGGGGTCACTGTTTAAAGATAATGGAGCGCCCATTTTCGATAGAGATGAGGAGAATGTTTTTTCTCAGAGGGTCGTGAGTCTTTGGAACTCTCTTCCTCAGAGGGCGGTGGAAGCAGAGTCTTTGAATATTTTTAAGGCGGACGTAGATAGATTCTTGGTAAGCAAGGGGGTGAAAGGTTATCGGGGGTTGGACGGGAATGTGGAGTAATCAGATCAGCCATGATCTTATTGAATGGCGGAACAGGCTTGAGGGACCGAATGGCCGACTCCTGCTCCTAATTCGTATGTTCGTTATGTACCTGTCCCGGGGGGATTGGGATGGGCTTGGCCGCTTTAACATTTTTCCAGGCTGCTCTTTGATTGATTGGCTCCTTGCTCCTGTGTGATGTCACCTGGAGACAGAGCCCCGCCCCTGGTTACGGCCCATCTGTGGGATGTCAGTGTGGGAGGAGCTGGAGTGACAGCTGACACTGGCAGTGAGTTGAGTCCCAATAAACAGGGCAAAGGGCTGAAAGGGACAATTTAATATTAATGTAAGTAATTCAAACACACATTAGTTGCAAATATAATGAAATTAGATACAATCCCAGTCACAAAAACAGTCCCACTGTATTCCAGATAATGGACCTGGGATTAATATGAATCATTTTTCTATTGACAGTCTCTGGGAGTGAGCAATATCTCAGGAAGGTGGAGAGAGAGAAGTCGAATCATCGCCTCACTGACTGGGACTGGAGAAATGTCTCTGGTTTCACAGAGCAGATCTGGTGGGATCGAGATCCCCGTGTCGGAGACGGGATAAAACGGGAAGCTTCAGCAATGATTGGGAAGGTGAGGAACTTTACTGAGAATCCCATCAGTCCAGGATTCTGCCCAGGTGAGAGTCTAACCAGATACTGGGAGCTCTTCAACATCTGCCATCAGGCTCGGCCTTTGATGTGGCAAGTTGAGCGGAGCTTAACTCGCAGATAAACCTTGCCCGTACCTCACCCGGGAGTGTTTAACACTTACATGTAGAGGGATCTTTAATCTGTATTGACCCCATGCTGTAACTGAGCTGGTTTTGCTTCATTGCGTAGTGTCAAGGGAGCTGTACGCTGCATTGAACACATGATGTATCAGAGTTGGTTGTGTTGATGAACCAAATTGGAGGGAACTTTACCTGTACCTAACCCGTGCTGTACCTGCCCTGGGAGTGTTTGGTGGGGCAGTGTAGAGGGAGCTTTACTCTATCTATCCCACTGTACCTGCCCTGGGACTGTTTGGTGGGGCAGTGTCGAGGGAGCTTTATTCTTTATCTAACCCACTGTCCCTGCCCTTGGAATGTTGGGTGGGGCTGTACCCCACACCCCTCACTGTAACCCACTGATATACCTCACACCCATACCTGTGACACTCTGAAATAACTCACACACCTCACTGCAATACGCTGATATACCCCACACCACTCACTGTAACACTCTGATGTACTCCACACCAATCACTATAATAATCTGATATACCCCACACCCCTCACTATAACACTCTGATCTAAACCACACCCCTCACTGTAAACTCTGATATACCCCACACTCCTGATTATAACACTCTCTTACATACCCCAAGGAAGGCAAATCGTGTGCTGGCCTTCATTACAAGAGGATTTGAGTACAGGAGTAAAGAAGTCTTACTCCCTTTATATAGGCCTTGGTGATACCACATCTGGGGTACTGTGTACAATTTCGGTCTCCTTACCTAAGGAAGGATATACTTGCCATAGAGGGAGTGCAACGAAGGTTCACGAGATTGATTCCTGGGAAGGCGGGACAGTCATATGAGAAGAGATTGAGTGAACTAGGCCTGTATTCTCTTTAAATCAGAAGAATGAGTGGGGATCTTATTGAAGCATTAAAAATTATTACTGGGCTTGATAGGTTGGATGCTGGGAGAATGTTTCCCTTGGCTGGGGAGTCTAGAACCAGGGGCCACAGACTTATGATAAAGGGTAGGCCTTTCAGGACTGAGATGAGATGCATAGAAACATAGGGGGAAAAATTAGGTCGCGCCCCGTTTGGGGCACAAATATCGTCTGGACGCAAAAATTAGTGCCTGGTGCTAATTATCGCCACTGATTGGAAACTGCACTTTTACCGCCCCGGGAGGTGAGTGGAGTGCTAAATCAGGCGCTGCACACCTGTCTTAAGGCGCAAAGGCCGAGCAGTGAGGCGCTAACTCAGCGTGCGAGCACAGCGCAGGTGCTGCCAGTTAGCGAGGGAACACAGACACACTGGCGCCGGCCAGTTCTTAAAGCGGGGGGGCCAACTTGCTCCCCAGCCACACCCTGCTCGTTGCAGCCTTGAATCTCGGCCTGGAGAGACCTGTGAATCCATTTTGCTGCCAAGGATGGAGAGGGTGAGAGAACGAGCTCAGCGCCTCACCGAGCGGGCCTTGGATGCTCTGGTTGGCGCGGTGGAGCGCAGAAGATCTATAATCTTCCCTGAGAGTGGCAGGAGGCCTTTGCCACGAGAGTACAGAAGAGTGTGGAGGGAGGTGGCTCAGAGCGTCTCCTCCAGGAGCATGGTGCCCAGGACCCATGTTCAATGCCGCAAAAAGTTCAACGACCTCACTCGGGTCGTCCGGGTGAGTGGCTTTTTCTCAATACTTCTCCATCCCTCCATCTCAACCTCACTCTATGGCCAGAGGGTCTTAAAACCCCAATGCACAACACTCATCCAACACCTATGGCCCTTTCATGAAACACACACACACATTCCACACTTTGCATACAGTAAGGGCTATTCACCTTTGGGAGGCACATCAGGCAAGACCATGGCTGTATATTTACTCAGACGCTGTCCTTTTTCTTGCAGGCCAAGCTGGCGCATAATAGGAGACAGCAGCAACGGACAGGTGGAGGGCGGCCTCAGCTGCAACCTCTCAGCGATCTTGAGGAGCGCGTCCACAGGATTGTGGCAAGCCGGGTGATCGGGCCCGTCGCCACTGGAGACGCCGACCCCGTTCTTGACAGCAATGGTAAGGTCATCACCTTTTTGTCCTCTGTCCTTCCACTTGTCCCTCACAACACCAGCCTTTGACACTTTCAATCCAACTTGCTAACTCGCTGCACTTATTCCTCCCTTACTGCCACCCTGTCCACACGCTAAAGTCACTCTTGTACCTCCCTGCTTTCAGATGGTGATTCACCAGCTGAGGAGACGGGCCCTGAAGCTGCCAGTGGGAGTGAAGCTGCAGCCGAGGAGGAAGAGGAAGCCGGAGCATCAGTGCCACCCTCTCCCGAGGAAGCCCATGCCCACACTGGGAACACGCCTTCCCTGGAGGGGAGCAGGGGGGAAGGGTCTGATGAGGGTGAAGCTCCAGGACCCAGCGGGCTGCAGCAACGCCATGGGGGTAGGGAAGAACGGGGGCCTTCTCCCCAGAGGGAGAGTATGCCAGCGACTCCTACTGCAATGGACGCAGAGGAGGAGCGGCTGATCGCAGAAATGAACACGCAGGCGGTGTGCATGCACACTGAGCTCATGGGTGCAGTGGGAAGGGTGCCCGAATGCATTGAGTCACTGGCAAGGAGTGTGGAGCACTTCGCTGTAGCACAGGCGGATGCCACACTAAAGCTTAGTGCTGCAATTCAGTCACTGACTGCCGTGATCCCATCTCTGACTGCTCTCATGCAGACTCAGATTGAGGCCACGCGAGCACTGACTGCTGCCAACCTCGATGGTTCGTTCACAGGTCCCCGGGGCTCCCACAGATTGTGCTCCAGCAGATTGCTCCGGATGCTGAAGTGCTGCCCCGTGGGAGTGCCAGTGTGTCGGGCGAGCAGGGAGTTGCTTTCCTCTCTCACGATGACAGCATTCCTGCTGCCAACACTGTCACTTCTCCACTGCACTTGCCACCGCCTGTAGGACAGACTGCTGCCGCCCATGCAGAGTTGGTGCAGTCTGCAGCCGGGCCCTCCAGGCCCAGAACTGGTCGAGGCCGTCCTTCAGGGGCATCTGCAGTGTCAGGGTCTGACAATCAGCAGCCTTACACCAGCCTTGCTGCAGCCACTGAGGTCCCATTACGGAGGAGCAGTAGGGTTAGAAGGGGGGAAGTGCGCAAGGGAAGGAGATCACCCTCGAAGGGCAAAAAGTAGGAGGTGTGACAAAATGCTGGTCATTTTTTTATTAAAGGCCGAGGTTCGTGGTCCAACTTTTGTTTAGTGTTTTGGACATTATCTCCAGGTTGTGAGAACCAGTTATGTTAATGACTGTTTTTTTGTGTTTATTTCTATGAGTTTGTCATGAGGAAATGACACACACAGAGTTTGTAAAATAAATACGTTTTTGTATTCAAAATATACATGTTTGGTGTTTGGAATCATTGGTGCCTTGGCCGGCTTAGGGGTTGCGTGCTGGGTTCATTGATGTTGTTAGCAATGGCAGAAGCCATTTCCACAGCAGAGGCCCTAGAAGCGGCTTGCTATCAGCCGTTGACGGACGGCCCTTGCAGTTTCACCATTGTGGGCCGCCCTCCCGCCTTGGTGCTGCTGATGATCATCCTCCTCGTCCTCTTCCTCCTCTTCCTCCTCCTCCTCTGGTGGTGCTCCAAGGCCTGGTGGCATTGGCTGGGTCCTGACGATTGCCATGTTATGCAACATGCAGCACACAACTACGAAGTTGGATACTCGCTCAGGCGAGTACTGCAGGGCTCCTCCTGAATGGTCGAGACAGCGGAACCGTTGCTTCAGCACGCCGATTGTGCGCTCAATGATGTTCCTGGTAGCTTGATGGCTCTCGTTGTACCGCAGCTCAGCAGGGGTGTTGGGCGTACGGAGCGGTGTCATCAGCCAGGTGCTCAATGGATACCCCTTGTCCCCGAGAAGCCAACCAACTGGCTGATGCGGTGCCTCGAAAAGTTCTGCCACAGTAGTCTGGCGCAGGATGAAAGCATCGTGGCAGCTGCCAGGATAGTGGGCATTGACAGCGAGTATCAGCTGTCTGTGGTCACAGACCAACTGAACATTCAAGGAATGGAACCCCTTTCTGTTCCGGAAATCCTCGGCATTCTCATGTGGAGCACGCAAAGCCACATGCGTGCAGTCAATGGCGCCCTGCACCATGGGGAAGCCCGCTATCCTCGCAAAGCCCAGAGCGCGGTCACGTTGCTTGTCTGGGGTCATGGGGAAAGAGATGAACTCTCGTCTCCTTTTAAAGAGGGCATTTGTGACCTGCCGGATGCAGCAATGCACCGCGAACTGGGAGATATTGGGGAGGTCCCCAGCAGCAGCTTGAAATGAGCCAGTAGCATAGAACTTGAGAGCCACTGTGACCTTCACTGCTACCGTCAGAGACGTCCTGGACCTCAGTTGAGGCTGCAGATCTGGCTGCAGCAGGTGGCAGAGCTCAGTGACCACCTCCTTGCTGAATCGCAGCCATTGCAAACACAACTCCTCAGACAAATGAATGTAGGAGAGCTGTTCAGGATATACCCTGGGAGGGTAAGCTCTCCTGTACAGACGCCAGTTGGCCCTCCTCCGTCTGGCCATCATTGCCACTCTCTCTCTGCGTCTATGTGTCCTCCGATTCAGCTGGAGCAGGACAACGCCCACATTCAGTGCAGCCCCCATAGTCTCTTTGCAAGCAAAGTTATGAAGGACAGCAACCAAAGTACCAGCGAAGTTAGGATCAGTAGGCAAAATTACCTCACAAAGCGTTGACTCAATGCAGAAGTCTCTCTTTCTCTCTCAGAACGAGTGGTGCAAAAATGTCAACCACAGAAAAAGACAGGAAGAGGCCCCCTTTAAATAGCGCCCCCCCAGCCCCACAGCGATTGATAGCGTTCCAGTCTTCCGGTCGTTGGATGCGCCAGGCGGTAAGGCAGGGGGCGCCACTCAATTTCTGCTCCGGGGCGCCACAAGGGCGTTGCACCATGGAATGACGTCACAATCTGCGCGCGCAGGTGGTCGCAGCGGTAAAGTTTAACGCCGCCGCACAATGTTTAGTTAAGTTCCCGAGCGGCGCAAACATCGCTGCGCCCGGGCGCTAGCGGCTTTGCGTCCCATTAGCGCCCTCTTAAGGCGCTAACGGGAGGCGCAACCAACTGAATTTTTGCCCCATAGAAACATAGAAGATTTGAGCAGGAGTAGGCCTTTCGGCCCCTCGAGCCTGCTCCGCCATTCAATGCAATCATGGCTGATCATCCAAATTCAGTACCCTGTCCCTGCTTTCTCCCCATATCCCTTCATCCCCTTAGCCTTAAGAAATATATCTAACTCTAATAAAGACATTTCTTCACAGGGTGGTGAATCTTTCGAATTCTCTACCCCAGAGGGCTGTGGAGATTCAGTCATTGGGAATATTCAAAACAGAAGTCGATAGATTTCTGACTAGTAAGGGCATCAAGGGATATCGAGATAAGGCCGGTGAATGGAATTGAGGGAGAAAATCAGCCATGATCTCATTGAATGGCGGAGCAGGCTCAAGGGGCCGAATGGCCTACTCCTGCTCCTATTTCTTACATTCTTCTGTGATTAAACCTCTCATTGCAGCACACCGTTTTACTCCAAGCCCCTCACTGTAACACTCTCTGATATACTCCATACCCCTCGCTGTAACACTCTGATATACCCGACACCCATCAATGTAAAACACTCACATAAACCCACAGCCCTGATTGTAATACTCTGTTATACACCACATCTCTCACTGTAACACTCTGTTATACACAACACCGCTCATTGTATTACTGTGCTGTACCCCGCACCCCTCACTATAGCACTCTGTTATGCACCACACCCCTCATTGTATAAACCGGATGTACCCCACACCCCTCACTGTAGCACTTTGATGTAAACCCACTCCCCTGACTATAACACTCTGATATACACCACACATCCCTTACTGTACCACTCTGATATACCCCTTCACTCTATTACAGAAAAATGATGTTGGATCAAAAGATCAGGATAATGAAACTGTTTGGGTGGAGTTAAGGAATAATAATGGGGAAAAACACTAGTGGGCGTAGTCTATAGGCCTCCGAACAGTTGCAACTCTGTTGGACGGAGTATCAATCAGGAAATAGTTGAGGCTTGTAATAAGGGAACATATATAATTATGGGGGATTTTAACTATCATATTAATTGGACAAATCAAATTGGGCAGGGCTGCCTTGAGGATGAGTTCATTGAGTGTATTAGGGATGGGTTTCTTGAGCAGTATGTAACTGAACCGACCAGGGGGCAAGTAACCTTAGATCTGGTCCTGTGCAACGAGACAGGATTAATTAAAAATGTCCGAGTAAAGAATCCCCTTGGAATGAGTAACCAAAACATGGTTGAATTCCATATTCAATTAGAGGGTGAGAAGGTTGGATCTCAAACAAGCGTGCTAAGCTTCAATAAAGGCGACTATGAAGGTATGCGAGTGGAATTGAGTAGAGTGGATTGGGAAAATAGATTAAAGGGTAAGACGATACATGATCAGTGGTGTACATTTAAGGAGTTATTTTACAACTTCCAAAAAATATATATTCCACTGAGAAGAAAAGGGTGTAAAAGAAAAAACAGTCATCCGTGGCTAAGTAAAGAAATTAAGGATAGTATTCGGATAAAAACAAGGCCAAATCTAGTGGGAGTATAGAGGATTGGGGAAACTTTAAAAGACAGCAAAAAATAACAAAAAGATTGATTAAGAAAGGGAAGATAGATTATGAAAGTAAATTAGCAAAAAATATAAAAACAGAAAGTAAGAGTTTTTATAGTTATATAAAATGAAAAAGGGTGGCTAAAGTAAATGTTGGTCCCTTGGAGGATGAGACCGGGATATTACTGGTGGGAAATATGGAGATGGCAAATACACAATGAATATTTTGTATCAGTCTTTACAGTAGAGGACACTAAGAATATCCCAACACTGGACAAACAGGGGGCTATGGGGGGGAGGAGCTAAACACGATCAAAATCACTAAGGAAATGGTACTCGGTAAAATAATAGTACTCAAGGCGGATAAATAACCTGGGCCTGATGGCTTACATCCTAGGGTCTTGAGGGAAGTGGCGGTAGGGATTGTGGATGCATTGGTAATCATTTTCCCAAACTCCCTGGACTCAGCAAAGATCCCGGCAGACTGGAAAACTGCTAATGTAACACCCTTATTTAAAAAGGACAGTAGACAGAAGGCTGGAAACTATAGACCGGTTAGCCTAACATCTGTGGTAGGTAAAATTTTAGAGTCCATTATTAAGGAGACAGTAACGGGACATTTGGATAATCATAATTTAATAGGACAAAGTCAGCATGGTTTTATGAAGGGGAAGTCATGTTTGACAAATTTGCTGGAGTTCTTTGAGGATTGAACATACAGGGTGAATAAAGGGGAACCAGTGGATGTGGTGTATTTAGACTTCCAAAAGGCATTTGACAAAGTGCCACACAAAAGATTATTGCTTAAGGTAAAAAATCACAGGATTGGGGGTAATATTCTGGCATGGATAGAGGATTGGCTATCTAACAGAAGGCAGAGAGTTGGGATAAATGGTTCATTCTCAGACTGGCAATCAGTAACTAGTGGTGTTCCGCAGGGGTCAGTGCTGGGTCCCCAACTCTTTACAATCTATATTAACGATATGGAGGAGGGGCCGAGTGTAACATATCAAAGTTTGCAGATGATACTAAGATGGGAGGGAAAGTAGTGAGTGAGGAGGACATAAAATACCTGCAAGGGGACATCGACAGGATAAGTAAGTGGGCAGAGATTTGGCAGATGGAATACAATACTGGAAAGTGTGAGGTTATGCACTTTGGCAGGAAAAATAGTCGAGCAAGTTATTATCTTAATGGCAAGAAACTGGAAAGTACTGAAGTAAAAAGATATCTGGGGGTCCTGGTGCACGAATCTCAAAAGGTTCGTATGCAGTTGCAGCAAGTGATTAAGAAGGCCATTGGAATGTTGGCTTTTATTGCTAGGGTGATAGAATATAAAAATAGGGAGGTATTGCTTCAGTTGTACAAGGTATTGGTGAGACCGCATATGGAATACTGCATACAGTTTTGATGTCCATACTTCAGAAAAGACATACTTGCTCTCGGGTCAGTACAAAGCAGGTTCCCTCGGTTAATCCCGGGGATGAGGGGGTGGACATATGAGGAGAGGTTGGGTCGATTGGGACTCTACTCATTGGAGATCAGAAGAATTAGAGGCGATCTTATTGAAACATATAAGATTATGAAGGGGTTGGATCGGGTGGATGTGGGGAGGATGTTCCCGATGATGGGTGAAACTTGAACTAGGGGGCATAGTCTTCGAATAAGGGGCTGCTCTTTCAAAACTGAGATGAGAAGGATCTACTTCACTCAGAGGGTGGTAGGTCCATGGAATATGCTGCCCCAAAAGCTGTAGAAGCTACATCATTACATAAATTTAAAACAGAAATAGACAGTTTCCTAGAAGTAAAGGGGATTAAGGGTTACGGGGAGCGGGCAGGAATTTGGACATGAGTCGAGGTTCGGATCGGTCATGGCCCTGTGGGTAGCGTAGCGGCACAGGGGCCGTGTAGCCTGATCCTGCTCCTATTTCGTGTGTCCAATTCTGTTAGGTTCAGGCGATGGTTCTGTGATAGTAGATTAGCGGTTAGGAGCAGATCAGCCATGAGGGGCCAATTGGCCTACTCCTGCTCCTATTTCTTCTGTTCTTATGCTCTTTAATCCTCTCTTACATATTCCAAACCTCTCACTGTAATGCTCTAATATACCACACACATCTCGCTGTAACACTTTGATATACGCAAAACCATCAATGTAACACTATGATATACCTCACACCACTCACGGTAACACTATGATATACATCAAACACCTCAGTGCAACATGTTGGTATTCCCCACACCCCTCAATGTAACACTATGATATACCCCACACCCCTCACTGTAACACTGATATACCTCACACCCCTCACTATAAAACTGATGTACCCCACACCCCTCACTAACACTGATATACCCCACACCCCTCACTGTAACACACTGATATACCCCACACCCCTCACTGTAACACTGATGTACCCCACACCCCTCACTAACACTGATATACCCCACACCCCTCACTGTAACACACTGATATACCCCACACCCCTCACTGTAACTCTCTGATATACCCCACACCCCTCACGGTAAAACAGATATACCCCAAACACCATCAATGTAACACTATGATATACCCCACACCACTCACGGTAACACGGTGATATACACCACACACCTCACTGTAACTCTCTGATATACCCCACATTCCTCGCTGCAACACGCTGATAAACCCCACACCCCTCAGTGTAACACACTGATATATCCCACACCCCTCACTGTAACACACTGATATACCCCACACCCCTCACGGTAACACTGTGATATGCACCACACAACTCACTGTAACTCTCTGATATACCCCACACACCTCCGTACAACACGCTGATAAACCCCGCACCCCTCATTGTAACACTCTGATGTACCCCACACCCCTCACTGTAACACACAGATACACCCCTCAATGTAATTCTCTCTTACATACTGATACACCCCCCACCACTCACTGTTGTCACTGCCACTTTATTCCCATGGGCTTCAATGTTGGTAATATGTGATCCTTTATCAAGCACCTTTTTTAATGATTGGGAAATTGGGAAAGTGTGAGTAGTATCAATCATACAACGATAGAATTGGAGATCCAAGTGGTGTTGACAATTTGTTTATCGTACTTGACGCCCCGCTCTGATCACAGGCCTCATCTGGTTTCAATCAATGAATTGTAAAATCATTGATTTTAATCCTATTTTATTATTTTGATGTGTTTGTTCTCAGGCTAGGGGTGACGCTGTCAGGGTTGGTATCATTTTCCCATCCCTAGTTACCCATGTGAAAGTGGTGGGCCTTCATATTGAGCCGCTGCAGTCCGTGTGGTGAAGGTGCTCCCACAATACTGTTACTGAAGGATTTTCAAGCTTTTGACCTAGTGACGATGAAAGAACGGCGATATATTTGAAGAGCCGTCATCTTTGTGCGGGGCCCCAGTGCCACCATCTTTGTGCCGGGCAACAGAGCCGCCATCTTTGTGCTGGGTCTCGGAGCCGCCATTTTTGGGCGGGGACCCAGAGCCGCCATCTTTGTGCAGGGCCCCGGAGCCGCCATATTTATACAGGGCCCCGGATCCGCCATCTTTTTGCGGGGCCCCGGAACCGCCATCTTTGTGCGGGGCCGCGGAGCCGCCATCTTTGTGCTGCGCCCCGGTGCCGCCATCTTTGTGCGGGACGCCACAATATGCGGCCCAGGGAACTGCCAAATCTTGGACTGCAAAGTCTCCGTTTCTTCTCATCCTTTAATGAATTTTACAATCAGTGTAAAGAGATATTTCCCCACATTCTTCAACTGCTCTCTGAACTTAGTCTGGGTCACGGCATAAATCCCAGTGTTTGTGCAGCAACTCAGCAGCTGCAGCATGAATCCCAGTTCCATTACATAAAGAGGTAGAATTACAGACAGATACCCCAAAAACCACATCCGGGTCCATATAGAAAACACCATAAACACTGCCCATAACAGGATGAAATTGCCGGAGATAACAAGCAGTAAAATGATGGATTTCCTGCGGCTCTCCATCTCTGGGTCTCTGGGACTCTCCCCACTGCTGGGACCCCGGAGTCTCCTGCGGGCTCTGCTGGCCACTAAAATGTGTCTAACGGTGACAGCATTGAGCAGCACAATCACCACAAATGGGACACACGGGGTGAGAATATAATGAAGGAGCTCAATTGGTCCCCAGACCCGTGACTTTGTAACACCCTCTGTGACATCACAAAACCAGGGCTCGTTCCCAAGCATATACTGATCTGTAAACATAAAATACCAGGTGATGTCCTTTAAACTGCTCAGCACAGTCACTGTTCCCAGAAACACAGCCGCCGTTTTCTCGGTGCAATATTTAGTTTTCAGCTTCTGGCAACAAATGGCCGCAAATCTATCAAAGGTGAAAGTGACGGTGAACCAGACAGAACAGTCTGTGGCTGGGAACAGCAGGTCGGCGTGAATATTACACACGGGGATGGACTGCACGAAATAATACTGTTCACTATAAACAATCGGAATGTGTCTCAATATCAGGTCGAGGATAACGACCAGTAGATCCGCCGTTGCCATGGCCACCAGGTAGCGAGTGACACATTTGGAGAGACCGCACTTTCCCCGAGACAGGATCACAATCGTCACTAAGTTAACTGTGAGGAAGGGAAATAAACAGGGAAATTGTTCATCAGGCTGGGAGCAAAAGCAGCAGTTTGAGGGAATTCGGGGTGAAATCTGCAACTCACGAGCGACATTCAACGATATAATCTAATCCTATTACCTGTGGAGCAGAATACAGGGCTTATTGTAAGAATAATCGGGAATACATTGTGGAATCAACAAATGAAATGGGAATACATACAATATGAAAGTAACAGATGTTTGATCAAGGAGAGATTAAATGATCGATCTAAATTTAGCCCAGCAGACAAAGGCACCGCCCGAGGTACCAGGGACACAAAGGACCAGACCCTGTCAGGAAGCCTTCTGCGCAACTATGTTAATGAGGGGGAAATCCCGCTTGGTTTCCTGCTCTTGGTTAGAATATCAATTCTATTTAGAACTGAAAATGAATGCAACAGCAAAATACAGAAACTGCGACCTTGGCATGCAATAATTATAGGCAATTGTATGTAAAATGTACGGATGTAATACGACAATGCTAAGATAATAAATACAAGTGCACTGCAGTTATAAAGATAACTGGGCTATCAGATATGTTTTGAAGATTGAGTTTTCTGCATTTTTGTTGAAATACACAAATTCTACCTCATTGAAAGGAAGATTTGCCAAGTAACATTGCAAATAATGGATTCTGAATTAAAGTAAATAGTGATGATTGACCAGGTAATGTCCCACTAAATGGATTTATCAGCATCGAAATCAGACGACTTAACCCACAGGCAAAGTGCCGCCGAATGCTGTTGTAAAGTATCTGAACACAAATGGAAGAGATTTATCCTTGTACTTTTTCACATGTTGCTTCCAAAATGTGCAGAGAATATTGGACGAGAAGATATCAAAGAATTTTCTTATCCTCAGTACTTCAGTTACAATCAGCTGGGATTGTTTATCCTGAAGTACAGCAGGAGGCAATAGAGAATCACTCTGGGTCTCACTGACAGATCCACTGTACTGTGACAGACGGGCATGGGATCCAATTGCAAATTCAAAACATGGATCAGCTAGAAATGTTTTGAAATCTGGCTGAATGAACGTTTTGTGAGAATGCAAATTATCCTTGTAATCCTACTTTAACCATCAGAAGCAGTGCCAATAATGCAGAACTGGAGAGGGTGGGAAAGGAGACATTGACTGGAACTGAATGATTAGCGGATATTTCAGACATTTAAAGATGTGGATGTGATCTGCCAGGATTTGTTCCTGTGACTCTGTAAGTATCCATACCGAGCATTAGGTGAAAACAAAAGTAAAATACTGCGGATACTGGAAATCTGAAATGAAAACAGAAAATGATGGAAATACTCAGCGGGTCAGGCAGCATCTGTGGAGAGAGAGAGAAACAGAGTTAACGTTTCAGGTCGATGTCCTTTCACCATTAGGTGAAAAGTCTCCTAAACCAAGACAGCATTCTTCTGATCTGATATAAATGTTCAGTGTAGGTAGCAGACTGAAATTCGTTGAATAAAAAGTCACCTCCAATAAATTTGCTGGAGTTGAATTTCGAACATTTGAATCTTGGTAACACAATACCACATTCAGAATCAATATCTGACAGCAGCGCGGATGCTATGGGGAACGACAAAGTGGAAAACACAGATAAACATGAGGGTGGAAAGTCGGTTGGTTAACGCTGCCCTTCAGCGCCTTTGGAGGCACTAACGGGGCGCTCGATACTGAGCAACCGAGCGCGGCTATTTTAGCGCCGCTCGCGAAATTGACGTCGTTTTGCGCTAGCGCAAAAGACGAGCACCACAATCTCCTGAGCCCGCAGATCGTGACTTAATGCGAGCATGCAATGCCCCGATAGCGTCCTGGACCGGATATTGAGTCGCACCTCCTGCCTTAGCGCCTGCCACTAGGAATGACACATTAAAGGGAAATGTTTTCAAGTCGGGAAGGGAGCGCTATTTAAAGGCGGCCGCTTCCTGCCTTTTCTTGTCTGCGAAATGTTTTGAGAGGGAGTCAGACGTCTGGAGAGATTCGACGCTGACCGAAAGAGTTTTGGGTCCGGAGCACGACTTTGGAGTTCATTTCTTTTTCACATACCTTCTAACGATATATATAGATGCTTCGATGGGGGCTGTACTAACTCGGGGCATCTTCGACGTCCAGCTTCACCTTCGGAGGCAGCAGAGACGCAGAGAGAGTGGCATATCTTGCCAGAGGGAGGAGGGCCAACAGGCCTCTGCACAGGAGACCTTACCCTCCCAGGGTATTCAGGGAGCAATTCTCCTCCTATAATGATTTATCATTTGTCACTGAGCTCTGCCATCTCCTGCAATCAGATCTGCAGCCTCAGCTCAGTACCAGGACGTCTCTGTCGGTGGCAGTGAAGGTGACAGTGGATCTAAATTTCTAAGTCAGCGGTTCCTTTCAGGCTTCTACTGGGGACATAGTGAATATCTCCCAGTTCGCTGTTCATTGTTGCATCCGGAAGGTGACAAAGGCTTTGTATAAGCGGAGACGCCAGTACATCTTTCTCCATGACCCAGGACAAACAACGCGAATGCGCAGCTTTGCAAGGAGAATGTGCTTCCCCATGATTCAGAGCGCCTTTGACTGCACGCATGTGGCAATGTGGGCAACTCATGAGAATGCAGAGGTAGTCCGAAATCAAAAGGGCTCCCACTCTCTGAATGTCCAGTTGGTGTGTGACCACAGACAGCTCATACTTGCCGTCAATGCCCGCTATCATGGCAGCAACCACGATACTTATATCCTGTGCCAGACCGGAGTCGCAGACCTCTTCCAAACACGGTGTAAACCTAGTGGATGGCTCCTCGGGGACAAGGGTTACCCACTCTGCACCTGACTGATGACTCCGCTCCATAACCCCAACACCCCTGCCGAGCTGCAATACAACTACAGCCATAGCTCCACCAGGAACCTCATTGAACACACGATCGGTGTCTTGAAACAACGGTTCCGGTGTTTGGACCACTCAGGAGGAGTCCTGCAGTACTCTCTCGAGCGTGTCTCCCTCTTCATTGTTGTGTGCTGCATGCTTCATAACATTGCAATCATGGGGGCCCAACCATTGCCACCAGGGATTGGTGCACCACTTGAGGAGGAGGAGGAAGAGGGAGAGGAGGAGGAAGAAGAGGGAGAGGAGGGAGAGGAGGAGGAGGAGGATGAAGAGGAGAATCAGCAGCAACAACGTGGAAGGGAGGCGCACAATGTTGCCACTTCAAGGGCCGTCCGTGATTGGCCCATAGGACACCGATTCTATCCCCTTACTGAGAAGATAGGCTTCCTGTCCTTTCTGTTTTGAAAGCCTGTGTGACTTGTCCTGTCTATTTAAAAACCTGTCTGACTGATCCTGTCTCTTCAAATAGCCTGTGTGACTGGTTCTGTCTCTTTAAAAAGCCTGTCTGACTGGTCCTGTCTCTTTAAAAATCCTGTCTGACTGGTCTTGTCTCTTTAAAAAGCCTGTCTGACTGGTTATGTCCCTTCAAATAGCCCGTGTGACTGGTCCTGTCTATTTAAACAGCCTGTGTGACTGGTCCTGTCTCTTTAAGCAGCCTGTGTGAATGTTTCGGTGTCACTGACTGTGGCTCTGCCCTCTTGTTTAGCTGCTCATTACATGTTATACAATTAAGAACCAGAATGGAGTTTTTTTTTAAACAGGGGACCATGGATTTTTGGACCACAGTGGTGTTGATGGTGCAGGATTACTGACACTAGTTCTTTGACACTGAAGAGGCTTCACTGAGTTACGGAGAAACCTTTGCTGGAAAAATAGTGTGAAGGATTGAAGCTCTAGGCCTAGAAATCCGTCATTGACTGCAGTGGAACTGAATCTCAGGCGCTGCGTGAAACGGGCGCCCGATCCGATATTGCTCGTTTAACCCACCGCCTGAGACAAATTTCTCGGCCCGTGTCTGCGGACATCACCAGATATCAACTTCACATTTCTCCACGTTATATTCCATTTGCAATGTTCTTGCCCACTCACTTAGCCTGTCTTTATCTAATTGAAGCCTCCTTGCATCGTCCTCACAACTTACATTGCCACCCAGCTTTGTATCATCAGCAGACTTGGATATATTACTTTTGGTCCCCTCATCCAAATCATTGATGCGGATTGTGAATAGCTGATGCCCAGTCACTGATTCTTACGGTACCCCAATAGTTACAACCTGCCAACTCGAAAATGACGCGTTTATTGCAACTCTCTGTTTTCTGTCCGTTAACCAATCCTCAACCAATGCGAGTATATTACCCCTAATCCCATGAACCCTAATTTTGTTTAATAACCTCTTGTGTGACACCTTATCGAATACCTTCTGAAAATCCAAATCCACCACATCTATTGGCTCCCCCTTATCTATTCTGCTCGTTACAATCTCCAAAAACTCTTACAGAGTTGTCAAACACAATTTCCCTTTCATAAATCCGTGTTGACTCTGCCCAATCCTATTATAATTTTCTAAGTGCCCTGTTACCGCGTCCTTAATAATATATTCAAGCATTTTCCCTACTACTGATGTCTGGTTAACGGGTCTGTAGTTCCCCGTTTTCTCTCTCCCTCCTTTCTAAAACAGTGGTGTTAGATTTGAGACATTCCAATCCGCGGGAACCGTTCTAGAATCTATGGAATTTATGGAATTTCCCCTTCCATTTGTCCTTTTTTTCTTTTTTATTTATTTATGGAATGTGGCCATCGCTGGCACGACCAGTATTTATTACCCATTCCTAATTGCCCTTGAGAAGGTGCTGGTGAGCCGCCGACTTGAACAGCTGCAGTCCGTCAGGTGAAGGTACTGCCACAGTGCTGTTACTGAGGGAGTTGCAGGATTTTGACACAGCGACAATGAAGGAACAACGATATATTTCCGGGTCAGGATGGTGTGTGACTTGGAGCGAAACTTACAGGTGGTGGTGTTCCCATGCTCCTGCTGTCCTTGTCCTTCTAGGTGGTAGAGGCCGCAGGATTGGACGGTGCTGCTGAAGAAGCCTTAGCGAGTTGCTGCAGTGCAACTTGTACATGATACACACTGCAGCCACGGTGCACCGCTGGTGGAGGGAGGGAATTTTTAATGTGGTGGATGGGGTACCAATCAAGTGGGCTGCTTTATCCTGGACGATTTCGAGCTTCTTGTGTGTTATTGGAGCTGCATTCATCCAGGCAAGTGGAGAGTATTCCATCACACTCCTGACTTGTGCCGTGTAGATGGTGGAAAGGCTTTGGGGGCTCAGGAGGTGAGACACTCGCCGCAGAGTACCCAGCCTTGACCTTCTCTGTCAGCCACAGTATTTATCTGGTTGGTCCAGTTAAGGTTCTGGTCAATGGTGACACACAGGATATTGATGATGGCGGATTTGGCGATGCTAATCCCATTTAATGTCAAGGGGATGTGGCTCTTGTTGGAGATAGTTATTGCTGCCACTTATCAGACCAAGCCTGAACGTCGTCCAGGTCTTGCTGCATGCGGGCATGGACTGCTTCATTATCTATGGAGTTGTGAATGGCGCTGAACACTGTGCAGTCATCAGTGAACATCCCCATTTCTGACCTTTTGATGGATGGAAGGTCATTGATGACGTAGCTGAAGATGGTTGGGCCGAGGACACTGCCCTGATGTACTCATGCAGCGATGTCCTGGGGCTGTGATGATTGACCTCCAAAAACACAACCATCTTCCGTTGTGCCGGGTATGACTTGAGCCAGTGGAGAGTTTTCCCCCTGCTTTCTATTGACCACAATTTTCCTGGGTCTCCTTGATGACCCACTCAGTCCAATGCTGCCGTGATGTCAAGTGCAGTCACTCTCACCTCACCACTGAAATTCAGCTCCTTTGTCCATGTTTGGACCAAGGCTGTAATGAGGTCTGGAGCCGAGTGGTCCTGGCGGAACTCAAACTGGGCATCGGTGCGAAGGTTATTAGTGAGTAAGTGCCACACAATAGCACTGTCGATGGCACCTTTCATCACTTTGCTCATTTCACCAGTCTGTCTATATACTCCTGAAGCCTACCTTATCCCGCTCTGTGTGTGTGTGTATATATGTACATGTATATACATGTCTATATATATATATGTCTATATCATTAATATGTATCAAAAAGAGCAGTTGTCCGAATAGCGACATTTGGGGACACCACTGTACACTTCCCTCCAGTCTGAACAACAACCGTTCACCACTACTCCCGGTTTTCTGTCCCTTAGCCAATGTCAGATCCCCACTGCCACTGTTCCTTTGGTCCTAACAAGTCTATTCCATTGTACTTCATGAAATGCATTTTAATGTCCCTATACACAACCTCAACCACACTACCCTCATCAACCATTTCCGTTACTTCATCAAAGAATTTAATCAAGTTTGTCAGACACACTTTGCCGTTAACATATCCGTGCTGGTTGTCATTTATTAATCCATATTTTTTCCAAAGACAGATACTTTTCTCTGTGAATAAGGCCTCTAGACGTTTCCATACCACTGACGTTATTCTGACTGGCCTGCAGTTACAGGGTTTATCCCTCTCTCCTTTTTTAAACAGGGTGTAACATTTGCAACCCTCCAGTCCGCTGGCAGCACTCCCATATCCGAGGAGGATTGAAATATTCTGGCCAGAGCCTGCGCTATTTCCACCATTCCTTCCCTCAGCAATCCTCATACATCCCATCCGGACCGGGTAAATGTTCTACTTTACTGTGGTATAAAAAGTGTTGGATTGAAAGGGGTTAACTGAAGCTGTTTGTTCAGTGACTGTAATTAATGTCAGTCTCCACGGGTTAACTGAAGATGTTTGTTTAGTGACTGTAATTAATGTAAGTCCCCATTGACCCTAATTGTATCAGTGCAGGGTTTCCCTCTTCTATTAATAAGGGACTCCTTTCAATGTGTTATCCATAGTGTCAGTGAGAGCATCGCCTCCGGCACTGACAGGGATCAGCGCGCTGCTCCACAGAGAGGGAGTCGGAATCTGAGAACAGTAGATTGGAATGTTACAACAATGGGTCGGAATCTGAGAACAGTAGATTGGAATGTTACAACAATGGATCAGAATCTGAGAACAGTAGATTGGAATGCTGCAACAATGGGCAAGAGTTTCAGATGGGATATTTACGTTCTTTCAGCACTTTATGATAGACTATCATTAGACATTCGGATACGGTTTGCACTTGAGATTATTCAATACATTTACTATCCGCTCCTTGCTGCTGTTGGTGTTCCTGGTAAGTCTCTCTATCCAGCTATTCTGTTAACCATGTTTTACTGTATTACTGTATTAGAGGGCAACACGGTGGCATAGTGGTTAGCACTGGTGCCTCACAGCGCCAGAGACCCGGGTTCGAATCTGACCTCGGGTGACTGTCTGTGTGGAGTTTGCACATTCTCCCCGTGTCTGCGTGGGTTTCCTCCGGGTGCTCCGGTTTCCTCCCACAGTCCAAAAATGTGTGGGTTAGGTTGATTTGGCTATGATAAATTGACCCTTAGTGTTAGGGGGGATTAAATATGTGGGGTTATGGGGATAGGATGGGATATGTGTACTGTGGGGATTAAAGCAGGGACAGGGTACTGGATTTGGATGATCAGCCATGATCGTATTGAATGGCGGAGCAGGCTCGACGGGCCGAATGGCCTACTCCTGCTCCTAGATTCTATGTTACTGTTCTTGTCATTTACTCTCCCCTCCTTGTTGCGATTGTTGTTCTGGTAAGTCTCTCTATCCAGCTATTAACCCTGCAAACCTTTGCTAACTGTATTACTATTCTTCATTCTTTGCTGCTGTTGGTGTCCCTGGTAAGTCTCTCTATATCCAGAAATTAGATCTGTAAATCACGTTTCACTGTATTACTGTTTGTCATTTAAATCTTGGGAAGAGCGAAGCCATTGTCTTCGGTCCTCGTCACAAACTCCATTCTCTATCTGCCGATTCAGGCCCCTCCCTGGTCAATGTCTGAGGCTGAACCAGGCTGTTTGCAACCTCTGCGATCTCTTTGTTCCTGAGCTGAGTTCCGAACTCATATCTTCTCAATCACCAGTCCTGCCGACTGCCGCCCCCAAAATTTCACCCATCTCCGCTCCACCTCAGCCCTTCCGCTGCATAAACCCTCATCCGTGCCTTTGTTATATCCAGACTCGACTATTCCAATACTCTCCTGGCCGGCCTCCCAGTAACAAGCCTCCATAAACTAGAGCTCATCCAAAACTCTGCTGCCCATATCCTAACACACATCATGTCCCGTTCACCCATCACCCCTGTGATCACTGACCAACATTGGCTGCCGATCCGGCAACAACTCGATTTAACTATTCTTCTCCTCATATTCAAATCCCACCATGGCCTCACCCCTCAAATTAGTCCCATTCCCTTGCTCTTTTCCCATAGTCCTGCAAATTGTACCCCTTCAGGTATTTATACAATTACCCTTTTAAAGTTAATTTATTTCCCTCTGTACCTCTCCCTGTCTTTCAGTCTGTATTTTTATTTCTCTCTTTCTCCCTTTCTCTCTCTCCCCCTCTTCTCTCTCTCTCTCTCTGTCTATTGCTCATAGAATCATTGAACGGTACATCACATACAGAGACCATTCGGCCCATCGTGTCCGTGCCATCTCTTTGAAAGAGTTATTTATTCAGTCCTACTCTTTAATCAGAGCCCCATAAAAAAATTCCCCTTCATCTAATTACCCCATTCCCTTTCGAAATTTACTATTGAATCTGCTTCCACCACGTTCTCACTCAGTGCATTCTAGATCACATCTCACTGCGTAAAGAACAATATCATCTCTCCTCTGATTCTTTTGCCAATTACTTCAAATTTGTTTCCTCTGATTACCCACCATTCGGCCTCTGGAAACAGACTTACTTAATCTATCAAAACCCATTACAATCTGGAATATCTATACTAAATCTCCCCTGATGGAAAAGGACAAAGAAAGACCAGGTTTAAAAATTTCAATTGGGGAAAGGCCAAATTTACTCAGCTGAGATGTGATTTAGGAAAAGTGGACTGGAAACAGCTTCTTAATTGGAAATCAGTGCAGAGCTGTGGGAAGCATTCAACGAGGAGATAGTGAGGGCTCAGAGCAAATATATTCCCAAAAAGATAAAGGATGGGACTTCCAAATCTATAGCCCCCTGGATGTCAAGGGGAATACAGGGTTGGATAAGGGAAAAAAAGGGAAGCTTCTGTCAGATACCGAGAGCTCAATACGACAGAAAGCCGAGAGGGGTATAGAAAGTGCAGGGGTGAAATTAAAAAGTAAATTAGGAAAGCAAAGAGATGGCATCAAAAAATATTGGCAAGTAAAATCAAGGAAAACCCAAAGATGTTTTATGCATACATCAAGAGCAAGAGGATAACTAAGGAAAGAGTTGGCCTAATATAGAACAAAGTGAATCTATGTGTAGAGGCGGAAGACGTGGATATGGTTCTTAATAAATACTTTGTGTCTGTATTCACAGAAGAGTGAGATGATGCAGACATTGTAGTTAAGGAGGAGGAGTGTGAAATATTAGATGAGACAAACATAGTGAGAGAGGAAACATTAAGGTGTTTAGCATCTTTGAAAGTAGATAAATAACGAGGCTCGGATGAAATGTATCCCAGGCTTTTAAGGGAGGAAATAGCGGAGGCTCAGACCATCATTTTCCAATCCTCTCTGGCTACAGGCGAAATGCAAGATTAATCAAGGACAGTCAGCATGGTAATGTTAAGGAAGGTCGTGTCTGACTAAATGGATTGAATTTTTTGAGGAGGTAATGAGGAGGGTCGATGAGGGGAGTGCATTTGATGTAGTCCTCGTAGATATTAGTAAGGCCTTTGACAAGATCCCAAATGACAGGTTGGTCATTGGATCCAAGGGAAAGTGGCAAGTTGGATCCAAAATTGGCTCAGTGGCAGGAAGCAAAGGTCGTAATGGTCAACGGGTGTTTTTGTGACTGGAAGGTTGTTTCCAGTGGGGTTCCACAGGGCTCAGTACTAGGTCCCCGGCTATTTGTGGTATATATCAATGATTTAGACTTCAGTGTTGGGGCCATGATGAAGAAGTTTGCACATGATACAAAAATTGGCCGTGTGGTTGATAGTGATGAAGAAAGCTGCAGACTGCAATAAGATATCAATGGACTGGTCAGGTGAGCAGAACAGTGGCAAATGGACTTCATTTCGGAGAAGTGTGAGGTAATGCATTTGTGGCGGGCTAACAAAAAGGGAATACACAATAAATGGTAGGATACTGAGAGGTGCAGTGGAACAGAGGGACCTTGGAGTACATTTCCACATATCTCTAAAACTATCAGGACACATAGATAGGGTGGTTAAAAAGGCATGTGGGATACATTGCTTTATTAGTCGAAGCATAGAATATAAAAACAGGGAGTTTATGCTAGAACTGCATAAAACACCAATTAGACCACAGCTAGAATACTGCGTACAATTTTGGTCAAAATATTACAGGAAAGATGTGATTGCATTTGAGACATTATAGAGGAGATTTACGTGGATGTTGCCAAGACTGGGGAATAGTTTGGGGTTCTTTACTTTGGAACAGAGGAGGCTGAGGGGAGATTTATTTGAGGTGTATAAAATTATGAGGGGCCTAGATAGAGTGGATAGCAAGCACCTATTTCACCTGGCAGAGAGGTCAATAACCAAGGAGCATAGATGTAAAGTAATTGGTAGAAGGATTAGACGGGAGATGAGAATTTGTTTCACCCAGAGGGCGGTACGGGTCTGAAACTCAAGGCCTGAAAGGGTGGTAGAGGCAGAAACCCTCATCACGTTTAAAACGTACATGGATATGCACTTGAAGTGCCATCACCTACAGCGCTACGGACCAAGAGCTGGAAAGTGGGATTAAGCTGGATAGCTCTATTTCGACCGGCGCAGATGCAATGGGCCAAATGGCCTCCTTCTGTGCCGTAAATTTCTATGATTCTACAATTCTGTGATTCTTAACCTTCGCTGCTCTAAAAAGAACAATCCCAGCTTCTCCTGACTCTCCACGTAATTGAAGATCCAGATCCCTGGTACCATTCTGGTAAATCTCCTCTACACCTTCTCTAATCCTTGACATGCTTGCCAAAGTGTGGTGCTCAGAATTGGACACAATACTCCAGCTGGGGTCTAACCAATGCTTTTTAAAAGGTTAACATTTCTACCTGGATTTTGTTACTCTGTGTCTCTGTTTGTAAAGCCAAGGACTCCGTATGCTTTATTAACAGCCATCGCTACTTGTCCTGCCACCTTCAATGATTTGTGTAAGTACACACCAGGTATCTCTGATCGTGCACCCGCTTTGAAATTGTACCGTTTAGTTGATATTGCCTCTGCTCATGCTTCCTACCAACATGTATCACTTCACCCTTCTCTGTGTTAAATTGTATCTGCCATGTGTCTGCCCATTTCACCAGTCTGTCTGCGACCTCCTGAATTTCTGTTACTATCATTCTAACTGTTTATTAACATTTCCGAGTTTTCTGTCATTTTCAAACTTTGAAATCATGCGCTGTCATAGAGTCATCGATAGTTATAGTTATACAGCACAGAAAGGGGCCCTTCGGCCCATTGTGTCCGCGCCGGCCATCAAGCCCTATCTATTCTATTCCCATTTTCCAGCACTTGGTCCGTAGCCTTGTATGCTATGGCATTTATAGTGATCATCTCAATGCTTCTTGAATGCTGTGAGGGTTCCTGCCTCTACCACCGTTTCAGGCAGTGAGTTCCAGATTCCAACCACACTCTGAGTGAAAAAGATTTTCCTCAAATCCCCTCTAAACCTCCTGCCCCTTACCTTGAAACTATGTGCCCTGGTGATTGACCCCTCTATTAAGGGGGAAATTCCTTTCTATCTACCCTATCTATGCCCCTCATAATTTTGTACACCTCAATCAGGTCAACTCTCAGCCTTCTCTGCTCTAAGGAAAACAACCCCAGCCTGTCCAGTCTCTCTTCATTGCTGAAGCGCTCCAGCCCAGGTAACATCCTGCTGAATCTCCTCTGCACCCTCTCCAATCCAATCCTTCCTGTTGTGTGGCGATCAGAACTACACACCGTATTCCAGCTGTGGCCTAACTAGCATTTTGTACCTCTCCAACACAACCTCCCTGCTCTTATATTCTATGCCTCGGCTAATGAAGGCAAGTATCCCATATGCCTTTTTTTAACCACCTTACCTACCTGTCTTCCAAAATTTTAGAGACTCTAGAACAGTTCCCATGGATTGGAGGGTAGCGAATATAACCCCACTATTTAAAAAAGATGGGAGAGAGAAAACGGGGAATTATAGACTGGTAAGCCTGACATCGGTAGTGGGGGAAATGCTAGAGTCCATTATAAAATATGTAATAGCAAAGCACTTGGAAACCAGTGACAGGATCGGACAAAGTCAACATGGATTTACAAAAGGTAAATCATGCTTGACTAATCGAGTGGAATTTTTGAGGATGTAACTGTTAGAATAGATAAGGGAGAACCAGTGGATGTGGTGTATTTGGACTTTCAGAAGGCTTTCGATAAGGTCCCGCATAAGAGATTAGCGTGGAAAGTTAAAGCACATGGGATTGGGGGTAAGGCACTGACTTGTATAGAAAACTGGTTGACAGACAGGAAGCAGAGAGTTGGAATAAACAGGTCTTTTTCCGAGTGGCAGGCAGTGACTAGTGGGGTACCGCGGGGATCAGTGCTCGGACCCCAGTTATTCACAATATATGTTAATGATCTAGATGAGGGAACTAGATGCTATATCTCCAAGTTTGCAGATGACACAAAGCTGGGTGGGTGTGTGTGCCGTGAGGAGGATGCCGAGAAACTCCAGGATGATTTGGACAGGTTGGGTGATTGGTCAGATGCATGGCAGATGCAATACAATGAGGATTAATGCGTGGTTATCCACTTTGGTGGCAAAAACAGGAAGGCAGATTATTATCTGAACGGCAATAGATTGGGAAAAGGGGAAGGGCAACGATCCTGGGAGTCCTTGTGCACCAATCGTTGAAGGTAAGCATGCAGGTGCAGCAGGCGGATAAGAAGGCAAATTGTATGTTGGCCTTCATAGCGAGAGGATTCGAGTACAGGAGCAAGGAGGTCTTGCTGCAGTTGTACAGAGCCTTGGTGAGACCACAACTTGAGTATTGTGTGCAGTTTTGGTCGCCTTATCTGAGGAAGCATGTTCTTGCCATGGAGGGAGTGCAGCGAAGATTTACCAGACTGATACCTGGGATGGCAGGAATGACGTATGAAGAGAGATTGGATCGATTGGGATTATACTCGCTGGAGTTTATAAGAATGAGAGGGGATCTCACTGAAACTTATAAAATTCTAACAGGACTAGACAGACTAGATGCAGGAAGGATGTTCCCGATGGCGGGGGAGTCCAAAACCAGGGGTCACAGTCTAAGGATAAGGGGTAAGCCATTTAGGACTGAGATGAGGAGGAATTTCTTCACCCAGAGAGTGGTGAACCTGTGAAATTCTCTACCACAGAAGGCAGTAGAGGCCAATTCATTAAATATATTCAAGAAGGTGTTAGATATATTTCTTAAGGCTAAAGAGATCAAGGATATGGGGAGAAAGCAGGGACAGGGTACCGAATTTGGATGATCAGCCATGATCTCATTAAATGGCGGAGCAGACTTGAGGGGCTGAATGGCCTACTCCTGCTCCTATCTGCTATATTTCTATGTTTCTATGTCCTGCTGTCTTCAGGGATCTATGTACATGCACACCAAGGTCCCTCTGGTCCTCTGTCCTTCCTAGGGTCTTACCATTCATTGCGTATTTCCTTGCCTTGTTAGTCCTCCCAAAATGCATCACCTCACACTTTTCCGGGTTAAATTCAGTTTGCCCCTGTTTGCGATTCAAAACGTGAGGCGGGCAAGAGGAAACAGCTGATTGAGTGAGTACAGCCAGGTGAGTATTTACACGACTCCATAGTTTGACAGTTAAGGTTAATAGTTTATAAAGTTTAGAAGGTCTTAATTTTGTGGTTATAGTTTCTAAGGTCTCAGTTGTGTAGCGGGGAGTGCTAGTAAACAATGGCCCTTGACTTTATCATTTAATTGCAGTGTAATTTGTAGCATTGATTTGATTTAATTTAACTTAAATTATTTAAAGGTAAGTCATGGCAGCACAGCTCGGCCCCGTGGTATGCTCCTCCTGCAGTTTGTGGGCAATCAGGGACACTTCCTGTGTCCCTGACGACCATGTGTGCGGGAAGTGAATCCAGCTGCAGCTGCAGGCAGACCGCATTGCGGCGCTGAAGCTGCGAATGGATACATACTGGAGCATTCGCGATGCTGAGGACATGGTGGATATCACGTTTAATGAGTTGGTTACACCGCAGGTAAACGCTGCACAGGAAGGAAGGGAATGGGTGACCGCCAGGCAGAGCAGTAGGCGCAGGCAGGTAGTGCAGTGGTCCCCTGTGGCCATCCCCCTCTCAAACAGATATACCGCTTTGGATATTGTTGAGGAGGATGGCTTATCGGGGGAAGACAGCTGCAGCCAACTTCCTGGCACCATGTGTGGTTCTGCTCCACAGGACGGGAGGAAAAAGAGCGGGAGAGCTACAGTGATAGGGGAGTCTATTGTAAGGGGAATAGATCGGCGTTTCTGCGGCTGCAAACGAGACTCCAGGATGGTATGTTGCCTCCCTGGTGCAAGGGTCAAGCATGTCTCGGAGCGGCTGCAGTGTATTCTGGATGGGGAGGGTGAACAGCCAGTTGTCGTGGTGCATATAGGTACCAACGACATAGGTAAAAAACGGGATGAGGTCCTAAAAGCTGAATATAGGGAGTTAAGAGGTAAATTATAAAATAGGACCTCAATCTCAGGATTGCTACCAGTGCCACGGAATAGTCAGAGTAGAAATAGAAGGATATTTCAGCTGAGTACGTGGCTGGAAGAATGGTGCAAGGAGGAGGGATTCAAATTCCTGGGAGATTGGAAACGGTTCTGGGGGAGGTGGGACCAGTACAAACTGGAAAGTTTGCACCTGGGCAGGACCGGGACCGATGTCCTAGGGGGAGTGCTTGCTAGTGCTGTTGAGGAGGGTTTAAACTAAAATGGCAGGGGGTTGAGAAACTGTGCAGGGAGACAGAGGAAATGGAAGCAAGGATAGAAGCAAAAGACAGGAAGGAGAAAAGCAAAAGTGGAAGTCAGAGAAAGCAAGGGTGTAAATCAAACATGGGCACAGTAAACAATAATTCTAAAAGGTCTAAGAGTGATAAGTAAACAAGCCTGACGGCTTTGTGTCTTAATGCGAGGAGCATTCGTAATAAGGTGGATGAATTAGCTGCGCAAATAGATGTAAACGGATATGATATAATTGGGATTACGGAGACATGGCTCCAGGGTGACCAAGGCTGGGAATTCAACATCCAGGGGTATTCAATATTCAGGAAGAACAGGCAAAGAGGAAAAGGAGGCAGTGTAGCATTGCTGGTTAACGAATTAATTCACACAATAGTAAGGAAGGATATTAGCTCGGATGATGTCGAATCAGTATGGGTGGAGCTGAGAAATGCCAAGGGGCAGAAAACATTTTGGGGATTTGTATACAAACCCCCAAACAGTCATGCTGAGGTTGGGGATGGCATTAAACGGGAAATTAGAGATGCGTGCAATAAGGGCACAGCAGTTATCATGGGTGACTTTAATCTACATATAGATTGGGCTAATCAAATTAGTAACAATACTGTGGAAAATGAATTCCTTGAGTGTATACGGGATGGCTTCCTGGACCAATATGTCGAGGAACCAACTAGAGATCAGGCCATCTTAGACTGGGTATTATGTAATGAGAAAGGATTAATGAGCAATCTTGTTGTGCGAGGCCCCTTGGGGAGGAGCGATCATAATATGATAGAATTCTTCATTAAGATGGAGAGTGAAGTAGTAGTTGACTCAGAAACTTGGGCACTGAATTTCAATAAAGGAAACTGTGATGGTATGAGGCGCGAGTTGGCTAGGATGGATTGAGGAATGTTACTTCAAGGGTTGATGGTGGATAGGCAATCGCAAACATTTAAAGATCGCATGGATGAACTACAGCATTTCTTCATCCCTGTTTGGCATAAAAATAAAGCAAAAAAGGTGACTCAACCGTGGCTAACAAGGGAAATTAAGGATAGCATAAGATCCAAGGAGAGGACATATAAATTGGTCACAAAAAGCAGCAAACTTGAGGATTGGGAGCAGTTTAGGATTCAGCAAAGGAGGACAAAGGGATTAATTAAGAGGGGGAAAATAGAGTATGAGAGTAAGCTTTCAGGGAACATAAAAACTGACTGTAAAAATTCCATAGATATGTGAAGAGAAAAAGATTGGTGAAGTCAAGCGTAGGAACCTTGCAGTCAGAGTCAGGGAAATTTATAATGGGGAACAAAGAAATGGCAGATCAATTAAATATATTCTTTGGTTCTGTCTTCACAAAGGAGGACACAAATAAACTCTGAGATGTCGGGGAACATAGGGTCTAATAAGGGAGCAACTGAATGAAATCAGTATTTGAAGGGAAATTGACGTGATTGAAGGCCGATAAATCCCCAGGGCCTGATAATCTACATCCTAGGTTACTTCAGGAAGTGGCCCTAGAAATAGTCGATGCATTGCTGGTCATGTTCCAAAATTCTATAGACTGTGGAACAGTTCCCATGGATTGGAGGGTAGCTAATATAACTCCACTATATTAAAAAGCTGGGAGAGAGAACACGGGGAATTATAGACCGGTAAGCTTGAATTATAGACCGGTAAGCTTGACATCGGTAGTGGGGAAAATGCTAGAGTCCATTATAAAAGATGTAATAGCAGAGCACTTGGAAAACAGTGACAGGATCGGACAAAGTCAACATGGATTTACAAAAGGTAAATCATGCTTGACTAATCTACTGGAATTTTCTGAGGATGTAACTGGTAGAATAGGTAAGGGGGAACCAGTGGATGTGGTGTATTTGGACTTTCAGAAGGCTTTCGATCAGATCCCGCATAAGAGATTAGCGTGCAAAGTTAAGGCACATGGGATTGGGGGCAAGGTATTGACTTGGATAGAGAACTGGTTGGCAGACAGGAAGCAAAGAGTTGGAATAAACGGGTCTTTTTCCGAGTGGCAGGCAGTGACTAGTGAGCGTTTGCAGGGATCGGTGCTAGGACCCCAGCTATTCACAGTATATATTAATAATCTAGATGAGGGAACTAGATGTAATATCTCCAAGTTTTCAGACGACACAAAGCTGGGTGGGTGTGTCTGCTGTGTGAGGAGGATGCAGAGAAACTCCAATATGATTTGCACAGGTTGGGTGATTGATCAGATGCATGGCAGATGCAGTATAATGTGGATAAATACGAGGTTTTCCACTTTGGTGGCAAAAACAGGAAGACAGATTATTATCTGAACGGCAATAGATTGGGAGAATGGGAAGTGCAACGAGACCTGCGTGTCCTTGTGCACCAGTTGCTGAAGGTAAGCATGCAGGTGCAGCAGGCAGTTAAGAAGGCAAATGGTATGTTGGCCTTCACAGCGAGAGGATTCGAGTACAGGAGCAAGGATGTATTGTTGCAGTTGCACAGAGCCTTGGTGAGACCACACCTTGAGTATTGTGTGCAGTTGTGGTCGTCTTATCTGAGAAAGGATGTTCTTGCCATGGAGGGAGTGCAGCGAAGATTCACCAGACTGATACCTGGGATGGCAGGAATGACGTATGAAGAGAGATTGTTTCGATTAGGCTTATAGTCGCTGGAGTTTAGAAAAATCAGAGGGGGTCTCATTGAAACTCATAAAAGTCTAACAGGACTAGACAGACTAGATGCAGGAAGGATGTTCCCGATGGCGGGGGAGTCCAAAACCAGGGGTCACAGTCTAAGGATAAGGGGTAAGCCATTTAGGACTGAGATGAGGAGGAATTTCTTCACCAAGAGAGTGGTGAACCTGTGAAATTCTCTACCACAGAAGGCAGTTGAGGCCAATTTATTAAATATATTCAAGAAGGAGTTAGCTTTATTTCTTAAGGCTAAAGGGATCAAGGGTTATGGGGAGAAAGCAGGGACAGGGTTCTGAATTTGGATGATCAGCCATGATCGCATTGAATATCGGAGCAGGCTCGAGGGGCCGAATGGACTACTCCTGCTCCTATCTTCTATGTTTCTATGTTCTGCCTATCTAACCAAACCGTCTATATCGTCCTGTAGCCTGAGGCTTTCGTCCTCGCTTTTTAGGACTCCACCAATTTTCGTGTCATCTGCGAACTTGCTGATCATACCTCCTACATTCATATCTGAATCATTAATGTACACTACAAACAGCAAAGGTCCCAGCACCGATCCCTGCGGTACACCACTGGACCCAGGCATCAAGTCACAAAAACATCCTTCGACCATCACACTCTGCCTCCTGCCACTAAACCAATTTTGGATCCAATGTGCCAAATTGCCCTGGATCCCATGGGCTCTTACCTTCTTGACCAGTCTTCCATGTGGGACGTTGTCAAAAGCCTTACTGAAGACCATGTAGACGACATCAACTGCACTACCCTCATCCAGAAACCTGGTCACTTCAATCAAATTGCTTAGAACTGATCTCCCCCTTCCAAAGCCATGCTGACTATCCTTGATCAATCCTTGCCTCTTCAAGTGTAGACTAACTCTGTCCCTCTGAATTTTTTCCAAGAATTGCCCTACCACTGATGTTAGGCTCAATGGCCTGTAATTCCCTGGTTTATCCCTACTAACCTTCTTGAACAATGGTACTATGTTAGCTGTTCTCCAGTCATCTGGCACCTCCGCTGTGGTCAGAGAGGTTCTGAAAATTTATGTCAGAGCCCCTGCAGTCTCCTCCCTTGCCTCACACTGCAGCCTGGGATACATCTCGTCTGGGCCTGGGGATTTATCCACTTTTATGCCCGCTAAAACCGCAATACCTCCTCCCTCTCAATACTAATTTATTCAAGTATACCACAATCGCCTTGCCTGATTTCTATGCCAACATTGTCCATCTCCATAGTGAACATAAATGCAAAATATTCATTTAAAACCTCACCCACATCTTCTGGCTCTACACACAGATTACCACTTTGGTCCCTAATGGGCCCTACACTTTCCCTGGTTATCCTCTTGCCCTTAATATACTTATAAAACACCTTGGGATTTTCCTTTTTTTTTGCCCGCCAGTGTTTTTTTTCATGCCCCCTCTTCGCTCTCCTAATTTCTTTTTTAAGTACCCCCCTGCACTTTCTATACTCCTCTAGGGCTTCCACTGTTTCTAGTCCTTTGTATCTGCCTAAAGCCTCTCTTTCTTTCCCAATCCATTCTTGTATATCCCTTGACATCCAGGATTCCCTGGGCTTGTTGGTCCCAACCTTGACTTTTACGGGAACATGTTGGTGTTGTACTCTCTCTATTTCCTTTCTGAAAGAGTACCACTGCTCTGATGTGGATTTTCCTACAAGTAGCTGATCCTAGTCCACTTTGGCCAGATCCTGCCTTATCGTATTAAAATTGGCCTTCCCCCAATTTAGAACCATTATTCCGTTCCATCTTTGTCCTTTTCAATGACTACCTTAAATCTCACCGAATTATGGTCACTGTCACCAAAATGCTCTCCTACTAACACTTCTACCACTTGCATGGCTACATTCCCTAGAATTAGGTCCAGAACTGCCCCCTCTCTTGTAGCACTTTCTATATGTTGGCTCAAAAAGCTCTCCTGGATGCACTTTAAGAATTCCACACCCTCTAAGCCTTTCACACTCTGACTATCCCAGTTAATATTGGGGAAGTTGAAATCCCCTACTATTATTACCCTATTATTTAGACACTTCTCTGAGATTTGCCTACATATCTGTTCTTCTATCTCCCCCTGACTGTTTGGGGGCCTATAGTACACTCCCAGCAAAGTGCTTGCCCACTTTTTGGTTTTAAGTTCTACCCATATGGCCTCCTTAGAGGAAGCTGCTAAGATATCATCCCTCGTTACTGCAGTAATTGACTCCTTGATTAATATTGAGACACCCCCTCCTCTTTTACAGCCCCTCTGTCTCGCCTGAAGATTCTATACCCCGGAATATTGAGCTGCCTGTCCTGCCCCTCCCTCAACCATGTATCTGTGATAGCAACAATATCATATCCCATGTGTTCATCAACACCTTCAATTCATCTGCCTTACTCGCAAGACTCCTTGCATTAAAATAAATGCCCACCAGGCTTGCCTTACATTCTTGTGCCGTTACATATTTGCTCTGCCTTCCAGGCTGACTTGTTTTTTCCTCTATATTTGGCTGTGCATCACCCCCTACTATAGCTCCACTCCGTATCCCATCTCTCTGCCAAGTTAGTTTAAACCGCACCCGCCTCCCCCCCCCCCCCCCCCGCCAACAGCACTAGCAAACCTCCCCGGAAGGATGTTGATCCCGTTCCGATTCAGGTGCAACCCGTCCAAATTGTACAGGTCCCACCTTCCCCAGAAGCAGACCCAGTGATCCAGGAAACGAAAGCCCTCCCTCCTGCACCAACTCTTTAGCCACGCATTCATCTGCTCTATCCTCCTATTCCTATACTCACTAGCAAGTGGCACCGGGAGTAAAACAGAGATTACAACCTTTGAGGTCCTGCTTTTTAATCTGCTACCTAGCTCCCTAAATTCTTGTTGCAGGACCTCATCCCTCTTTTTACCCATGTCGTTGGTACCAATGTGGATTACGACCTCTGACTGTTCGCCCTCCCCCTTCAGAATACCCTGCAGCCGTTCAGTGACATCCTTGAACCTGGCACCAGGGAGGCAACATACCATCCTGGAGTCACGTCTGCGGCCACAGAAACGTCTATCTGTTCCCCTTACGATAGAATCCCCTGTCACTATTGCTCTCCCACTCTTTCCCCCCCACGCCTCCTGTGGTGCTGAGCCACTCGTAGTGCCATGGACTTGGCTCTTGCTGCATTCCCCTGAGAAACCCTCTCCCCCATCAGTATCCAAAATGGAAAATCTGTTGGAGAGGGAGATGGACCTTGGGGACTCCTGCACTGCCTTCCTAGTTCTTTTACACTGTCTGGCGGTCATCTATTTCCTATCTGCCTGTGCACTCTTTACCTGCGGTGTGACCACCTCGTTAAATGTTCTATCCACGAAGATCTCAGCTTCGCGGATGCTCCACAGTGACTCCAGTCGCAGCTCCAGCTCCGAAACGCGGTTTTCGAGTAGCTGCAGCTGGAGACACTTCCTGCACATGTGTCCGCCCTGGACACCTAAAGTGTCCCTGACTTCCAACATAGCACAGGAGGAGCACTCCACGCTGCCGAGCTGCCCTGCCATGTCCTACCAATAATTTACTCCCTTTAAATTAAAGAATATTAAATACACTAGGTTCATACTTCCCTTTAAGCACTACTTGCTCTAAACTCGAGACCTTACTTTTACTTTAACGACTGGACTGTAGAAATACTGACCGGGTCTTGGAAGCTGACAAAGACAGAAAAAGAAAGGAATACATCCCTCCCTGAACTCCCTCACTCACCAAACTCGCAGCTTAACACTCGGTTCCAAGCTGCACTCCATGACAAACTGCACTCAAGCCAGTACTGAGGGAGTGCTGCATTGTTGGAGGGGCAGTACTGAGGGAGTGCATCTCTGTCAGAGGGGCAGTACTGAGGGAGCACTGCACTGTCAGAGGGGCAGTACTGAGGGAGCGCATCACTGTCAGAAGGGCAGTACTGAGGGAGTGCATCACTGTCAGAGGGACAGTACTGAGGGAGCGCATCACTGTCAGAGGGGCAGTACTGAGGGAGCGCATCACTGTCAGAGGGGCAGTACTGAGGGAGCGCATCACCGTCAGAGGGGCAGTACTGAGGGAGCGCATCACTGTCAGAGTGGCAGTACTGAGGGAGCACTGCCCTGTCAGAGGGGCAGTACTGAGGGAGCGCCGCACTGTCAGAGGGGCTGTACTGAGGGAGCGCATCACTGTCAGAGGGGCAATACTGAGGGAGCACATCTCTGTCAGAGGGTCAGTACTGAGGGAGCGCATCACTGTCAGATTGGCAGTACTGAGGGAGCACTGCCCTGTCAGAGGGGCAGTACTGAGGGAGCACTGCACTGTCAGAGGGGCAGTACTGAGGGAGCACTGCACTGTCAGAGGGGCAGTACTGAGGGTGCACTGCACTGTCAGAGGGGCAGTACTGAGTGAGCGCTACACTGTCAGAGGGGCAGTACTGAGGGAGCACTGCACCGTCAGAAGGGCAGTACTAAGGGAGCGCATCACTGTCAGAGGGGCAGTACTGAGGGAGCACTGCACTGTCAGAGGGGCAGTACTGATGGAGCACTGCACTGTCAGAGGGGCAGTACTGAGGGAGCACTGCACTGTCAGATAGGTAGGTTGGTGAGGACGTGGTCAAGCAGGCTATTCTCTCATCTTGGGTCTCCCACCACCTGCCGCAATCCCAGTCTGGCAGCTGTGTTCTTCAGGACTCGGTTAATGATGGTACTTCCGAGCCACTCTTGGTGATGGACATTGAAGTTTCCCCCTCCCGACCCAGAGTATAATTTGCGCCTTTTCTGCTCTCGGTGCTCCCATCAACTGGTGTTCAGCATGACGATGTGCCGATTCATCAGCTGAGGGAGGGCGGTATGTGGTAATCGGCAGGAAGTTATCTTGCCCATGTCTGACTGGAAGCCATCAGACTTCATTATATCCTCAGGCAATGTTGAGGACTCGCAGGGTTTCTCCCTCCCGATTGTATACCCCTGTGTCCCCACCTCTGGTGGGTCTGTGCAGACCCTGGAATGGTGATGGAGGGTTTGAGAATGTTGACTGACAGGTATGTTTCTGTGAGTATGATTATGCGAGAATTTAATGTTTCCAGAGAGTTTCCTGGAGTATTGAGGTGCTTACAGCGTATTTATCTCATTGGTTAATATTTTAAGTGTTTTTCCTTTTATCCCTTCGTTTTAATCCTTTGCTCCTTTTAATTATTCTTCCCCTCGGTCAAACACGATGACATGTTTGTCTGGGTAAGGTCACTCTTCTTCTTCTTCTTCTTCTTCCATTTTCAGGCAAAAGAGAAATGAACTGAGAATGAAATTCCTAAACTGAGGTGGGAGCAGTGTAATCTAGGCGGCCCTGGGAATCACATTCCTGGACTGAGGTGGGAGCAGTGTAATCTAGGCAGCCCTGGGAATGAAATTCCTGGACTGAGGTGGGAGCAGTGTAATCTAGGCAGCCCTGGGAATGAAATTCCTAGACTGAGGTGGGAGCAGTGTAATCTAGTCTGTCCTGGGAATGAAATTCCTGGATTGAGGTGGGAGCAGTGTAATCTAGTCTGTCCCGGGGATGAAATTCCTGGACTGAGGTGGGAGCAGTGTAATCTAGGCTGTCCTGGGAATTAAATTCCTGGATTGAGGTGGGAGCAGTGTAATCTAGGCAGTCCTGGGAATGAAATTCCTAGACTGAGGTGGGAGCAGTGTAATCTAGTCTGTCCCGGGGATGAAATTCCTGGACTGAGGTGGGAACAGTGTAATCTAGGCGGCCCTGGGAATGAAATTCCTGGACTGAGGCAGGAGCAGTGTAATCTAGACTCTCCCGGGAATTAAATTCCTGGATTGAGGTGGGAGCAGTGTAATCTAGGCTGTGCCTGGGAGTGAAATTCCTGGATTGAGGCGGGAGCAGTGTAATCTAGGCGGCCCTGGGAATCACATTCCTGGATTGAGGAGGGAGCAGTGTAATCTAGGCAGCCCTGGGAATCACATTCCTGGATTGAGGAGGGAGCAGTGTAATGGTACCTCTATTGTTTCTTAACTCTAACCAAATAGATTCTGTCCTTGACCCCTCGAAGACATCCTCTTTCTCCAGCACTAATATTCTCCTTAATCAATATTGCTAATCCACCTCCTTTTTTTCCTTCCCTATCTTTCCCGAACATCTTATATCCAGGTATATTTATTACCCAATCCTACCCTTTTTGAGCCAGGTCTCTGTTATCGTCACGACATCATTTTCCTATGTGGCTATTTGCGCCTGCAGCTCACCCACCTTATTGACCACGCTTCGTGCGTTTACACACATGCTCTGTAAACCCATCTGACAGTGTCAGCTGTGGCTCAGTAGGTAGCACACTCGCCTCTCAGTCAGAGGTTGTGGGTTCCAAGCTCCAGGGACTTGAGCCCATAAATCTAGGCTGACACTCCCGTGCAGTACTGAGGGAGTGCTGCACTGTTGGAGGTGCCGTCTTTCGGATGAGATGTTAAACTGCTCTCTCAGGTGGACGTAAAAGATCCCGTTGCACTAGTTCGATGAAGAGTAGTGAAGTTATCCCTGGTGTCCTGGCCAATAATTATCGCTCAATCAACATAACAAAAACTATTAATCTGGGCATTATCACATTGCTGTTTGTGGGAGCTTGCTGTGCGCAAATTGGCTGCCGCGTTTCTCACCTGACAACAGTGACTACACTTCAAAAGTATTCAATGGCTGCAAAACGCTTCGAGACGTCCGGTGGTCGTGAAAGTCTTTCTTTCTCTTTTATCTTCGACCTTGCAATAGCAAAATACTGCAGATGCTGGAAATCTGAAATAACAACAAAAAATGCTGGAAACACTCAGCAGGTCAGGCAGCATCCGTGGAGAGAGAAACAGAGTTAACGTTTCAGGTCTGTGACCCTTCGGCAGAACTGGAAAAAGTTAGAGATGTAACAGATTGTAAGCAGGTGTAGGGGCAGGGTAAGGGGAGAGGGAGGAATGAACAAAAGAGATGGTCTGTGATAGGGTGGAAGGCAGGAGAGGTTAAATGTTCCCAATGGGAATGGCAGAATCATTGGCTGTAAAACGCTTCTATAGGCCACCAACGAGTGGGAAGGAAATAGAGGAGCAAATTTGCAGGGAAATTGCAGAGAGGTGGAAGAAATATAGAGTGGTAATAATGGGGGACTTCAGTTATCCTAATATAGACTGAGATAGTAATCGTATAAAGGGAAGAGAGGGAAAAGAATTTCCTTAGTGAGTTCAAGAGAACTTTCTTGATTGGTGCATTTCTGGCCCAAAGAGGAAGGAGGCATTGCTGGATCTGGGAGATTCTCTCATTGCTAACTTACCTGACGAAGGAGCGAACTGCTTCGAAAGCTTGTAAAATTAAATAAATCTGTTGGACTATAACCTGGTGTTGTGCGACTTCTCATTTTTGTCCACCCCAGTCCAACGCCGGCATCTCCACATCATCACCTCACACAGTCAGCGCGCTGCCCCCAGCACAAAGACCACCAGACACTCACAGAAGCGAAGGCATAGATTGGGGAGAAGTGTTTAGGATATTAGGAATATGTTATGATATACAAAATATGTACTATCCCCTCCTCACTGCTCTCGGCGTTCCTAGTAAGGATCAATGTCCAGTTATTAATTCAAAATAATGGAGAGGCCCAGAGAAAGAGCTCGTGGCTTGAGCGACAAGGCTTTGGTGGCTCTTGTTGGCGCTGTGGAACGGCGATGGGCAGTGTTGTTCCCTGTGAGGCACAGGAGGCCATTGCCCCGGGAGTTTAGAAGAGTGTGGAGGGAGGTGGCTCAGCACATCTCCCCGAGGGGCCTGGTGCCCAGGACCCACACCCAATGTCAGAAGAAGTTCAACGAGCTCACTCGGGCGGTCAGGGTGAGTACCTGCTTTTCCAAACCTCGACATCCCTCCATCTCAACTTCACTCTTTGCCCAGAGGGTTCACAAACCCAAATGCCCAACACTCATTCAAACCTATGGCCATTTCATAAAACACACATCCACATCCCACACCTTGCACACATTAACTGCTATTCAACAAGATACACTACAGCAACTCACCAAGGCTTCTTCGGCAGCACCTCCCAAACCCGCGACCTCTTCCACCTGGAAGGACAAGGGCAGGCGCATGGGAACACCACTACCTTCAAGTTCCCCTCCAAGTCACACACCATCCTGACTTAGAAGTATATCGCCGATCCTTCATCATCGCTGGGTCAAAATCCTGTAACTCCCTACTTAACAGCAATGTGGGAGTACCTTCACCACACGGACTGCAGCGGTTGAAGAAGGCAGCTCACCACCACCTTCTCAAGGGCAAATAGGGATGGGCAATAAATGCTCGCCATGCCAGTGAAGCCCACATCCCATAAACGAATAAAAATATACAATGGGAGGCACATCTGCCAAACACATGGCTGCACATAATAACGGCTATTCAGCTGTGGTAGGCACATCTGCCAAACACATGGCAGTACACAGTAATGGCTATTCAGCTGTGGTAGGCACATCTGCCAAACACATGGCTGTACACAGTAATGGCTATTCAACTATGATAGGCACATCTGCCAAACAATGGCTGCTCACAGTAATGGCTATTCAACTATAATAGGCACATCTGCCAAACACATGTCTGCACACAGTAATGGCTATTCAACTATAATAGGCACATCTGCCAAACACATGGCTGCACACAGTAATGGCTATTCAACTATGATAGGTATATCTGCCAAACACATGTCTGCACACATTAATGGCTATTCAACTATGATAGGCATATCTGCCAAACACATGGCTGCACACAGTAACGGCTATTCATCTAAGATAGGCACCTCTGCCAAACACATGGCTGCACACAGTAATGGCTATTCAACTATGATAGGCACCTCTGCCAAACACATGGCTGCACACAGTAATGGCTATTCAACTATGATAGGCACCTCTGCCAAACACATGGCTGCACACAGTAATGGCTATTCAACTATGATAGCACCTCTGCCAAACACATGCTGCACACAGTAATGGCTATTCAACTAGGTAGGCACCTCTGCCAAAAGCATGTCTGCACACAGTAATGGCTATTCAACTATGGTAGGCACCTCTGCCAAACACATGTCTGCACACAGTAATGGCTATTCAACTATGATAGGCACCTCTGCCAAACACATGGCTGCACACAGTAATGGCTATTCAACTATGGTAGGCACCTCTGCCAAACACATGGCTGCACACAGTAATGGCTAGTTCAACTATGATAGGCACCTCTGCCAAACACATGGCTGCACACAGTAATGGCTATTCAACTATGATAGGCACCTCTGCCAAACACATGTCTGCACACAGTAATGGCTATTCAACTATGATAGGCACCTCTGCCAAACACATGTCTGCACACAGTAATGGCTATTCAACTATGATAGGCACCTCTGCCAAACACATGGCTGCACACATTAATGGCTATTCAACTATGGTAGGCACATCTGCCAAACACATGGCTGCACACAGTAATGGCTATTCAACTATGATAGGCACCTCTGCCAAACACATGTCTGCACACAGTAATGGCTATTCAACTATGGTAGGCACCTCTGCCAAACACATGTCTGTACACAGTAATGGCTATTCAACTATGGTAGGCACCTCTGCCAAACACATGGCTGCACACAGTAATGGCTATTCAACTATTTCTTGACAGTTTTCCCGCTCATCTCCATGTTGTGAGAACGAGTTTTGTTAGTTCATGAATTGTTGTGTTTGTTTCAATTTGTTTGTCCTGAATAAATGACACAGAGTTGGTAACACAACTAATTTTTTTAATTGTTACTTTACATCTTTTCTGATTTGACTCACTGCAGCTTTGTTCAGCAATAGGGGGTGCGGGATGCTTTCAATGATGTGCTTCTTCATCCCAGAAGCCATCTTCTCAGTAAGGGGTTAGAATCGGTGTCTTATGAGCCGTTCACGGACGGCCCTTTCAGTGGCAACATTGTGCACCTCCCTCCCACGTTGGTGCTGCTGATTCTCCTCTTCATCCTCCTGCTACTCATCCTCCTCCTCCTCTCCCTCTTCCTCCTCCTCAGGGGGTGCACCAATCCCTGGTGGCAATGGTTGGGTCCTCATGATTGCAATGTTATAAAGCATGCAGCACACAACAATCAAGAGGGAGACTCGCTCGGGAGAGTATTGCAGGGCTCCTCCTGAGTGATCTAGAAAGTGGAACCGTTGTTTCAAGACACCGAACGCCTGCTCTATCATGTTCCTGGTGGCGCTATGGCTCTCATTGTATTGCAGTTCGGCAGGGGTGTTGGGGTTATGGAACGGTGTCATCAGCCAGACGCAGAGTGGATAACCCTTGTCTCCGAGGAGCCATCCACTAGGTTGACACGGTGGTTGGAAGATGTGTGCAACACCGGTCTGGCGCAGAATAAAAGCATTGTGGCTGCTGCCAGGATAGCGGGCATTAACGGCGAGTATGAGCTGTCTGTGGTCACACACCCTCTGGTCGCGTTTGCCAAAACTCTCTCTCTCTCTCTGCGCCTCTGCTGCCTCCGAAGGTGAAGCTGGACGATGACGCCCCAAGTTAGTGCAGCCCCCATCGAAGCTTCTTAATATCGTTAGAAGGAAGGTGAAATAAAAATAAACCTCCAAATTGGTGCTCAGGACCCAAAACTCCTTCGGTGAGCGTCGAATCTCTCCAGACGTCTCTCAACCGGCATCTAACAAAAATTTCGCCGACAAGAAACGGCAGGAGGCAACCGCCTTTAATTAGCGCTCCCCCAGCCCCTTCCCGACTTGAAAACATTCCCCATCTACGTGTCGTTCCTAGCGGCAGGCGCTAAGGCAGGGGACGCGACTCAATTTTCAGTCCGGGGTGCTACCAGGGCATTGCACGCTCGACTGATGTCACGATCTGCAGGCGCAGGAGATCGTGGCGGCAGTGTTCAGTGCCAGCGCAAAATGACTGGTCAATTTCATGAGCGGCGCTAAAATAGCCGCGCTCGGGCGCTAAGCGCCTATCGCCCCGTTACCCCTCCCCCCGAAGGTGCTCAGGGGAGGTGCTAACCAACCGATTTTTCCCCCCATGATTATCTGTGTTTCTCTCTCTGTCGTTCCCCATCCCATCCACGCTGCTGTCAGCTGTTGATTCTGAAGGTGATTTTGTGTTACCAAGATTCAAATGTTCAACTCAAGTAAATTTATTGGTGGTGACTCTTTATTTAACGAATTTCAATCTGCTACCGACACTGAACATTAATATCAGGTCAGAAGAATGCTGTCTTGGTTTAGGAGACTTTTCACCTAATGGCGAAAGGCCATCGACCTGAAACGGTAACTCTGTTTCTCTCTCTCTCCACAGATGCTGTCTGACCCGCAGCGTATTTCCAACATTTTCTGTTTTCATTTCAGATTTCCAGTATCTGCAGTATTTTGTGTTTGTTTTCACCTAATGCTCGGTATGGTTACTTACAGAGTCACAGGAACAAATCCCGGCAGATCACATCCACCTCTTTAAATGTCTGAAATATCTGCTAATCATTCAGTTCCAGTCAGTGTCTCCTTTCCCACCCTCTCCAGTTCTGCATTATTGGCACTGCTTCTGATGGTTAAAGTCGGATTAAATGGATAAATTACATTCTCACAAAACGTTCATTCAGCCAGATTTCAATGCATTTCTTTCTGATCATTGTTTTGAATTTACAATTGGATCCCATGCCCGTCTGTCACAGTTCAGTGGATCTGTCAGTGAGACCGAGAGTGATTCTCGATTGCCTCCTGCTGTACTTCAGGATAAACAATCCCAGCTGATTGTAACTGAAGTACTGAGGATAAGAACATCCTTTGATATCTTCTCGTCTAATATTCTTTGCACAAGTTGGAAACAACAGGTGAAAAGTTCAAGGATAAATCTCTTCAATTTGTGTTCAGATACTTCACAACAGCATTCGGCGGCACTTTGCCTGTGGGCTAATTTGTCTGATTTCGATGCTGATAAATGCATTTAGTGGGACATTACCTGGTCAATCATCACTATTTACTTTAATTCAGAATCCATTATTTGCAATGTTACTTGGCAAATCTTCCTTTCAATGAGCTAGAATTTGAGTATTTCAACAAAAATGCAGTAAACTCAATCTCCAAAACATATCTGATAGCCCAGTTATCTTTATAACTGCAGTGTACTTGTATTTATTATCTTAGCATTGTCGTATTACATCCGTACATTTTACATACAATTGCCTGTAATTATTGCATGCCAAGGTTGCAGTTTCTGTATTTTGCTGTTGCATTCATTTTCAGTTCTAAATAGAATGGATATTCTGACCAGGAGCAGGAATCCAAGCGGGATTTCCCCCTCCCGAACACAGGGGCACAGAAGCGAACTGCACCGCTCCAAATGCTGACTGATCCCGGGACACGAAGGCTTCCTGAGAGGGTCTGGTCCTTTGTGTCCCTGGTACCTCGGGCGGTGCTTTTGTCTGCTGGGCTAAATGTAGATCGATCATTTAATCTCTCCTTGATCAAACATCTGTTACTTTCATATTGTATTTATTCCCATTTCAGTTATTGATTCCACAATGTATTGCCGATTATTCTTACAATAAGCCCTGTATTCAGCTCCACAGGTAATAGGATTAGATTATATCATTCAATGTCGCTCGTGAGTTGCAGATTTCACCCCGAATTCCCTCAAACTGCTGCTTTTGCTCCCAGCCTGATGAATAATTTCCCTGTTTATTTCCCTTCCTCACAGTGAACTTAGTGACGATTGTGATCCTGTCTCGGGGAAAGTGCGGTCTCTCCAAATGTGTCACTCGCTACCTGGTGGCCATGGCAGCGGCGGATCTACTGGTCGTTATCCTCGACCTGATATTGAGGCACATTCCCATTGTTTATAGTGAACAGTTTTATTTCGTGGACTCCATCCCCGTGTGTAATATCCACGCCGTCCTGCTGTTCGCAGCCACAGACTGTTCTGTCTGGTTCACCGTCACTTTCACCTTTGATCGATTTGTGGCCATTTGTTGCCAGAAGCTGAAAACTAAATATTGCACCGAGAAAACGGCGGCTGTGGTTCTGGGAACAGTGACTGTGCTGAGCGGTTTAAAGAACATCCCCTGGTATTTTATGTTCACAGATCGGTATTGGCTTCAGAACATCCCCTGGTTTTGTGATGTCACAGAGGATGTTCGGTTGTCACGGGTCTGGACAACAATCGAGCTCCTTCATTATATTCTCACCCCGTGTGTCCCATTTGTGGTGATTCTGCTGCTCAATGCTGTCACCGTCAGACACATTTTAGTGGCCAGCAGAGCCCGCAGGAGACTCCGGGGTCCCAGCAGTGGGGAGAGTCCCAGAGACCCAGAGATGGAGAGCCGCAGGAAATCCATCATTTTACTGCTTGTTATCTCCGGCAATTTCATCCTGTTATGGGCAGTGTTTATGGTGTATTCTATATGGAGCCGGATGTGGTATTTGGGGTATCGGTCTGTAAATCTACCGTATTATGTAATGGAACTGGGATTCATGCTGCAGCTGCTGAGTTGCTGCACAAACACTGGGATTTATGCCGTGACCCAGACTAAGTTCAGAGAGCAGTTGAAGAATTTGGGGAAATATCCCTTTACTCTGATTGTAAAATTCATTAAAGGATGAGAAGAAGCGGAGACTTTGCAGCCTGAGAGTTGACAGTTCCCTGGGCCTGATAATGTGGCCCCCCGCACAAAGATGGCAGCTCTGGGGCCCCGCACAAAGATGGCGGCTCTGGGGATCCGCACAAAGATGGCGGATCCGGGGTCCAGCACAAAGATGGCGGCTCTGGGGCCCCGCACAAAGATTGCGGCTTTGGGTTCCGCACACGGATTGCGGCAGTCACTCTGGGTCTTTCCCTGGCGGCGGGAGGCGAGTGTCCGGATGGCGGGAGCAGTTGGAGTCCCGGTTACTGTGAGTGCGGGCGGCGAGGCGGAACAGCACGGCCCAGCCCAGCCCACAGGACCCCGAGCAGCCCAGCCTGGGGAGGAGATGGCCCGGCACAAGGAATTTATTAGTCATTATAAACCTTTAAAATCAATACACCACCTTACAGATCTTTTATAACCGTTTATAAATCATTATGACCATTATAATGCGTTTTCAATCATTGACACTTAATAAATCATTTGAATAACTAATTCTTGGGATGTGGGCGTCGCTGACAAGGCCAGCATTTATTGCCCATCACTAATTGCCCTTGAGCAGGTGGTGGTGAGCCGCCTGAGACAAGCGAGTGTCTTGTGGGCCATTTCAGAGGCCAGGTAAGAGTTAACCACATTGCAATGGGTCTGGAGTCACATTTCAACCGGACCAGGTGAGAGTGGCAGATTTCCTTCCCGAAAGGCCATAAGTGAACCATGTGGGTTTTTACGACAATCCGGTACTTTCATGGTCACCATTATTGACACAAGCTTTTCATTCCAGATTTGTTTAATTAATCAAATTTAAATTCCCGCAGCTGGAGGGATTTGAGCACATGTCTCTGGATCATTTGTACAGTTATCTGGTTTACTAGTCCAGCAACATAACCACTATGCTACCGTACCCTTCAAAAATATCACCGTTCTTTCATCGTTACTGGTTCAAAATGCTGAAATTCCTTCCACAACAGTATTGGGGGAGCACCATCACCACGCGGACTGCAGCGGATCAAGATGAAGGCCCACCATTTTCTCATGGGTAACTAGGGATGGGCAAGTGATACCGGCCTTGACAGCGCCACCCCTAGCCTGAGAACAAATACATAGAAATAATAAAATAGGATTAAAATCAATGATTTTATAATTCATTGATTGAAACCAGATGAGGCCTGTGATCAGAGCGGGGCGTCAAGTACGCTAAACAAATTGTCAACACCACTTGGATCTCCAATTCTATCGTTGTATGATTGATACTTGTCACACTTTCCCAATTTCCCAATCATTACAAAATGTGCTTGATAAATATCACATATTACCAAAATTGAAGCCCAGGGGATTGAAGTGGCAGTGACAACAGTCTGTCAGCAATCGGTCAACAATCGGTCTGTTACAGTGAGAGGTTTGGAATATGTAAGAGAGGATTAAAGTAAGGGTTATATCAGAGTGGTACAGAGAGGTGTGTGAGGTATATCAGTGTGTTACTGTAAGGGATGTGTGGGTATATCAGAGTGTTATAGTCAGGGGCGTGGGTTTACATCAGAGTGTTACAGTAAAGGGTGTTGGGTATATAGATATTTACAGTGAGGGGTGTGTGGGGTATATCAGAGTGTTGTAGTCAGGGGAGTGGGTTTACATCAAAGTGCTACCGTGAGGGGTGTGGGGTACATCAGAGTAATACAATGAGCGGTGTTGGGTTAATTAACACAGTGTTACAGTGAGAGGTGTGGTGTATAACAGAGTGTTACAATCAGGGGTGTGGGTTTATATGAGTGTTTTACATTGAGGGGTGTTGGGTATATCAGAGTGTTACAGCGAGGGGTATGGAGTATATCATAGAGTATTACAGTGATGGGTGTGGGGTATATCACAGAGTGTTACAGTGAGGGGTGTGGAGTATATCAGAGTGTTACAGTGAGGGGTATGGAGTATATCAGAGAGTGTTACAGTGAGGGGTGTGGGGTAAAATTGTGTTACAGTGAGAGGTTTAAGAACATAAGAATGTAAGAAATCGGTGCAGCAGTAGGCCATTCGGCCCCTTGAGTCTGCTCCGCCATTCAATGAGATCATGGCTGATTTTCTGCTTCAATTCCATTCACCTGCCTTATCTCGATATCCCTTGATGCCCTTAGTAGTCAGAAATCTATCGACTTCTGTTTTGAATATTCCCAATGACTGATTTCCACAGCACTCTGGGGTAGAGAATTCCAAAGATTCACCACCCTCTGTGTGAAGAAATGTCTTTATTAGAGTTAGATATATTTCTTAAGGCTAAAGGGATCAAGGGATATGGGGAGAAAGCAGGGACAGGGTACTGAATTTGGACGATCAGCCATGATCGCATTGAATGGCGGAGCAGGCTCGAGGGGGCGAATGGCCGACTCCTGCTCCTATCTTCTATGTTTCTATGTTTCTCATCTCAGTCCTGAATGGCCTACCCTTTATCATAAGTCTGTGGCCCCTGTTTCTAGACTCCCCAGCCAAGAGAAACATTCTCCCAGCATCCAACCTTAAAGCCCTGTAATAATTGTTTATGCTTCAATGAAATCCCCACTCATTCTTCTGAATTCAAGAGAAAACAGGCCTAGTTTACTCAATCTCTTCTCATACCACAGTCCCGCCTTCCCAGGAATCAATCTCGTGAACCTTCGTTGCACTCCCTCTATGGCAAGTATTTCTTTAATAAGGTAAGGAGACCTAAATTGTTAACAGTACTCCAGGTGCGGTCTCACCAAGGTCCGATAGCAAGGGATTAAGACCTGTTTACTCCTGTACTCAAATCCTCTTGTAATGAAGGCCAGCATACCATTTGCCTTCCTTGGGGTATGTAAGAGAGTGTTTAATCAGGAGTGTGGGGTATATCAGAGTGTTACAGTGAGGGGTGTGGTTTATATGAGTGTGTTATATTGAGGGGTGTGGGGTATATCAGATTATTACAGTGATGGGTGTGGGGTACATCAGACTATTGCAGTGAGGGTGTGGGGTATATCAAATTGTTACAGCGAAGGGTGTGGGGTATATCAGAGTGTTAAAGGGAGGTGAGTTGGGTATATCGGTCTGTTGCAGTGAGAGGTTTGGGATATGTAAGAGAATTTAAGTGAATGGTGTGGGGTATATCAGAGTGTTAAAGGGATGTGAGTGGGGTATATCGGTCTGTTACAGTGAGAGGTTTGAAATATGTAAGAGGATTAAATTATGGGGTATATCAGAGTGTTAATGAGGTGTGTGAGGTATATCAGAGTGTTAAATTGAGGGGAGCGGCGTATATCAGAGTGTTACCATAAGGGGTGTGGGGTATATCGGTGTGTTACATGAAGGCATGTGCGGGGTATATCAGAGTGTTGTAGTCAGGGGAGTGGGTTTGCATCAGAGTGCTACAGTTACGGGTGTGGGGTACATCAGAGTAATGCAATGACCAGTGTTGGGCATATCTGAGTGTTACAGGGAGGGGTGTGGTGTATAACAGAGTGTTACAGTCAGGGGTCTGGGGTTATATCAGTGTGTTACATTGAGGGGTGTCGGGTATATCAGAGTGTTACAGCGAGGGAAATGGAGTATATCACAAAGTGTTACAGTGAGGGGCGTGGGGTATTTCCAGAGGGATAGAATTGCAAAGCAGGGAGGTTATGTTAAACTTGTACTGACCCTGGGTTAGATCATACTTGGAGTACTGTGAAAAGCTCTGCTCTCCATATTATTATGAGGGGCACAATGGCCTAAACCTGCTCTTATTTCTTATGTTCTTAATATAGAGGCACTGGAGAAGGAGATTTGTAAGGATGATCCTAGAACTGAGAGGATATACTTATCAGGAAAGACTGAACAGGCTGGGTCTCTTTTCTCTTGAAGAAAGAGAATGCTGATGGATGACCGGAGAGGTCTTTAAGATTATGAGAAGGTTATAAAGGGTGGTCGTAGAGAAAATGTTTCCACTTGTGGGAGTCCAAAACTGGAGATCATCAATATAAGATAGTCACTAATAAATCCAATGGAGAATTCAGGAGAAATTCTTCACACAAAGAGAGGTGAGAATGTGGAACTCGCTACCACAGGGAGTAGTGGAGGCGGATAGTACAGATGCATTTAAGGAGAAGCTAGATAAACACATGAGGGAGAAAGGAATATAAGGTTATGCTAATAGAATTAGATGAAGAGGGGTGAGAGGAGGCTTGTGTGGGGAATAAACACCGGCACAAACCAATTGGGCAGAATAGGTCAGAGGCAGAGTAAATCTACCCCAACACTGCCCCATCAAACTCTCCCAGGACAGGCACAACACGACTTAGACACAGTGTAAATCTCCCTCAGCACTGTCCCATCAATCACACCCAGGGCAGTTTCAGCACAGGTTAGATACAGAGTAAAGGTCCCTCTACACTGGCCCATCAAACTCTCACAGGGCACGTACACCACAGGTTAGATACAGAGTAAAGCTCCTTCTACACTGCCGCATCAAACTATCTCAGGGCAGGTACAGCACAGGTTAGATACAGAGTAAAGCTCCTTCTACACTGCCCCAACAAACTCTCACAGGGCAGGTACAGCACAGGTTAGATACAGAGTAAAGCTCATCTCTGCACGGTCGCATCAAACACTCCCATGGCTAGTGCAGACCATGTTTGATACAGGGTCGAGCTCCCCCTACACTGTCCCTTCAAACCCGTCCAGGACAGGCAGACCACGAGTTAGACACAGAATAAAGCTGCATCAACACTGTCCCATCAAACACTCCCAGGGCAGGTACAGCACGGGTTAGATACAGAGTAAATCTCCCTCTACACTGTCCCATCAAACGCTCCCAGGGCAGGTACAGCACTGGTCAGATACAGAGTAACGCTCCCTCTACACTGTCCCATCAAACACTCCCAGGGCAGGAACAGCACGGGTTAGATACAGAGTAAAGCTCCCTCAACACTGTCCCATCAAACACTCCCAGGGCAGGTACAGCACTGGTTAGATACAGAGTAAAGCACTCTGCACTGTCCCATAAAACTCTCCCAGGGCTTGTACAGCATGGGTAAGATACAGAGTAAAGCTCCCTCTACACTATCCCATCAAACACTCGCAGGGCAAGTACAGCAAAGGATTAGAAACTGAATAAAGCTCCCTCTACCATGTCCCATCAAACACACCCAGGGCAGTTTCAGCACAGGTTAGATACAAAGTAATTCTCACTCTACACTGTCCCATCAAACACTCCCAGGGCATGTCAGAACATGTTTGACAGAGAGTAAAGTTCCCTCTAAACTGTCCCGCCAAACACTCCCAGGGCAGGAACAGCATGTGTTAGATACAGCGTAAAGCTCCCTCTACACTGTCCCATCAAACACTCCCAGGGCATGTACAGCACGTGTTAGATACAGAGTAAAGCTCCCTCTACACTGTCCCATAAAAGGACCTCAGGGCAGGTTCAGTCCATGTTTGAAACATAGAAAAATAGGAGCAGGAGTAGGCCATTCGGCCTTTCGAGCCTGCTCCGCCATTCAACATGATCATGGCTGCTCCTCTATCTCAGTACCAAATTCCCGGTCTCTCCCCATACCCCTTGATGCCTTTTGTGTCTAGAAATCTATCTATCTCCTTCTTAAATATATTCAGTGATTTGGACACCACAGCCTCTGTGGTAGAGAATTCCACAGGTTCACCACCCTCTGAGTGAAGATATTTCTCCTCATCTCAGTCCTAAATGTCCTACCCCGTATCCTGAGGCTGTGACCCCTCGTTCTAGACACCCCAGCCAGGGGAAACATACTCCCTGCATCCAGTCTGTCTCGCACTGTCAGAATTTTATACCTTTCAATCAGATGCTCACTCCTTCTTCTAATCTCTAGTGAATACAGGCCGAGTCGACCCAACCTCTCCTAAAACGACAGTCCTGTCATCCCAGGAATCAGTCTGGTGAACTTTCGCTGCACTCCATCGATGGCAAGTATATCCTTTCTTAGGTAGGGAGACCAAAACAGCACACAGTACACCAGGTGTGGTCTCACCAAGGCCCTGTATAACTGTAGTAAGACATTCTTGCTCCTGTACTCAAATCCTCTTGCAATGAACGCCAACATACCGTTTGATACAGAGTAAAGCTTCCTCTACACTGTTCCATCAAACCTGTCCAGGACAAGCACAACACGGGTTAGATACAGAGCAAAGATCCCTCTACACTGTCAAATCAAACACTCCCAGGGCAGGCACAACACGGGTTAGATACAGAGTAAAGATCCCTCTACACCGTCAAATCAAACTCTCCCAGGACAGGTACAGCGTAGGTTAGATACAGAGTAAAGCTCCCTCTACAATGTCCCATCAAACACTCCCAGGACAGGTACAGCACGGGTTAGATACAGAGCAAAGATCCCTCTACACTGTCAAATCAAACACTCCCAGGGCAGGCACAACACGGGTTAGATACAGAGTAAAGATCCCTCTACACCGTCAAATCAAACTCTCCCAGGACAGGTACAGCGTAGGTTAGATACAGAGTAAAGCTCCCTCTACAATGTCCCATCAAACACTCCCAGGACAGGTACAGCCCGGGTTAGATACAGAGTAAAGTTCCCTCTACACTGTCCCATCAAACACTCCCAGGGCAGGTACAGCACGGGTTAGATACAGAGTAAAGCTCCCTCTACAATGTCCCATCAAACACTCCCAGGGCAGGTACAGCACGGGTTAGATACAGAGTGAAGCTCCCTCTGCACTGTCCCATCAAACACTCCCAGGACAGGTTGAGACCATGTTTGATACTGGTAAAGCTGACTCTAGACTTTCCCCTCAAACTCTCCCAGGACAGGCACAACACGATTTAGCTACAGAGTTAAGCGCCCTCTTCAATGTCCCATCAAACCCACCCAGGGCATTTTCAGCACAGGTTAGATACAGAGTAAATCTCACTCTACACTGTCTCATCAAACACTCCCACAGGAGGTTCAGAATATGTTTGACACAGAGTAGAGTTCCCTCTACAGTATCCCATTAAACTCTCACAGGGCAGGTACAGCACAGGTGAGATACAGTGTAAAGTTCATCTCTGCATTGTCCCATTAAACACTCCCCTGGCAGGTTCAGACCATGTTTGATACAGTTTAGAACTCCCTCTACACTGTCCCATCAAACCCGTCCAGGGCAGGTACAGCACTGGTTAGATACAGAGTAAATCTCCCTCTACATTGTCCCATCCAACACTCCCAGGGCAGTTTCAAACAATGATTGGTAAAGAGTAAAGCTCTCACTACACTGTCCCATCAAACACTCCCAGGGCAGGTACAGCATGTGTAGATACAGAGTAAAGCTCCCTCTAAACTGTCTCATCAAACTCTCCCAGGGCAGGAACAGCATGGGTTCGATACAGAGTAAAGCCCCCTCTACAATGTCCCATCAAACATTGAAAGGGCATGTACGGCAGGGGTTAGAAACAGAGTAAAGCTCCCTCGAGACTGTCCCATCAAACAACCCCAGGGTAGGGACAGCACCGGTTAGATACAGAGTAAAGCTCCCTCTACACTGTTCCATCAAACACTCCCAGGGCAGGTACAGCACCGGTTAGATGCAGAGTAAAGCTCCCTCTACACTGTTCCATCAAACACTCCCAGGGCAGGTACAGCACCGGTTAGATACAGAGTAAATCTCCCTCTGAACTGTCACATCAAACACTCCCAGGGCAGGTTCAGACCACGTTTGATACAGAGTAAAGATCCCTCTACACTGTCCCATCAAACACTGCCTCGTGGAATGTTCAGAACAGGTTAGATAGAGTAAATCTCCCTCTGACCTGTCCCAGCAAACCACACCCAGGGCAGGTTCAGACCACGTTTGATAGAGTAAAGCTCTCTCTACACTGTCCCATTAAACCCATCCAGGACATGCAGAGCACGAGTAAGACAGATTAAAACTCCCCTCGACACTAACCCATCAAACTCTCCCAGAGCAGGTACAGCATGTGTTAGATACAGACTAAAGCTGCCTCTACACTGTCCCATCAAACCCTTCCAAGACAGGCACAACACGAGTTAGACACAAAGTAAAGTTGCAACAACACTGGCCCATTAAACACTCCCAAAGCAGGTGCAGCATGGATTAGATACAGATTAAAGATCCGTTTACACTGTCCCATCAAACTCTCCCAGGGCAGGTAAAGCAGAGGGTAGATACAGAGTGAACCTCCCTCTACAATGTAACATCAAACACTCTCAGGGCAGGTACAGCACGGGTTAGATACAGACAAAAACTCTCTAAACTGTCCCATCAAATAATCCCAGGGCAGGTTCAGACAATGTTTGGTCCAGAGTAAAGCTCTGAAATGAATATTTTGCATCTGTGTTCACTGTGGAGAAGGACGATGGAGGCATAGAAATCAGGCAGGGGTATTGTGATATACTTGAACAAATTAGTATTGAGAGGGAGGAGGTACTGGCGGTTTTAGCGGGATTAAAAGTGAATAAATCCCCAGGCCCTGACGGGATGTATCCAAGGCTGCTGTGTGAGGCAAGGGAGGAGACTGCAGGGGCTCTGACACAAATTTTCAGAACCTCTCTGACCACAGGAGAGGTGCCAGAGGACTGGAGAACAGCTAACGTAGTACCATTGTTCAAGAAGGGTAGTAGGGATAAACCAGGGAATTACAGACCAGAGAGCCTAACATCAGTGATAGGGAAATTATTGGAAAAAATTCTGAGGGACAGAATTAGTCTCCACTTGGAGAGGCCAGGATTAATCAGGGATAGTCAGCATGGCTTTGTCAGGGGGAGATCATATCTCACCAATTTGATTGAATTTTTTGAGGGGGTGACTAGGTGTGTGGATGACGATAGTGCAGTTGATGTCGTCTACATGGTCTTCAGTAAGGCTTTTGATAAAGTCCCACATGGGAGACTGGTCAAGAAGGTAAGAGGCCATGGGATCCAGGGCAATTTGGCACATTGGATTCAAAATTGGCTTAGTGGCAGGAGGCAGATGGTGATGGTCGAAGGTTGTTTTTGTGACTGGAAGCCAGTGACCAGTGGTGTACCGCAGGGAACGGTGCTGGGTCCTTTGCTGTTTGTAGTGTACATTAATGATTTAGATATGAATGTAAGTTCGCAGATGACACGAAAATTGGTGGAGTGGTAAATAGCGAGAAAGGAAGCCTCAGACTACAGGACGATACAGGCGGGATGGTTAGATGGGCAGAGCAGTGGCAAATGGAATTTAACACTGAAAAGTGTGAGGTGATGCATTTTGGGAGGACAAACAAGGCAAGGGAATACACAATGAATGGTAGGACCATAGGAAGGACAGAGGATCAGAGGGCCCTTGGTGTGCATGTACATAGATCCCTGAAGGCAGCAGGACAGGTAGATAAGGTGGTTAAAAAGGCATATTGGAAACTTGCCTTCATTAGCCGAGGCATACAATATAAGAGCAGGGAGGTTATGATGGAGCTGTACAAAACGCTGGTTTGGCCACAGCTGGAATACTGTGTGCAGTTCTGGTCACCACACTATAGGAGGGATGTGATTGCATTGGAGAGGGTGCAGAGGAGATTCACCAGGATGTTACCTGGGCTGGAGCGTTTCAGCTGTGAAGAGAGACTGGACAGGATGGGGTTGTTTTCCTTAGAGCAGAAAAGGCTGAGGGGGGACCTGATTGAGGTGTACAAAATTATGAGGGGCATAGCTAGGGTGGATAAAAAGGAAATTCTTCACTTCGTAGAGGGGTCAATAACCAGGGGGCATAGTTTCAAGGTAAGGGGCAGGAGGTTTAGAGGGGATTTGAGGCAAAACTTTTTCACCCAGAGGGTGGTTGAAATCTGCAGCTCACTCCCTTAAAGGGTGGTAGAGTCAGCAACGCTCACAACATTGAAGCATTTAGATGAGCACTTGAAACGCCATAGCATACAAGGCTACGGACCAAGTGCTGGAAAATGGGTTTGGAATAGACAGGGCTTGATGGCCGGTGCAGACACGTAAGGAGCGCACGTCAACCCAAGCACCCCACACACCCGCCCCTTCCTCCACCGTCTGCCCCACCTGTGACAGAGACTGTAGGTCCCGCATTGGACTCATCAGTCACCTGAGAACTCATTTTTAGTGCGGAAGCAAGTCATCCTCATTTCCGAGGGACTGCCTAAGAAGACTCTGTGACTCCATCTGTGGAGTCCCTAAATATAGACCCACTCTGTGACACCATCTGTGGAGTCCCTAAATATAGACCCACTCTGTGACACCATCTGTGGAGTCCCTAAATATAGACCCACTCTGTGAAACCATCTGTGGAGTCCCTAAATATAGACCCACTGTGTGACACCCTCTGTGGAGTCCCTAATTATAGACCCACTCTGTGACTCCCCCTGTGGAGTCCCTAAGTATAGACCCACTCTGTGACTCCATCTGTGGAGTCCCTAAGTATAGACCCACTCTGTGACACCATCTGTGGAGTCCCTAAGTATAGACCCACTCTGTGACTCCATCTGTGGAGTCCCTAAGTATAGACCCACTCTGTGACACCATCTGTGGAGTCCCTAAGTATAGACCCACTCTGTGACATCCTCTGTGGAGTCCCTAAGTATAGACCCACTCCATGACACCATCTGTGGAGTCCCTAAGTATAGACCCACACTGTGACACCATCTGTGGAGTCCCTAAGTATAGACCCACTCTGTGACAGCCTCTGTGGAGTCCCTAACTATAGACCCACTGTGACACCCTCTGTGGAGTCCCTTAGTATAGACCCACTCTGTGACTCCATCTGTGGAGTCCCTAACTATAGACCCACTGTGACACCATCTGTTGAGTCCCTTAGTATAGACCCACTCTGTGACTCCCCTGTGGAGTCCCGAAGTATAGACCCACTCTGTAACACCATCTGTGGAGTCCCTAAGTATAGACCCACTCTGTGACTCCATCTGTGGAGTCCCTAACTATAGACCCACTGTGACACCCTCTGTTGAGTCCCTTAGTATAGACCCACTCTGTGACTCCCCTGTGGAGTCCCTAAGTATAGACCCACTCTGTAACACCATCTGTGGAGTGCCTAAGTATAGACCCACTCTGTGACACCCGCTGTGTAGTCCCTAAGAAAAGACCCACTCTGTGACTCCATCTGTGGAGTCCCTAAGTATAGAACCACTCTGTGACTCCCTCTGTGGAGTCCCTAAGTATAGACACACTCTGACACCCTCTGTGTGAGTGTGCGATTCATTCTGTTTCTGTCAGTCTCTGGTGCAGTGTATGAATGTGCGATTGATTCTGTATCTGACAATCTCTGATACTGTGGGATCCCTTGCCTTGTCAGCCCTTCCGAAACGCATAACCTCACAATTCTCCAGAATAAATTCCATTTTCCCCTTTTCTGCACAACTGACCAGTCCAGTGATTTCTTCCTGCATATATCATGCGTTATACACTGACTAAAGCTCCCATTAGACTGCCCAATCAGACAGTCAAAGGGCAGGTAAAGCACGGGTAAGATAGAGAGATGCAAAGTAAAGCTTCCTCTACAATGGACACCCAAAACACTCTCTGGGCAGGCATGGAATGGGTGGCGTACAGAGTAAAGCTCCCACTAATTTGGTTCAGCCGAGCCTGATGCGAGATGTTGACCAGATCCCAGTATCTGGTTAGACTCTCACATTGGAAAAATCCTGGACTGATGGGATTCTCCGTCAAGTTCCTCACCTTTCCAATCATTGTTGAAGCTTCCTGTTTTATCCCTTTTCCGAAAATGGGGATCTCGTTCCCGCCGGATCTGCTCTGTGAACCCAGCGACATTTCTCCAGTCCCAGTCAGTGAGGCGATGATTCGACTTCTCTCTCTCCACCTTCCTGAGATATTGCTCACTCCCAGAGACTGTCAACAGCAAAATGATTCATATTAATCCCAGATCCTGTACCTGGAATACAGTGGGACTGTTTTTGTGACTGATTATATTTAATTTGACTAAACTCACTGCCCAGTGTCAGCTGTCACTCCAGCTCCTCCCACACCGACATCCCACTGATGGGCCGTAACCAGGGCGAAAACCTGACTCCAGGTGACATCACAAAGGAACCGGGAGCCAATCACACAGCAGCCGGGAATAATGACACAAAGCGGCCATAGCCCCTCCAAAGTCAACATGGATTTACAAAAGGTAAATCGTGCTTGACGAATCGACTGGAATTTTTTGAGGATGTAACTGGTAAAATAGATAAGGGAGAACCAGTGGATGTGGTGTATTTGGACTTTCAAAAGGCTTTTGATAAGGTCCCGCATAAGAGATTAGCGTGTAAAGTTAAGGCACATGGGATTGGGGGGCAAGGTATTGACTTGGATAGAGAACTGGTTGGCAGACAGAAAGCAGAGAGTAAGAATTAATGGGTCTTTTTCCGAGTGGCAGGCAGTGACTAGTGGGGTACCGCAGGGATCGGTCCTTGGACCCCAGCTATTCACAATATATATATTAAATGATCTAGACAAGGGACCTAGATGTAATATGTCCAAGTTTGCAGACGACACAAAGCTGGGTGGGCGTGTGTGCTGTGAGGAGGATGCCGAGAAACTCCAGGATGATTTGGACAGGTTGGGTGATTGGGCAGAAGCATGGCAGATGCAATATAACGTGGAAAAATGCGAGGTTATCCACTTTGGTGTCAAAAACAGGAAGGCAGATTATTATCTGAATGGCAATAGATTAGGAGAAGGGGAAGTGCAACGAGAACTGGGTGTCCTTGTGCACCAGTCGCTGCAGGAAAGCATGCAGGTGCAGCAGGCGGTTAAGAAGGCAAATGGATGTTGGCCTTCGGAGCGAGAGGGTGAGTGCAGGAACAAGGATGTCTTGCTGCAGTTGTACAGGGCCTTGGTGAGACCACATCATGAGTATTGTGAGCAGTTTTGGTCGCCTTATCTGAGGAAGGAGCTTTTTGCCATGGAAGGAGTTCAGCGAAGATTCACCAGGCTGGTACCTGGGATGGCAGGAATGACGTATGAGGAGAGATTGGGTCGATTGGGATTATACTCGCTGGAGTTTAGAAGAATGAGAGGGGATCTCATTGAAACTTATAAAATTCTGACAGGACTGCACAGACTAGATGCAGGAAGGATGTTCCCGATGGTCGGGGAGTCCAGAACCAGGGGTCACAGTCTAAGAATAAGGGGTAAGACATTTAGGACAGAAATGATGAGGAATTTCTTCAACCAGAGAGTGGTGAACCTGTGGAATTCTCTACCACAGAAGGCAGTAGAGGCCAATTCATTAAATATATTCAAGAAGGAGTTGGATATATTTCTTAAGCCTAAAGGGATCAAGGGATATGGGGAGAAAGCAGGGACAGGGTTCTAAATTTGGATGATCAGCCATAATCGCATTGAATGACGGAGCAGGCTCGAGGGGCCGAATGGCCTACTCCTGCTCCTATCTTCTATGTTTCTCCCACTCTACAATACAGAGCTCCCTCTACATTACTCCGAAAGTGTACCCCCACTTTATACCCAGTTTCAGCATCGAGTGCTCCCAGGGCAGATACAATACAGAGCTCCCTCTACATTACCCTGACAGTGTTCCCCCACTTTATACCCAGTGTCAGCATCCAGCACTCCCAGGGCAGGTACAATACAGAGCTCCCTCTACATTACCCTGAGAGTTTACCCCCACTTTATACCCAGTGTCAGCATTGTGCACACCCTGGGCAGGTATAATACAGAGCTCCCTCTACATTACCCTGACATTACCACTGTTACTCCCTCACACTCCATACCATTTCTGTTCCTGACTCTGCTCCAGCCACAGTTCCTCTGCCGTTTGTTCCAGGTATTCCAGGGTCCACTTTGCTGGACAGGTCACAGCGGGGTCTCGGGCTAGAGGAAGATTCAGAAGTCAAACACCATTTAAAGTGAAACAGTCAGAGCGACCGTAATCACCCTCAGCAGCTTAACCACAATGCTCAGGGTCAGTGACCCTGTACCCACAATGCCCAGTGTCAGTGACCCTGTACCCACAATGCCCAGAGTCAGTGACCCTGTACCCACAATCCCCAGGGTCAGTGACACTGTGTCCATAATGCCCGGGGTCAGTGACCCTGTACCCACAATGCCCAGTGTCAGTGGCCCTGTACCCACAATACCCAGGGTCAGTGGCCCTGTACCCACAATGCCCAGTGTCAGTGACCCTGTACCCACAATGCCCAGGGTCAGTGACCCTGTACCCACAATCCACAGGGTCAGTGACCCTGTGTCCATAATGCCCGGGGTCAGTGACTCTCTACCCACAATGCCCAGGGTCAGTGGCCCTGTACCCACAATGCCCAGGGCGAGTGACTCTGTACCCACAATGCCCAGGGCGAGTGACTCTGTACCCACAATGCCCAGTGTCAATGACCCTGTACCCACAATGCCCAGTGTCAGTGACTCTGTACCCACAATGCCCGGGGTCAGTGACTCTGTATCTACAATGCCCAGTGTCAGTGACCCTGTACCAACAATGTCCAGGGTCAGTGACCCTGTACCCACAATGTCCAGTGTCAGTGACCCTGTACCCACAATGCCCGGGGTCAGTGACTCTGTATCTACAATGCCCAGGTTCAGTGACCCTGTACCCACAATGTCCAGGGTCAGTGACCCTGTACCCACAATGTCCAGTGTCAGTGACCCTGTACCCACAATGCCCGGGGTCAGTGACTCTGTACCCACAATGCCCAGTGTCAATGACTCTGTACTCACAATGTCCGGGGTCAATGAACCTGTACCCACAATGCCCGGGTCAGTGACCCTGTACCCACAATGCCCGGGGTCAATGACCCTGTACCCACAATGCCCGGGGTCAGTGGCCCTGTACCCACAATGCCCGGGGTCAGTGGCCCTGTACCCACAATGCCCGGGGTCAGTGGCCCTGTACCCACAATGCCCGGTGTCAATTATCCTGTACCCACAATGCCCGGGCTCAGTGACCCTGTACCCACAATGCCCAGTGTTAGTGACTCTGTACCCACAATGCCCAGGGTCAGTGGCCCTGTACCCACAATGCCCAGTGTCAATTATCCTGTGCCCACAATGCCCGGGCTCAGTGACGCTGTACCCACAATGCCCAGTGTCAATGACCCTGTACCCACAATGCCCAGGGTCAGTGGCCCTGTACCCACAATGGCCAGTGTCAATGATCCTGCGCCCACAATGCCCGGGGTCAGTGACGCTGTACCCACAATGCTGAGTGGCCCGTCCACATACCGGTCACCTGGGCGATGAACCCCATTGACCAATCGGCTTCACTGTCGGCCTGCGATGTGTCTGCCGTCGGCTCGGTGGCCAGAAACTCCTCGACCCAGGTCCCCGACATCGCCAGGTCTGCCACAACGGGGGCTTGGGGTGTGAAAACAGGGCCCGAATCTGGGCAGGAAACACCCAGGCTCCATCACCGGCCTGTGCTGATTTGACCCTCTGCTCCCAGGGGTGATCTTACCTCACTGCTGAGCCTGTCAAAGCCTCAGTTCTCAACCTCCTGCATCTCCGCCAGCAGGTCGTCCATCTTGAACGTGTGGGGTGCGCGGGGCAGCAGCGGGCCATTCTGATCAGTCACGAACTCCGAGACTAACTGCAAGAGAGAGAGGCGGCAATTAGACCCACACAATGATGGGTGCCCACCCCTGAAATGTCCCCATCCGGAGTGGGTACTGAGATCCCCCCACACACAGAGCAGGAAAGGCCCAGGCTCCATCCCCGGCCTGTGCTGAGTTAGCCTGATCTCCCCCGGTGAGGGACTGTGACCCCCACACACAGAGCAGGAAAGGCCCAGGCTCCATCCCCGGCCTGTGCTGAGTTCGCCTGATTCTCACCCGGTGAGGGTCTGTGACCCCCCACACACAGAGCAGGAACGGCCCAGGCTCCATCCCCGGCCTGTGCTGAGTTAGCCTGATCTCACCCGGTGAGGGTCTGTGACCCCCCACACACAGAGCAGGAAAGGCCCAGGCTCCATCCCCGGCCTGTGCTGAGTTAGCCTGATCTCCCCCGGTGAGGGTCTGTGACCCCCACACACAGAGCAGGAAAGGCCCAGGCTCCATCCCCGGCCTGTGCTGAGTTAGCCTGATTCTCGCCCGGTGAGGGTCTCTGACCCCCACACACAGAGCAGGAAAGGCCCAGGCTCCATCCCGGCCTGTGCTCAGTTAGCCTGATCTCACCCGGTGAGGGACTGTGACCCCCCACACACAGAGCAAGAAAGGCCCAGGCTCCATCCCCGGCCTGTGCTGAGTTAGCCTGATTCTCACCCGGTGAATGGAGCCTGGATTACAGGCTGACACAATAACCATCTTTGTCCTCTCAGGCAGATCCCAGTGTCTTGGAGACCTGGAATATGGCATGGACTGGTTGGGCCGAATGGCCTGTTATCGTCAAAGAGACATTTTATAATTCTGAGGGAGAGGGATTGAGTGAGAGAGGCACAGGAGGCGTAAATATTATAGTTATAGTCATAGATTTGCATTACTGATTGATATTATTTATTATCTATTTCTAATAGCTCTTTAATGGGCATATAATTGGCAAATGAAATTTAACACAGATGAATCTGAGGAGTTACATTTTGGTAAGAAATGTAGAGAGGTCACATATTACTTGGAAAATAAGAATCTAAATGGGATAGAGGAGCAAAGGAATCTCGGAGTACAAATACACAAATCACTGAAAGTAGCGACACAGGTTAATAAGGCCATAAAAAGCAAACCAATCACTCGGGTTTATATCTGGAAAGGTAGAATTGAAAAGTAGTGAATTTATGCTAAACTTGTATCGAACCTTGGTGAGACCACACTTGGAAAACTGTGTACAGTTCTGGTCGCTGTATTCTAAAAAGGATAGAGGCACTGGAGAGGGTGCAGAGAAGATTTACATGGATAATACCAGAAAAGCTAGGGTGACTTAGAAGTATATTGCCGATCCTTCATCGTCGCTGGGTTAAAATCCTGGAACTCCCTCCCTAACAGCACTGTGGGAGCACCATCACCACACGGACTGCAGCGGTTCAAGAAGGCGGCTCACCACCACCTTCTCAAGGGCAACTCGGAATGGGCAATAAATGCTGGCCTTGCCAGCGGCGCCCAGATCCCTTAAACGAATAAAACAAAATACATATCAGGAACGGATGAAAACGTTGGGTCTCCTTTCTCTTGAAGGCTGAGGGGTGACCTGATAAAGCTCTTTAAAATGAGGAAAGGTTTTGATGGAGTGGATACAGAGAGAATGTCTCCACTTGTGGGGAATAGCAAAATTAGAGGCCATCAATATAATGTAATCACCAAGAAATCAAATAGGGAATTCAGAAGAAACCTCTTTACCCAGAGAGTGGTGAGAATGTGGAACTCGCTACCACAGGGAGTGGTTGAAGCGAATAGTATTGATGCATTTAAGGGGCAGTTAGATAAGCATATGTGGGAGAAGGGAATAGAGGGTTACGCTGATAGAATTAGATGAGGTCAGACGGGAGGAGGCTCGAGTGGAGCATAAACGCTGGCATGGACTCGTTGGGTCGAATGGCCTGGTTCTGTGCTGTGTACCCCATGTAATCCCCTGTTACAGAGTAAAGCTCTCATCAAATACCTCCAGGGCAGGTAAAGTGGGTTAGATACAGAGTAAAGCTCCCTCTACGCTGCCCCACCAAACAGTCCAAGCCCAGGAACAGTGGGTTAGCTACAGAGTTTAGAAACAGAGTAAAGCTCCCTCTACAATGTCCCATCAAACACTCCCAGGGCAGGTACAGCATGTGTTAGATACAGAGTAAAGCTCCATCTACAATGTCCCATCAAACACTCCCAGGGCAGGTACAGCACGGGTTAGAAACAGAGTAAAGCTCCCTCTACAATGTCCCATCAAACACTCCCAGGGCAGGTACAGCATGTGTTAGATACAGAGTAAAGCTCCATCTACAATGTCCCATCAAACACTCCCAGGGCAGGCACATCGCGGGTTAGAAACAGAGTAAAGCTCCCTCTAGACTGTCCCATCAAACACTCCCAGGGCAGGTACAGCACGGGTTAGATACAGAGTAAAATTCCCTCTACACTATCCCATCAACTCAATCCCAGGACACGTGTAATACGGGTTAGATGCCGAGTAAAGCTTCCTCTACACTGTCCATCAAACACTCCCAGGGAAGGTACATTAGGTTAGATACAGAGTAATGCTCCCTCTACACTGCCCCATCAAACACTCGCAGGGCAGTTACAGCGCGGGTTAGATATAGAGTAAAGCTCCCTCTGCACTGCCCACCAAACAGTCCCAGGGCAAGTACAGCACGGGTTAGATACAGAGTAAAGCTCCCTCTGCACTGCCCACCAAACATTCCCAGGGCAGGTACAGCACGGGTTAGATACAGAGTAAATCTCCCGCTACACTGCCCACCAAACAGTCCCAGGGCAGGTACAGCACGGGTTAGATACAGAGTAAAGCTCCCTCTACACTGCCCCACCAAACACTCCCAGGGCAGGTACAGCACGGGTTCGAGACAAAGTAAAGCTCCCTCTACACTGCCCCACCAAACACTCCCAGGGCAGGTACAGTGGGTTAGATACAAAGTAAAGCTCCCTCTACACTGCCCCATCAAACACTCCCATGGCAGGTACAGTGGGTTAGATACAAAGTAAAGCTCCCTCTACACTGCCCCACCAAACAGTCCCAGGGCAGGTACAGCACGGGTTAGATACAGAGTAAAGCTCCCTATACACTGTCCTATCAAACACTCCCAGGGCAGGTATAGCACGGATTAGCTACAGAGTAAAGCTCCCTCTACACTGCCCCATCAAACACTCCCAGGGCAGGTACAGCACGAATTAGCTGCAGAGTAAAGTTCCTTCCAATTTAGTTCATCAACACAACCAACTCTGATACGTCACATGTTCAATGCAGCGTACAGCTCCCTTGACACTACCCAATGAAGCACAACCAGCTCAGGTACAGCATGGGATGAATACAGAATAAAGATCCCTCTACATGTAAGTGTCAAACACTCCCGGGTGAGGTACGGGCAAGGTTTATCTCCGAGTTAAGCTCCGCTCAACTTGCCGCATCAAAGGCCAAGCCTGATGGCAGATGTTGAACAGCTCCCAGTATCTGGTTAGACTCTCACCTCAGCAAAATCCTGGACTGATGGGATTCTCAGTAAAGTTCCTCACCTTTCCAATCATTGTTGAAGCTTCCCGTTTTATCCCGTCTCCGACACTGGGGTTCTCGATCCCACCAGATCTGCTCTGTGAACACAGCGACATTTCTCCAGTCCCAGTCAGTGAGGCGATGATTCGACTTCTCTCTCTCCACCTTCCTGAGATATTGCTCACTCCCAGAGACTGTCAACAGTAAAATGATTCATATTAATCCCAGATCCAGTACCTGGAATACAGTGGGGCTGTTTTTGTGACTGGGATTGTATCTAATTTCATTATATTTGCAATTAATGTGTATTTGAATTACTTACATTAATATTAAATTGTTCCTTTCAGCCCTTTGTCCTGTTTATTGGGACTGAACTCACCGCCAGTGTCAGCTGTCACTCCAGCTCCTCCCACACTGACATCCCACTGATGGGCCGTAACCAGGGGCGAGGCCCTGTTTCCAAGTGACATCACACAGGAGCAGGGAGCCAATCAGTCAAAGAGCAGCCTGGAAAAATGTTGAAGCGGCCAAGCCCCTCCCAATCCCCCCGGGGCAGGTACATAACGAACATACGAATTAGGAGCAGGAGTCAGCCATTCGGTCCCTCAAGCCTGTTCCGCCATTCAATAAGATCATGGCTGATCTGATTACTCCACATTCCCGTCCAACCCCCGATAACCTTTCACCCCCTTGCTTATCAAGAATCTATCTACGTCCGCCTTAAAAATATTCAAAGACTCTGCTTCCACCGCCCTCTGAGGAAGAGAGTTCCAAAGACTCACGACCCTCTGAGAAAAAACATTCTCCTCATCTCTGTCTAAAATGGGCGCTCCATTATTTTTAAACAGTGACCCCTCGTTCTAGATTCTCTCACAAGAGGAAACATCCTCTCCGCATCCACCCTGTCAAGACCCCTCAGGATCTTATAGGTTTCAATCAAGTCACCTCTTACTCTTCTAAACTCCAGTGGATACAAGCCTAGCCTGCCCAACCTTTCCTCATAAGACAACCCGCCCATTCCAGGTATTAGTCAAGTAAACCTTCTCAGACCAGCGTCGACAGCGGGGGAGGAGGAGCCTTTCTTTCTTTCTCTCTCCCACAGAGCGGTCGGCAGCGGGGAAGGCGGGGCGGACCTGGTTGGAGCGGCAGAGGCCTGAGGTGAGTCATTAAACTCACCGACGTGGTCTTTTTCCCCAGCGGGGAAAGAGCTTCGCGGGCTTTTTCAAAGGCAGGGGGCGGGGCCAATTCATTGGTACCCGTATATAGGTGGAGCGGTTGCTAAACCCGAGACACTGCACTCGTAGTGACTCCCACCCTCCCACCTCCTCTAACCTTTAGGGGTAGAGGGAATTTAAAAGGTAGGTTCGATTTTATATTTTGTTTTCAGGGACTTAACTCCTGGACCTAAGTTAAATAAGTTTACATTTTAGTAATAAAGTAACATAAGGGTTAAGTCATGACAGGAAGTCTCGGACCCGTTTCATGCTCCTCCTGTGCCATGTGGGAAACCAGGGACACTTCCAGTGTCCCTGACAACTACGTGTGCGGGAAGTGTGTCCAGCTGCAGCTCCTGACAGCCCGCATGGCGGTGCTGGAGCTGCGGGTGGACTCACTCTGGAGCATGCACGATGCCGAGAACTCGGTGAATCGCTCATTTAGTGAGTTGTCCACACCGCAGGTAAAGGCGAGGACAGACAGTGAATGGGTGACCAAGAAGCAGGGCAATATCAGGAAGGTAGTGCAGGAGTCCCCTGTGGTCATCTCCCTCCAAAACAGGTATGCCGCTTTGGATACTGTTGGGGGAGATGGCCTACCAGGGGAAGGCACTAGCAGCCAGGTTCATGGCACCATGGCTGGCTCTGCTGCACAGCAGGGCGGGAAAAAGAGTGGTAGGGCTATAGTGATAGGGGACTCAATTGTAAGGGGAATAGACAGGAGTTTCTGTGGCCGCAACCGAGATTCCAGGATGGTATGTTGCCTCCCTGGTGCAAGGGTCAAGGATGTCTCGGAGCGGCTGCAGAACATTCTGAAGAGGGAGGGTGAACAGCCAGCTGTCGTGGTGCATGTAGGTACCAACGATATAGGTAAAAAGCGGGAAGAGGTCCTACAAGCAGAATTTAGGGAGCTAGGAGCTAAATTAAAAAGTAGGACCTCTAAGGTAGTAATCTCTGGATTGCTACCAGGGCCACGTGCTAATCAGAATAGAGAGAACAGGATAGTGAGATTGAATACGTGGCTTGAGCAGTGGTGCAGGAGGGAGGGATTCAAATTCCTGAGGCATTGGAACCAGTTCTGGGGGAAGTGGGACCTGTACAAAAGGGACGGTCTGCACTTGGGCAGGACTGGAACCGATGTCCTCGGGGTAATATTTGCTAAAGCAGTTCGGGAGGATTTAAACTAATATGGCAGGGGAATGGGAACCTATGTAGCGAAACAGGGGGAAGTAATATGCAGTCAGAAACAAATGTTAGAAGGGTGAGAAACAATAGGGGAAGGCCGAGTAAACAAAGGCAAGAAACACAAAGGGCCATACTAAATCATAAGTCTAAAAGGACAAAGGATGTTAATAAAACAAACCTAAAGGCTCTGTGTCTTAATGCAAGGAGTATCCGTAATAAGGTGGATGAATTGACTGTGCAAATAGATGTTAACGGATACGATGTGATTGGGATTACAGAGACGTGGCTCCAGAACAATCAAGGCTGGGAACTGAACATCCAGGGGTATTCAACATTCAGAAAGGATAGAATAAAAGGAAAAGGGGGTGGGGTAGCATTGCTGGTTAAAGAGGAGATTAATGCAATAGCTAGGAAGGACATCAGCTTGGAGGATGTGGAATCAATATGGGTTGAGCTGCAGAACACCAAAGGGCAGAAAACGTTAGTGGGAGTTGTGTACAGACCTCCAAACAGCAGTAGTGAGGTGGGGGAGGGTATGAAACAGGAAATCAGAGGTGCGTGCAAAAAAGGCACGGCAGTTATCATGGGTGACTTTAATATGCATATAGATTGGGCTACTCAAACTGGAAGCAATACGGTGGAGGAGGATTTCCTGGAGTGTTTAAGGGATGGTTTCCTAAACCAATATGTTGAGGAACCAACTCGAGGGGAGGCCATCCTGGACTGGGTGTTGTGTAATGAGGAGGGACTAATCAGCAATCTTGTGGTACGAGGCCCCCTGGGGAAGAGTGACCATAGTATGGTGGAGTTCTACATTAGGATGGAGAAGGAAACAGTTAAGTCAGAGACCATGGTCCAGAACTTAAATAAGGGCAACTTTGAGGGTATGAGGCGTGAATTGGCGAGGTTAAATTGGCAAGCGCTATTTAAGGGGCTATCAGTGGAAGGGCAATGGCAGACATTTAGAGATCGCATGGATGAACTACAACAATTGTACATCCCGGTCTGGCGTAAAAATAAAAAAGGGAAGGTGGCTCAACCATGGCTAACAAGGGAAATCAGGGATAGTATTAAAACCAAGGAAGTTGCATACAAATTGGCCAGAAGTAGCAGCAAACCCGGGGACTGGGAGAACTTCAAAACTCAGCAGAGGAGGACGAAGGGTTTGATTAGGGCAGGGAAAATAAAATATGAAAGGAAGCTTGCAGAGAACATTAAAATGGACTGCAAAAGCTTCTATAAATATGTAAAAAGAAAGAGGTTAGTAAAAACAAACGTAGGTCCCCTGCAGTCGGAAACAGGGGAAGTCTTAATGGGGAACAAGGAAATGGCAGATCAATTGAACAAGTACTTTGGTTCGGTGTTTACTGTGGAGGACACACACAACCTGCCGGAAATAAAAGGGGTCAGAGGATCTGGTAAGAGGGAGGAGCTGAGGGAAATCCTTATTAGTCGGGAAAATATATTGGGGAAATTGATGGGACTGAAGGCTGAAAAATCCCCGGGGCCTGATGGTCTGCATCCCAGAGTACTTAAGGAGGTGGCCTTGGAAATAGTGGATGCATTGACGATCATTTTCCAACATTCCTTAGACTCTGGATCAGTTCCGATGGAGTGGAGGGTGGCCAATGTAACCCCTCTTTTTAAAAAAGGAGGGAGGGAGAAAGCAGGGAATTATAGACCGGTCAGCCTGACATCGGTCGTGGGTAAAATGATGGAAGCAATTATTAAAGATGTCATAACAGACCATTTGGAAAGTGGCGACATGATAGGTCCAAGTCAGCATGGATTCGTGAAAGGGAAATCATGCTTGACAAATCTTCTGGAATTTTTTGAGGATGTTTCCAATAGGGTGGACAGGGGGGAACCAGTAGATGTGGTGTATTTGGACTTTCAGAAGGCCTTCGACAAGGTCCCACACAAGAGATTGGTGAGCAAAGTTAAAGCACATGGGATTGGGGGTAATGTGTTGACGTGGATTGAGAACTGGTTGGCACACAGGAAACAAAGAGTAGGAGTAAATGGGTACTTTTCAGAATGGCAGGCAGTGACCAGCGGGGTACCGCAGGGTTCGGTGCTGGGACCCCAGCTGTTTACATTATATATTAATGATTTGGACGAAGGGATTAAATGTAATATCTCCAAATTTGCGGATGACACTAAATTGGGAGGCAGTGTGAACAATGAGGAAGATGCTAGGAGGCTACAGAGTGACTTGGATAGGTTGGGTGAATGGGCAAATATATGGCAGATGAAGTACAATGTGGATAAATGTGAGGTTATCCACTTTGGTGGTAAAAATAGAGAGGCGGACTATTACCTGAATGGTGGCAGATTAGGGAAAGGGGACGTGCAACGAGACCTGGGCGTCATGCTACATCAGTCACTGAAGGTGGGAATGCAAGTGCAGCAGGCAGTCAAGAAAGCAAACGGAATGATGGCCTTCATAGCAAGGGGATTTGAGTACAGGAGTAGGGAGGTGATGCTACAGTTGTACAGGGCCTTGGTGAGGCCACACCTGGAGTATTGTGCGCAGTTTTGGTCTCCTAACTTAAGGAAGGACATTCTTGCTATTGAGGGAGTGCAGCGAAGGTTCACTAGATTGATTCCTGGGATGGCCGGACTGACATATCAAGAAAGATTGGGTCAACTGAACTTGTATCCTCTGGAGTTCAGAAGAATGAGGGGGGATCTTATAGAGACATTTAAAATCCTGACTGGTTTAGACAAATTAGATGCGGGCAGAATGTTCCCAATGGTAGGGAAAACTAGAACCAGGGGTCACAGTCTAAGGATTAAGGGGAAGCCATTTAGGACTGAGCTGAGGAGGAACTTCTTCACCCAGAGAGTGGTGAATCTATGGAATTCTCTTCCACAGAAGGTTGTTGAGGCCAGTTCGCTAAATATATTCAAAAGGGAGTTAGATATAACACTCACAACTAAGGGGATCAAGGGGTATGGCGAGAAAGCAGGAATGGGGTACTGAGGTAGCATGTTCAGCCATGAACGCATTGAATGGCGGTGCAGGCTCGAAGGACCGAATGGTCTACTCCTGTACCTATTTTCTATGTTTCTATGTTTCTCTGAACTACTTCCAACGCATTTACATCCTTCCTTAAATAAGGAGACTAATACTGTACTCAGTACTCCAGATGTGGTCTCACCAATGCCCTCTATAACTGAAGCATAAACTCCCTACTTTTGTATTCAATTCCCCTCGCAATAAACGTTAACATTCTATTAGCTTTCCTAATTACTTGCTGTACCTGCATACTAACCTTTTGCGATTCATGCACTAGGACACCCAGAACCCTCTGCATCTCAAAGCTCTGCAATCTCTCACCATTTAGATAATATGCTTATTTTTTTTTTCCTGCCCAAATGTACAATTGCACATTTTCACACATTATACTCTATTTGCCAGATCTTTGCCCACTCACTTAACCTATTTATATACCTTTGTAGCCTCCATATGTCCTCTTCACAATTTACTTTCCTACCTATCTTTTTGTCATCAGCAAATTTAGCAACCATACCTTCGGTCCCTTCATCCAAGTCATTTATATAAATTGTAAAAAGTTGAGGCCCCAGCATTATCCCTGTGGCACACTACACATTACATTTGCTAACCAGAAAATTACCCATTTATGCCTACACTCTGTTTGGAGTTAGCTAGCAAATCTTCTATCCATGCCAATATGTTACCCCCTACACCATGAGCTTTTATTTTCCGAAATAACCTTTGATGTGGCACCATATCAAATGCCTTCTGGAAATCTAAGTACAGTACATCCACCGGTTCCCCTTTATCCACAGCACATGTTACTCCCTCAAAGAACTCCAATAAATTGGTTAAACATGATTTCCCTTTCACAACACCATGCTGACTCTGCCTGATTACCTTGAACTTTTACAAGTGCCCTGCTATAACGTCTTTAATAATAGTTTCTTACATCTTCCCTACGACAGGTGTTAAGCTAACTGGCCTGTAGTTTCCTGCTTTCTGTCTCCCTCCCTTTTTGAATAAAGGAGTTACAATCGCTATTTTCTAATCTAATGGAACCTTCCCCGAATCTAGGGAATTTTGGAAAATTAAAACCAACGCATCAACTATCTCACTAGCTACTTCTTTTAAGACCCTAGGATGAAGTCCATCAGGACCCGGGGACTTGTCAGCCCGCAGCTCCAACAATTTCCTCAGTACTACTCCCCTGGTGATTGTAATTTTCTTGACTTCCCCCCTCCCTTCCATTTCCTGATTTACAGCTGTTTCTGGGATGTTACTTGTATCCTCTATAGTGAAGACCGATGCAAAATACCTGTTCAATTCAACTGCCATCTCCTTATTTCCATTATTAATTCCCCAGACTCACTTTTTATAGGACCAACGCTCCCTTTGTTAACTCTTTTCTTTTTAGAATATCTATAGAAACTCTTACTATCTGTTTTTATATTTCTAGCGAGCTTTCTCTCGTACTCTCATTTTTCTCTCCTTATTAATCTTTTAGTAATTCTTTGCTGTTTGTTTATATTCTGTCCAATCTTCTGACCTGCCACCCATCTTTTCACAATTATATGCTTTTTCTTTAAGTTTGATACTATCTTTAACTTTTTTAGTTAACCACGGATGGTGGGTCCTCCCCTTGGAATTTTTCTTTCTCGTTGGAATGGATCTATTCTGTGTATTCTGAAATATCCCATTAAATGTCTGCCACTGCAGCTCTATTGACCTATCGCTTACTCTAGTTTGCCAGTTCACTTTAGCTAGCTCTGCTATCATGCCATCATAATTGCCCTTATTTAAGTTGAAAAAAACTAGTCTTGGACCAAATCTTCTCTCCCTCAACTGAATGTAAAATTCAATAATATTATGATAGCTGCGACCTAGGGGCACCTTCACTATGTGGTCATTAATTAATCTGATCTTGTTTCACAATACCAGGTCTACTATAGCCTGCTCTCTGGTTGGCTCCAGAACGTGCTGTTCTAAGAAACTGTCCCAAAAACATTCTATGAACTCCTCATCTAGGCTACCTTTGCCCATCTGATTTTTCCATCTATATGTAGATTAAAATCCCCCATGATTATTGGCGTACCTTTCTGACAAGCTCCCATTATTTCTTCCTTGATACTCCATCCTAACGTGTGGTTACTGTTAGGGGGCCTGTAACCACTTCCACAAGTGACTTCTTGCCTTCATCATTTCTCATCTCTACACAAACCGCTTCTACATCCTTGTTTCCTGAACTTAAGTCATCCCTCTATTGCGCTAACACCATTATTAATTTACAGAGCCACCCCTCCACATTTTCCTAAATATCATGTACCCTTCAATATTCAGGTCCCAATGTTTGTCATCCTGCAGCCATGTCTCTGTAATGGCTATCAGATTGTACTTCTTTAATTCTATTTGCGCCATCAGTTCATCTGTTTTGTTTCGAATGCTTCGTGCATTCAAATACAGAGCCTTTAGTTTTGTCCTTTTATTATTTTGTAACATTTAGCCTTATCTGTTGATTTACTCTTAGATTTGTACTCTCTATCCCTTCCCGTCACGGTCTGTTTATCATTTCCCATATTAATACCTTTCTCTCTTGTCTTGTTTCTACTCTTTGAATGACCACATCTTCCCAGATGTAATCCCTGGCCCCCAATATTTAGTTGAAAGCCCTCTCTACCGCCCTAGTTATATGACTCGCCAGAACACTGGTCCCAGCACGGTTCAGGTGAAGACCAACCCAACGGTACAGATCCCACTTTCACCAGTACTGGTGGAAGTGCCCCAGGAAGCGAAAATAATTTCACCCATACCAGTCTTTGAGTTACGCATTCATCTCTCTAATTTGATGGAACAGGGTAGAGGGAGCTTTACTCTGTATCTAACCCGTGCTGTATCTGCCCTGGGATTGTTTGATGGGTATTTGTAGAGGGAGCTTTACTCTGTATCTAACCCGTGCTGTATCTGCCCTGGGAGTGTTTGATGGGTATTTGTCGAGGGAGCTTTACTCTGTATCTAACCCGTGCTATATCTGCCCTGGGAGTGTTTGACGGGTATTTGTAGAGGGAGCTTTACTCTCTATCTAACCCGTGCTGTATCTGCCCTGGGAGTGTTTGATGGGACAGTGTAGAGGGAGCTTCACTCTGTATCTAACCTGGGCTGTATCTTCCTGTGAACATTTGATGGGACAGTGTAGAGGAAGCTTTACTTTGCATCAATCCCTGTGCTGTACCTGCCCTGGGAGTGTTCGATAGGTCTTTGTAGAGGGAGCTTTACTCTGTACCTAACCCGTGCACTACCTGCCCTGCGAGTATTTAATGCGACAGTGATGAGGGAGCTTTACTCTTTCAAAAAAGTGCTTTACCTGCCATGGGGCTGTTTTATGGCACAATTTAAAGGAAGCTTTAATCTGTATCCAACCCGGGCTGTACCTGCCCTGGAAATGTTTGATGTCAGTGTCCAGCAAGCTTTACTCTACATCTAAACTGTTCTGTAACTGCCCTGGCACTTTTTGATAGGACAGTGTAAAGGGAGCTTTACTCTGTACCTAACCCATGCACGACTTGCCTTGCGAGTGTTAGATGGGACAGTGAAGATGGAGCTTTACTCTGTACCTAACCCGTGCAATACCTGCCCTGTGAGTATTTAATGCGACAGTGATGAGGGAGCTTTATTCGGTATCTAACGCAGGCTGTACCTGCCTGAGAAAGTTTGATAGGTCAGTGTAGAGGAAACTTTACTCTGAATCTTACCTGAGCTGTAGCTGACCTGGCAGTGTTTGATGGGATAGTATAGAGGGAGCTTTATTCGGTATCTAACCTGTGCTGTACCTACCCTGGGATTGTATGATGGGATTCTGTAGAACTATCTTAAATCTGCATCTAACCCGTGCTGTACCTGGCCTGGGAGTATTTGATGGGTCTTTGTAAAGGCAGCTTTACTCTGTATCTAACCCGTGCACTACCTGCCCTGCGAGTGTTTGATGGGACAGTGAAGAGGGAGCTTTACTCTGTATCTAAACCTTGCTGTACCTGCCCTGGGAGTGTGTGTTGGGACAATGTAGAGGAAGCTTTACTCTGTATCTAAACCTTGCTGTACCTGCCCTGGGAGTGTTTGATGGGGTTGTGTAGAGGGATCTTTACTCTGTATCTGAACTTTGCTGTACCTGCCCTGGGAGTGCAAAAACGGGCAGTGTATTGTGCGCTTTACTCTATATCTAACCCATGCTGTACCTAACCTGCGAGTGTTTGATGGGACAGTGCAGAGGGATCTTTACTAAGTATCTAACAAATGCTGTACCTGCATTGGGACTGTTTGATGGGACAGTGTAGTGGGAGCCTTATAACTCTTTATAACGTTAGAATCCTTAATAATCATTTACAAAAGGTGTATAATGGGTTATTGAGGATTATAATGATTTATAAAGGGTCACTGTCCCTTTATCATATTTTGCATCACTTTGTACCCCATTCAAATCCCTTTATAATCCTTTGTCAATCATTATAACACTTTATATTCCTTAACAATTCATCATAACACTTTATATTCTATTATCAACCTTTATATATCAATATGATACTTTATATTCATTTATAATAATTTATAATCCAGCATAATCCTTTATAACCCTTTATAAAGCGTCAGGATACAGCGTAGGGATAATGGGTAGGTACTCAAATTGGCAGGATGTGACTCCTGGTGTCCGGCAGGGCTGTGTTTTGGGGCCTCAGCTATTCACAATATTTATTAATGACTTAGGTGATGTCATAGAAAGTCATATACCCAAATGTGCCGATGACACAAAGATAGGCAGCATTGAAGGCAGTGTAGATGAAACCATAAAATTACAAAGGGATATTGACAGATTAAGGGAATGGGCAAAACTATGGCAAATGGATTTCAATGTAGGCAAATGTGAGGTCAATCACTTTGGACCCTAAAAGGATAGAACAGGTTACTTTCTAAATGGTGAAAAGCTAAAAAGAGTGGATGTCCAAAGAGACTTGGCATGTCCAGGTACACAGATCATTAAAATGTCATGGACAGGTACAGAAAATAATCAAAAAGGCTCATGGAATGCTGCTCTTTATATCTAAAGGACTAGATTACAAGAGGTAGAAGTTATTCTGCAGCTATACAAAACCCTGGTTAGACCACACCTGGAGTACTGTGAGCAGTTCTGGGCCCCACACCTTAGGAAGGATATATTGGCCTTGGAGGGAGTGCAGCGCAGGTTTACCAGAATGATACCCAGACTTCAAGGGTTAAGTTACGAGGAGAGATTACACAAATTAGGGTTCTATTCCCTAGAATTTAGAAGGTTAAGGGGTGATCTGAGCTAAGTTTTCAGGATATTAAGGGGAACAGATAGAGTAGATAGTGAGAAACTATTTCCATTGGTGGGGATACTAGGACTGGAGGCACAGTCTAAGAATTAGAGGCAGTCCTTTCAGGAGTGAAATTAGGAAACACTTCGACACACAAAGTGGTAGAAATTTGGAACTCTCTTCCACAAACGGAAGTGGATGCGAGATAAATTGTTAATTTTAAATCGGAGATTTATTGCTTTTTGTTAACCAAAGGTATGAAGGGATATGGGCCAAAGGTGGGTTTATGGAGTTAGATCGCAGATCAGTCAATGATCGCATTGAATGGGGCAACAGGCTCGAGGGGCTGAATGGCCGACTCCTCTTCCTATGTCCTCAGTGTAGGATCCGTTGACTTGTTAGCCCTCCCCAAATGCATTACCTCACACTTCTCCGGATTGAATTCCATTTGTCACAATCTTCCTGCATGTAGCATGAGTTATACACAGAGTAAAGCTCCCTTTACACTGCCCAATCAAACAGTCCAAGGGCAGGTATAGCACGGGTGAGATAGAGAGATACAGAGTAAAGTTCCCTTTACACTGCCCATTCAAACAGTCCAAGGGCAGGTATAGCACGGGTTAGATAGAGAGATACAGAGTAAAGCTCCCTTTACACTGCCCAATCAAACAGTCCAAGGGCAGGTACAGCACGGGTTAGATAGAGAGATACAGAGTAAAGCTCCCTTTACACTGTCCAATCAAACAGTCCAAGGGCAGGTACAGCACGGGTTAGATAGAGAGATACAGAGTAAAGCTCCCTTTACACTGCCCAATCAAACAGTCCAAGGGCACGAACAGCACGGGTTGGATAGAGAGATACAGACTAAACCTTCCTCTGCACTGTCCACTCAAACACTCGCAGAGCAGGTACAGCGCGGGTGACATGCAAAGCTCCCTCTAATACAGCATGTGCAGCGTACAGCTCCCTTGACACTACCCAATGAAGCACAACCAGCTCGGGTACAGCATGGGATGAATACAGAATAAAGATCTCACTACATGCAAGTGTCAAACACTCCCGGGTGAGGTACGGGCAAGGTTTATCTCCGAGTTAAGCTCCGCTCAACTTGCCACATCAAAGGCCGAGCCTGATGGCAGATGTTGAACAGCTCCCAGTATCTGGTTAGACTCTCACCTCAGCAATATCCTGGACTGATGGGATTCTCAGTAAAGTTCCTCACCTTTCCAATCATTGTTGAAGCTTCCCGTTTTATCCCGTCTCCGACACTGGGGGTCTCGATCCCACCAGATCTGCTCTGTGAACCCAGCGACATTTCTCCAGTCCCAGTCAGTGAGGCGATGATTCGACTTCTCTCTCTCCACCTTCCTGAGATATTGCTCACTCCCAGAGACTGTCAATAGAAAAATGATTCATATTAATCCCAGAATACAGGGGGAGCATTTTTCTGACCATAATTATATTCAATTTGATTATTTTTGCAATTAATCAGTGTGTTTGAATTACTTACTTTAATATTGAATAGTTCTTTTCTGTCCATTGCCCTGTTTATTGGGACTAAACTCACCCCCAGTGTCAGCTGTCACTCCAGCTCCTCCCACACTGACATCCCACTGATGGGCCGTAACCAGGGGCAGGGCCCTGTCTCCAGGTGACATCACACAGCAGCCAGGAACGATGTCACAAAGCGGCCGGAGCCCCTCCCACTCGAGGTGTCACAGGGTCACATTGACCAGGCTCTGCTCCTGGTGTGCAGTCTCACTGGGCATGAACACAGGGTGTACAATCAGCCCCGTCTCCGGGAATGAACCGGGATCCTGCCCTACATCTCTCCCGAGTTTTATTTCCATCGGTGTAAAATGGGTGGCTGATTCACAATTACCCAGTTTGTACTATAGCACCTACTAAACGTCAAACTCTACCCCAGTATTTCTTTCCTTCTCTACGTATCTGCTCCCTCACTGTCTCTCTCTCTCTCTCTCCACAGTGAGGGATACGTCTGGGGCTGGGATCATACTGTGCGGAAAGGATCAGAATATCAGTCAGCCTCTCTTCCTGCTCCCGCATCGTTACCTCTGGTGTCCCCCAAGGATCTCTCCTTGGCCCCCTCCTATTTCTCATCTACATGTTGCCCCTTGGTGACATCATCCAGAAACACAGTCAGTTTCCACATGTACGCTGACGACACCCAGCTCTACCTCACTACCTCTTCTCTCGACCCCTCCACGGTGTCTAAATTGTCAGACTGCTTGACCGACATGAGCAAAAGTTTCTCCAAGTAAATATTGGGAAGACCGAAGCCATTGTTTTCGGTCCCTGCCACCAACACCGTTCCCTCGCCACAGACACAATCCCTCTCCCTAACATCTGTCTGCGGCTGAACCACACTGTTCGCAACATTGGTGTCATATTTGACCCTGAAGTGAGCCTCCGACCACATATCCGCAGCATAACAAAGGCCGCCTACTTCCACCTCCGTAACATCGCCCGTAACCACCCTTGCCTCATCTCATCCGCTGCTGAAACCCTCATCCATGCCTTTGTTACTTCTAGACTTGACTATTCCAACGCACTCCTGGCTGGCCTCCCACATTCCACCCTACGTAAACTTGAGGTCATCCAAAACTCGGCTGCCCATGTCCCAACTCGCACCAAGTCCCGTTCACCCATCTCCCGTGCTCGCTGACCTACACTGGCTCCCGGTTAAGCAGCACCTCGATTTCAAAATTCTCATCCTTGTTTTCAAATCCCTCCACGGCCTCGCCCCTTCCTATCTCTAATCTCCTTCAGCCCCACAACCCCCCGAGATATCTGCGCTCCTCTAATTCTGCCCTCTTGAGCATCCCTGATTATAATCGCTCAACCATTGTAGGCCGTGCCTTCTGTTGCCTCGGCACTAAGCTCCGGAATTCCCAGCCTAAACCTCTCCGCCTCACTACCTCTCTTTCCTCCTTGAAGACGCTCATTAAAACCTTCCACTTTGACCAAGCTTTTGGTCACCTGTCCGATTTATCCTGATGTGGCTCAATGTCAAAATTGTTTGTCTTAAAATACTCCTGTGAAGCGCCTTGGGACGTTTTACTACGTTAAAGGCGCTATTTAAATACAAGTTTGTTGTTGTACATCTCTGGCTCTATAGAATCATAGAATGGATACAGCACAGAAGGAGGCCTTACGGCCCATCGAGCCCGTGCCGGCTCTCTGCAAGAGCACTTCAGCAAGTCCCACTTATCCAATCCCCTTTTGATATACTCCACACCCCTCACTGTAACACTGATATACCCCACACCCCTCACTGTAACACTGATATACCCACACCCCTCACTGTAACACTGATATACCCCACACCCCTCACTGTAACACTGATATACCCCACACCCCTCACTGTAACACTGATATACCCCACACCCCTCACTGTAACACTGATATACCCCACACCCCTCACTGTAACACTGATATACCCCACACCCCTCACTGTAACACTGATATACCCCACACCCCTCACTGTAACACTGATATACCCCACACCCCTCACTGTAACACTGATATACCCCACACCCCTCACTGTAACACTGATATACCCCACACCCCTCACTGTAACACTGATATACCCCACACCCCTCACTGTAACACTGATATACCCCACACCCCTCACTGTAACACTGATATACCCCACACCCCTCACTGTAACACTGATATACCCCACACCCCTCACTGTAACACTGATATACCCCACACCCCTCACTGTAACACTGATATACCCCACACCCCTCACTGTAACACTGATATACCCCACACCCCTCACTGTAACACTGATATACCCCACACCCCTCACTGTAACACTGATATACCCCACACCCCTCACTGTAACACTGATATACCCCACACCCCTCACTGTAACACTGATATACCCCACACCCCTCACTGTAACACTGATATACCCCACACCCCTCACTGTAACACTGATATACCCCACACCCCTCACTGTAACACTGATATACCCCACACCCCTCACTGTAACACTGATATACTCCACACCCCTCACTGTAACACTGATATACCCCACACCCCTCACTGTAACACTGATATACCCACACCCCTCACTGTAACACTGATATACCCCACACCCCTCACTGTAACACACTGATATACCCCACACCCCTCACTGTAACACTGATATACCCCACACCCCTCACTGTAACACTGATATACCCCACACCCCTCACTGTAACACTGATATACCCCACACCCCTCACTGTAACACTGATATACCCCACACCCCTCACTGTAACACTGATATACCCCACACCCCTCACTGTAACACTGATATACCCCACACCCCTCACTGTAACACTGATATACCCCACACCCCTCACTGTATCACTGATATACCCCACACCCCTCACTGTAACACTGATATACCCCACACCCCTCACTGTAACACTGATATACCCCACACCCCTCACTGTAACACTGATATACCCCACACCCCTCACTGTAACACTGATATACCCCACACCCCTCACTGTAACACTGATATACCCCACACCCCTCACTGTAACTCTGATATACCCCACACCCCTCACTGTAACACTGATATAGACAAAAGCCCTCACTGTAACACTGGTATACACCACACCCCTCAGTTTAACATTGATATACCGCACACCCCTCACTGTAACACTGATATACCCCACACCCATCACTGTAACACTGATATACCCCGCACCCCTCACTGTAACACTGATATAGCCAAAAGCCCTCACTGTGACACTGATATACACCACACCCCTCACTGTAACACTGATATAGCCAAAAGCCCTCACTGTGACACTGATATACACCACACCCCTCACTGTAACACTGATATACCTGACACCCCTCAATTTAACACTGATATACCTCACACACCTCTCTATAACACACGGAAATACCCCATACCTCTCACTGTAACACAGATATATACCCCACAGGCCTCACAGTAACACTATGATTCAGTGGGAAGGCGAGCTGCTATTTTAGTGGGCCAGTGAGCTGCTGGTTTAGTGGGCCAGTGAGCTGCTGGTTTAGTGGGCCAGTGAGCTGCTGGTTTAGTGGGGCGGTGAGCTGCTGGTTTAGTGGGCCAGTGAGCTGCTGGTTTAGTGGGGTGGTGAGCTGCTGGTTTAGTGGGCCAGTGAGCTGCTGGTTAAGTGGGGAGGTGAGCTGCTGGTTTAGTGGGGAGGTGAGCTGCTGGTTTAGTGGGGAGGTGAGCTGCTGGTTTAGTGGGGAGATGAGCTGCTGGTTTAGTGGGGAGGTGAGCTGCTGGTTCACTGGGGAGGTGAGCTGCTGGTTTAGTGGGGAGGTGAGCTGCTGGTTTAGTGGGGAGGTGAGCTGCTGGTTTAGTGGGGAGGTGAGCTGCTGGTTTAGTGGGCCAGTGAGCTGCTGGTTTAGTGGGGAGGTGAGCTGCTGGTTTTGTGGGCCAGTGAGCTGCTGGTTTTGTGGGGAGGTGAGCTGCTGGTTTAGTGGGGAGGTGAGCTGCTGGTTTTGTGGGGAGGTGAGCTGCTGGTTTAGTGGGGAGGTGAGCTGCTGGTTAAGTGGGGAGGTGAGCTGTTGGTTTAGTGGGGAGGTGAGCTGTTATCATTCCTTGTTCTTGCCCATTGATCTCTCTTAGTTTGTTCTTTACTCTTCCACACAGGAGTGTTAATTACCTGCTTCTGTAACCTTCAAACCCTCACAGCTTCCAATATCCATTACAGAAGTGACTGATTCACTGGCCACACTACCCCGCAGTCCTCCAGATACCCTGCTGGCATTAAATTCAATCTTCACACTCTCCCACGCTCGGCAGCAGATGTGCGTCATTCTGGAGTGCATTCTAACCTAACGTAATCCCTGGTTATTCTAGCTTAATATTGATATAATTCCGTATGTCAACCAGTGTATTATATTTAATAATCTATACATACCAATACTTACAAGAACATTTAAAATGTCAGCTTTCAGAGTGTATTCGCTTGCGTTTCACCAGACTGCATGACCTTGTGAATCCCCTCGCACACATGGAGCAGGTGAACGGAATCTCTCCAGTCTGAACATGCTGGTGTTCAATGAGGTGGGATAAGTGAATCTCTTCCCACAGGGAAAGCAACTGAACGGTCTCTCGTCAGTGTGAACTCGCTGGTGTTTCAGCAGGATGGATGACCGACTGAATCCCTTCCCACATACGGAGCGGGTACACAGTCTCTCCCCTGTGTGTCTGCGATGATGAATTTGCAACTCAGACGGATAATTGAATCCCTTCTCACAGTCCCCACTGTTTCTCCATGGTCCATCTGTCTCTCCAGGTTGGACGATCGGTTGAAGCCTCGTCCACACACAGAACACGTGTACGGTTTCTCCCCGCTGTGAATGGTGCAAAGTTTTTTCAGGCTGTGTAGCTGGTTACAGCTCTCTCCACAGTCAGTGCACTGGAACACTCTCGCTCAAGTGTGAATGGGTCTCAGTGCTTTCCCAGTCGCATGATGTGTAAAATCCTTTCCCAAACACAAGCACAGAGAAAGATTTCTCCTTCCGTATTCAAAGGCCGATGAAATTCAGGTCCTGATGAATCGAGGGACTCTCAGATCTTGGCGTGATGTTTGTTTTGAGTTTCTTGTCTGCAAATCCTCCCCTTCTAATACCCTGAAAAAGGAGATTACAAAAGTCATCACTAAGTACAGGACATAAATTCAGAACAGACAATTCTACTTTCTATGGAACAATCTTTCCTCTCTTGTTTACCCCAAAAGCTGTAAATTCCTGTCCCACACACTCTCCCTGTGCTGAAATCCTTACGCATTGCACCATATTTTTGCCCTCTCCCACTCTCTCACTCCCTCTGCTCTCCAGTTCTGCAGCCCCTGTGTGCGAGGAGTGTGATGGAATACTCTCCACTTGCCTGGATGAGTACAGCTCCAACAACACTCAAGAAGCTCGACACCATCCAGGACAAATCAGCCCGCTTGATTGACACCCCATCCACCACATGAAACATTCACTCCCTCCACCACCGGCGCACCGTGGCTGCAGTGTGTACCATCTACAAGATGCGCAGCAGCAACTCGCCAGGTCGTGATCGGTAGCACCTCCCAAACCCGCGAACTCTTCTACATAGAAGAACAAGGGCAGAAGCCTCATGGGAACACCATCACCTCCAGGTTCCCCTCCAAGTCACACACCATCCTGACTTAGAAGTATATCACTGATCCTTCATCATCGCTGGGTCAAAATCCAGGAACTCCCTATCTAACAGCAATGTGGGAGTACCATCACCACATGGACTGCAGCGGTTTAAGAAGGCAGCTCACCACCACCTTCTTAAGGGCAATTAGGGATGGGCAATAAATTCTGGCCTTGCCAGCGACGCTCACATCGCATAATCTGCTGCACCTGCTCTGGGAGTGGGCGGCGCATGCGCCCTGATCCCGCTCTGTCCAAGACAAGTCCCGCCTTCCTTCATTATTCCCTACAACAAAGAGCACAGCCAAGACAATGAGATGTGTCCCAGGGGGTCCAACGTGTCAAACCACCTGCTGGCTGCATATCCTGTCAATTTGTGTTCTTGTGTTAGTCTTTTAAAAAAAAAAACACCTGGGAAGACCGGCCATGATGTCAAGTCACGTTCTGTATCGTGCCATGAACCCGATATCGCGATTGAGGCCATCCTCATGAGTGCGATACTTGGCTATCAGTTTCTGCTCTATGATTTTGCGCTGTCGTGTATCTCGAAGGCCGCCTTGGAGAACGCTTACCCGCAGATCCGAGGCTGAACGCCCCTGGCTGCTGAAGTGTTCCCCGACTGGGAGGCAACCCTCCTGCCTGGCGATTGTTGCACGGTGTCCGTTCATACGTTGTCTCAGTGTCTGCATGGTCTCGCTGATGTACCATGCTCTGGAGCATCCTTTACTGCAACGTATCAGGTAGACAACGTTGGCCGAGTCACATGAGTATGTACCGTGTACCTGGTGGGTAGTGTCCTCACGTGTAATGATGGTATCTGTGTCCATGATTTGGCATGTCTTGCAGAGGTTGCCGTGGCAGGGTTGTGTGGTGTCTTGGTTGCTGTTCTCCTGAAAGATGGGTAATCTGCTGCGAACGATGGTACTTTTGAGGTTAGGCGGCTGCTTGAAGGCGAGTAGTGGAGGCGTGGGGATGGCCTTAGCAAGGTGTTTGTCGCCATCGATGACATGTTGAAGGCTGCGAAGAACATGTAGTGGGTGACATTAACTTGCCCCATTTTCACTAGACGTGGACATAAACCAATAAGGCAAGTGTCCCAGCACACCACAAATATCCAGTAACAGTTCTGACGAAGGGCCCTGGACCCGAAACGTTGACTCTGTTTCTCTCTCCTCGATGCTGCCTGAGCTGCTGAGTGTTTCCAACATGTTCTGTTGTTATTCCTGTAATAAGTATGTACAATACAGCCACACACACAAATAATAATTAAATCACAATGTGACAGTGAGGATCGATTATCACCTCACTGAGCTGCGGTGCCCACCGGCCACTTCAGGTAATGATACAGAGGCTGCAACCTCTCACACTGAAAATACATATGGATTATGGACTTCTCAAGGCCGTAAAAACACGGCTGGAATTGTGCCTACCTGGCAGGTCCGGTGCGGGCGGTGGCAATGGCGGGTCGTCAGCCCGCTGCTGAAAATGACTTTACGTTAGTCGGACCTATTGAGCCCACCCAGCGTGTTACCCGGTCCAATTAAATGATGCGGGTCTGGACTGTTGACATCGTTGATTAAGCGTTTTCAGCCGGGATCTTTAAGGGGCCATGGCCACATTGGACTTGAATGTCAATGTAACATACTGCTGTCAGTGCACTACAGCACTGGAGTGCTGCAAACACTGACAATGATGCACAGAGGCAGAGGGCTGCACCCAGGTTGTCTGATGGCTCGCTCCATATGCTTATGAAGGGAGTCAAAGCATTCAGGGTGGTCCTCTTCTCTTCCAATGGACGGATGTGACCTCCCCAGGACACTAAAACAGCCTGGTTGGAGATTGCAGAGGGGTCACCAGCAGGGATGTTGTCAGCAAGACCTTGGTGCAGTGCCGCAAACGTTTCAATGATTTCATTAGATCAGGAAACGTGAGTACAAAGCCACACTCACCTTCATCTTGCTATGCCTCTCATCATACACCTATCACTCTGCCTTCCCAACCCTACCCCTGCACATTCTTACTCACACCAACATACCTTGCACGTCCACCCGTCCCTCTCTTTCTATTTACATTATCACATCCCCATCTCAATAGCCACCCCTCACACTCACACTCACCCTTGTGCAATCATACCAACTAACAACACACAAGGAGCCACTTGTATTTGGCACCCCACTCCATCATAGTCACCCTCTAAATATCTACCACATCCATTCCTTACATTCATTCCATCAGTCTCACTCAAACTTCTCTTTTTTCCCTCCTTGCAGGAAAAGAGAGCCCACAATAACAGGGAGAAGGGGTGAACCGGCGGTGGCACCCAATCATTTGCAAACCTTACAATAGCAGAGGAGGCTGCTTTAGAAATATCTGGAGTCGCTGAGCAGCTGGAGGTGGGAGATGGAGCGAGGGGGACTTCTCAGCAACCTGGTGACAGAATTACATATCATACAGCAACATGGCATACATCCATCACTCAAATGGGCACTGATCTCACTGAATGGTCATCATGTGCATAATGGTACCTGTACTCATTCTTCATATGACATATCTAACTCATATCTTCACTCTCCCACAGGTCCATCAAGAGTTCCCCCCTCCAATGTCCAGGAGGAAGAGGAAGATGACTCCTCAGAGGAGCCTTCAGCCGCTGAGGTTGCAACATTACAAGACATCGATAGAGTAGTGTTGTCAACTGGTGTCTCCCAACTCACAAGTGTGCAAGAGCAGATGGTGGAGAGAGGCAGAGCAGTGGAGACTCCTTGCCAGAGGGTGCAGGAGGCTCCCAGCTCCGCTCAGTTGCATGCAGACGGTGAGCCTCGGGTCCATCCAGAAAGAGGGCGATCCTGGAGGAGCAGCAAGAAGTGCAGGGGTCTCTGACAGGTATTGCGAGCGCGATGTCTGCAAATGTTCAGAGAATGGAGGAATCCATCTCCAACATGAGCACCACCTTGTGACAGGCGATGGATAGGATAGGCAGCTACATGGAGCAGCTAATGCGCCACTCAGAGGAGCACATGGTCTTTATGGAGGATAGATGGCTATTTATAGAGAATAGATGGCAGAGGCTCATAGATCTCCTCTCTAACAGGGATGTCAGCATAGACGTGGGTCCTCATGGCCTCACTGCTGTGCAACAAGGTGCTCTACACCTCCTTGGCAGCAGGGAAGAGAGCAGGCTGCCTTTACCTCTGCTGAAGCCACAGGGCTATCTCCTCGTAGATGCATGCAGAAGAGAAAGATGACACAGAAGTTTAAGAGCTTTATGATCTCTCAGAGTTCTTGGACAAGACACCAATAGGCAGCAGCCAGTATGTTTGATCAATAGATCAAGATTTATTAAGCTTACAGCGTAATAGACTGAACAGCAGGCGATAGTTTAACGAGTAGCTCGCAGCCCTTGGTCTCTGGAACCTCTCGGACACAAGTGACGTCGTCTTCAGTCTGTTCCTTTGTTCTTGCAGTAGGTCTGTGTAAAGTTGTTTTTCGAGTTTTCAGGTTTTAACCCATTTCTTATCAAAAGTTCGTTTGGGCATTGTCCATATATGGTCTTTAACAAAATCACCTATTTTAATTGGTTCTAATGATCAAAACACCATTGTCACTCAGACTAAGTTTAGCATCCTGGCCTCACCTTTCCAGTATTTTTCCTACAACTTTACCCTGTTCATCGTTATCTTGTTTATAGTTCTTCACCCCATTGGAATTGACCTTATCTCTCACATTTCTAGCTTCCCTGGTACAGGCATTACAAGAACTCATAAGCTGCGTAAGCTGCGATACTGTCCGTTATCAGAGCTAGTCTTGACTAGTGCTGGCTGTCTTTGCAGTTACATTTTGAGCAAGCCTCAGCAATTTATGCACAAGTCATTACAGGTCACACTGAATATAGATATTTGGTTAATGTGAAGTTCACTATTCTACACTCACACTAAAACATGTTATTGCTAAAAACATCCAAGTATCAGTCTTTTCTACACACGTATGATTCACAAGGGTAGCCACTTGGGTGTTTTATCGAATGTTTATGTAAAGTTTCCATTAATGTGCTGTCAAACATCAAAATCCATATTTTCAACACTTTCCGGTCTTGGACAGATGTGTGTGCACCTTTGCTAGTGGGTTCATGAGTTGCAGTGAATGGTGAGACATAACGGTACCTCCAGCAATGGTGGTGAGTGTGAAAGGAATGGCTTGGTCATTGCAGGGATGCTTTTCGGTGTTGCTGTGGGGTAGTGCCATCCTGGAGCATCATGTGGCAGCTGTAAGGGTGTACAGCATCAAGTGAAGTAAATCTGGCCATGGTGAGCACAGCCCTAGCCTGCCGGACAGCAATGTGCTCGGGTGCTGATGCGCTCTGTCCTCTGCAGCATCAAGTGATTGCGGAGAATGTTGGTGTTGTTGGTGCTGATGGTGTGCCTGGGGCTGCTGGTGTTGGGGCTCATCGTGATCAGATTCTGAGGACCAAGGTGAGACAGTATAAGCGGCACCCATGCTGATGGAATAGATGGCAGGTGAAGTAGAGATGACAGAAGCAATCTGTCAATAGTGAGAGAGGTTCTCCCAATGAGGTGACACTGGATGGAGACTTTGCTGGAATGACTGCAGCCTGCAGAATCTGTGCTGGGAATGCAGTGAGAAACAGCTTCTGCTGAGGAAAGTGATCATCTGACAGGTGGGAGTTTTTATACTACATTTGATGCTGACAAGTAATCAGCTGGAGCAATGGCCACTGAACTCCCGCCTCAGGTTGACACACGTGGTTCCCGAACAGCGAGCTTCCCGTGGCCATCCAGTTCAATTTAAAAGGTAAGGTTAAACACACTGCTAAAGGTCTGACAGCTAACTACTAATAATTTAAACAGAGATTGCTGGAAATACTCATTTTCTGGGGTGGTAGCGGGCGCGTTCGGAGACGGGTCCGGTGGGAAAGTTGTTATTTCTGTGAACGGCTCGGGACCCCACTGTCATCACTGTCCCCCAGGTGCGTCTATCAGCGTGGATCCGCCCTGACCGGCAGAGGCGGGCGACCCAATTTCAATTATTAGTACAAAAGCAAAATACTGCGGATGCTGGAAATCTGAAGTAAAAACAGAAAATGCTGGAAGTACTCAGCAGGTCAGGCAGCATTTGTGGAGAGAGAATCAGAGTTCATGTTTCAGGTCGATGACCCTTCGTCAGAACTGGAAAAAGTTGGAGATGGAACAGGTTTTTAAGTCAGTGTAGGGGCAGGGAAAGGGGGAGGGGAGGAAAGAACAAATGTGAAGGTCTGTGATTGGATGGAAGGCAGGAGAGATTAAGAGACAAAAGGGATGATGGTGCAAGGCAAAAGGAGATGGTAATGGGACAAGTTAAGAAACAAAAGATGACTCTAGATGAAGTGTAAATGGCAATGGCAGAATGATCGACAGCTGCCGTGTGAGAGAGAGAAAACATGAACAAAATGATAGGGGCAGAGGTTCTGGTCTGAAATTGTTGAAATTATTGTTGAGTCCAGAAGGCTGTAAAGAGCCTAATCGAAAGATGAGGTGCTGATCCTTGAGCTTACGTTGAGCTTCATTGAAACAGTATAAGAGGCCGAGGACGGAGAGGTCAGAGTGGGAGTGGAGCGGAGAATTAAGGTGACAGGCGACCGGAAGCTCGGGATCACCCTTACTGACTGCAGGGAGGTGTTCCACAAAGCGGTCACCTAATGTGCGTTTGATCTCCCCAGTGTACAGGCTTGCATGGAGGCTGCCGTGGGAAGTGCAGCGGGTTGTTGGGGGTGATAGAGGAGTGGGCCAGGATGTTTTGGAGAGAGTATTCCCTTTGGAATGCTGAAAGGGATCACGCTGGAGGTGGCGGAAATGGCGGAGGATGATCTGTTGAATGTGGAGGCTGGTGGGGTGAAAGATGAGGACAAGGGGAACCCTATTTTGGTTCCAGGAGGGAGGGAAACGGGTGAGAGCAGAAGTGCGGGAAATAGAACGGACACGGTCAAGGGCCGTGTCAGCCACAGTAGAGGGGAATCCTCGGTTGTTGAAAAAGGAAGACATGTCGGAAGCACCAGTATGGAAGGTGGCATCGTCAGAGCAGATGCAGAGGAGACAGAGAAATTGCGAGAATGGAATAGAGTCCTTACAGGAAGAGGGGTGTGAGGAAGTGTAGTCCAGGTAGCTGTGGGAGTCAGTGGGCTTACAGTGAATGTTTGTTAATAACCTATCCCCAGAGATGGAGACGGAGAAGTCAAGGAAGGGAAGGGAAGAGCCACAGATGGATCATGTGAAGGTGAGGGAAGGGTGGAGATTGGAAGCAAAGGGAATGAAATTTTCCAGTTCAGGGCGAGAGCAGGAAACAGCACCGATACAGTTATCAATGTACCAGAAAAAGAGGTGAGGGCGGGACCTGAGTTGGACTGGAACAAAGAATGTCCACATATCCCATGAAAAGGCAGGCATAGCTAGCACCCATGCGGGTTTCCATAGCAACACCTTTAATTTGGAGGAAGTGACTGGAGTCAAAGGAGAAGTTGTTCAATGTGAGAAGAAGTTCAGCCAGGCGGAGGAGGGTGGTGGTGGATCGGGACTGGTTGGGCCTCTTTTCAAGGAAGAAACGGAGCGCCCTCAGGCCGTCCTGGTGGAGGATGGAGGTGTAGAGGGATTGGACATCCATAGTGAAAAGGAGACGGTTGGGGCCAGGAAACTGGAAACTGTTAAAGTGGCAGTGGACATCGGAAGAGTCGCGGATGTAGGTGGGAAGAGACTGAACAAGGGGAGAAAAAATAGAGTCGAGATAGGAAGAGTTACTTTCCGTGGGGCAAGGACAGGCTGAAACGATGCGTCTACCAGGGCAGACCTGTTTGTGGATCTAGGGAAGGAGGTAGAAGAGGGCTGTGCGGGGTTGGGGAATTATTTAGACTGGCGGCCGTGGAGGGAAGATCTCCAGAGGAGATGAGGCCAGTGACAGTCTAGGAAATGGTGGCTTGATGTTCGGTGGTGGGGCCATTGTCCAGGCGGAGGTCGGAGGAGGAGGTGTCGGAGATTGGCGTTCAGCCTCCGCACGGTAGAGGTCGGTTTGCCAAACAACAGCAGCACCACCCTTGTCAGCAGGTTTAATGACAATGTTGGGGTTTGGATCTCATAGACTCATAGACTCATAGAAGATAGAAGAAGGAGTAGGCCATTCGGCCCCTCTAGCCTGCTCTGCCATTCAATGCGATCATGGCTGATCATCCAAATTCAGTACCCTGTCCCTGCTTTCTCCCCATATCCCTTGATCCCTTTAGCATTATGAAATATATCCAACTCCTTGAATCTATTTAATTAATTGCCCTCTACTGCCTTCTGTGGCAGAGAATTCCACAGGTTCACCAATCATTGGGTGAAGAAATTCCTCCTCATTTCTGTCCTAACTGGCTTACCCCTTATCCTTAGACTGTGACCCCTGGTTCTGGACTCCCCGACCATCGGAAACATCCTTCCTGCATCTAGTTGGTCTTTCCAGCAAAGTCTCCATCCAGTGTCACCTCATTGGAGGAACCTCTCCCACATTGACAGATTGCTTCTGTCATCTCTACTTCACCTGCCATCTATTCCATCAGCATGGATGCCGTTTATACTGTCTCACCTTGGTCCTCAGCAGCGCCAGGCACACCAGCAGCACCAACAACAACACCAACCTTCTCCGCAATCACTTGATGCTGCAGAGGACAGAGCGCATCAGCACCCGAGCACATTGCTGCCCGGCAGGCCAGGGCTGGCCTCACCATGGCCAGATCTACTTCACTTGACGCTGTTCACCCTTGCAGCTGCCAGATGATGCTCCAGGTTGGCACCATCCCAGAGCAACACCGTAAAGCATCCCTGCAATGACCAAGCCATTCCTTTCACACTCACCACCATTGTGGGAGGTACCATTATGTCCCACCATTCACTGCAACTCTTTAATCCACTAGCGAAGGTGCACACAGATCTGTCCAAGACCGGAAAGTGTTGACAATATGAATTTTTATATTTGACAGTACATTAACGGAAACTTTACATTAACATTCGATAAAACCCCCAAGTGGCTACCCTTGTGAATTATATGTGTGTACAAAAGACTGATACTTGGATATTTTTAGTAATAACATGTATAAGTGAATAGTGAACGTCACATTAACCAAATATCAATATTCAGTATCACCTGTAATGACTTGTGCATAAATTGCTAAGGCTTGCTTCAAATGTTACTGCAAAGACAGCCAGGACTAGTCAAGACTAGCTCTGATAACGGACAGTATCGCAGCTTACGCAGTTTATGAGGCCTTGTACTGCCTGTACCAGTGAAGCTAGAAATGAGAGATATAAGGTCAATTCCAATGTGGTGAAGAACTATAAACAAGATGACGATGAACAGGGTAAAGTTGTAGGAAAAATACTGGAAAGGCGGGGCCAAGATGCTAAACTTAGTCTGAGTGACAATGGTGTTTTGATCATTAGAACCTATTAAAATAGGTGATTTTGTTAAAGACCATATTTGGACAATACCCGCATGAACTTTTGATAAGATATGGGTTAAAACCTTGATACTCGAAAAACAACTTTACACAGACCTACTGCAAGAACAAAGGAACAGACTGAAGATGACGTCACTTGTGTCCGAGAGGTTCCACAGTCCAAGGGCTGCGAGCGACTCGTTAAACTATCGCCTGCTCTTCAGTAAGCTTAATAAATCTTGATCTATTGCTCAAATATACCGGCTGCTGCCTATTTGTGTCTTGTCCAAGAACTCTGAGAGATCATAAACATCTTACATTATGTGTCATCTTTTTCTTCTGCATGCATCTACGAGGAGCTAGCCGTGTGGCTTCAGCAGAGGTAGAGGCAGCCTGCTCACTTCCCTGCTGCCAAGGAGGTGTAGAGCACCTTACTGCACAGCAGTGAGGCCATGAGGACCCACGTCTATGCTGACATCCCTGTTAGAGAGGAGATCTATGAGCCTCTGCCATCTATTCTCTATAAATAGCCATCTATCCCGCATAAAGACCATGTGTTCCTCCGAGTGGAGCATTAGCTGCTCCATGTAGCTGTCCATCCTATCCACGGAGGAGCCTACAGTCACCATCGCCTGTGACAAGGTGGTGCTCATGTTGGTGATTGACTACTCCATTCTCTGAAAATTTGCAGACATCGCGCTCGCAAAACCTGTCAGAGTCCCCCTGCACTTCTTGCTGCATCTCCAGGGTCGCCCTCTTTCTGGATGGCCCCCGAGGCTCAGCGTCTGCATGCAGCTAATCAGAGCTGGGAGCGTCCTGCGCCCTCTAGCAAGGAGACTCCACTGCTCTCCCTCTCTCGACCATCTGCTCTTGCACACTTGTGAGTTGGGAGACACCAGTTGACAACACTACTCTATCTATGTCTTGTGATGGTGAACCCTCAGTGGCTGAAGGCTCCTCTGAGGAGTCATCTTCCTCTTCCTCCTGGACATTGGAGGGGGGGAACTCTTGATGGACCTGTGGGAGAGTGAAGATATGAGTTAGATATGTCATATGAAGAATGGGTACAGATACCATTATGTACATGATGACCATTCAGTGAGATCAGTGCCCATTTGAGTGATGGATGTATGCCATGTTGCTGTATGATATGTAATTCTGTCACCCGGTTGCTGAGATGTCCCCCTCGCTCCATCTCCCACCTCCAGCTGCTCAGCGACTCCAGATATTTCTAAAGCAGCCTCCTCTGCTATTGTAAGGTTTGCAAATGATGGAGTGCCACCGCCGGTTCACCCCTTCTCCCTGTTATTGTGGGCTCTCTTTTCCTGCAAGGAGGGAAAAAAGAGAAGTTTGAGTGAGACTGATGGAATGAATGTAAGGAATGGATGTGGTAGATATTTAGATGGTGACTATGATGGAGTGGGGTGCCAAATACAAGTGGCCTCCTTGTGTGTTGTTAGTTGGTATGATTGCACAACGGTGAGTGTCAGTGTGAGCGGTGGCTATTGAGATGGGGATGTGATAATGTAAATAGAAAGAGAGGGACGGGTGGACCTGCAAGGTATGTTGGTGTGAGTAAGAATGTGCAGGGGTAGGGTTGGGAAGGCAGAGTGATGGGGTTGTGATGAGAGGCATAGCAAAATGGTGAGTGTGGCTTTGTATTCACGTTTCCTGATCTAATGAGATCATTGTAACGTTTGCGGCACTGCACCCAGGTCTTGCTGACAACATCCCTGCTGGTGACCCCCTCTGCAATCTCCAACCAGGCTGTTTTAGTGTCCTGGGGAGGTCACATCCGTCCATTGGAAGAGAAGAGGACCACCCTGAATGCTTTGACTCCCTTCATAAGCATATGGAGGGAGCCATCAGACAACCTGGGTGCAGCCCTCTGCCTCTGTGCAGTCATTGTTAGTGTTTGCAGCACTCCAATGCTGTAGTGCACTGACAGCAGTATGTTACATTGACATTCAAGTCCAATGTGGCCATGGCCCCTTAAAGATCCCGGCTGAAAACGCTTAATCAACGATGTCAACAGTCCAGACCCGCATCATTTAATTGGACCGGGTAACACGCTGGGTGGGCTCAATAGGTCCGACTAACGTAAAGTCATTTTCAGCAGCGGGCTGACGACCCGCGATTGCCACCGCCCGCACCGGACCTGCCAGGTAGGCACAATTCCAGCCGTGTTTTTACGGCCTTGAGGAGTCTATGATCCATATGTATTTTCAGTGTGAGAGGTTGCAGCCTCTGTATCATTACCTGAAGTGCCCGGTGGGCACCGTAGCTCAGTGAGGTAATAATCGACCCTCACTGTCACATTGTGATTTAATTATTGTTTGTGTGTTTGGCTGTATTGTACATACTTATTACAGGAATAACAACAGAACATGTTGGAAACACTCAGCAGGTCAGGCAGCATCGAGGAGAGAGAAACAGAGTCAACGTTTCGGGTCCAGGGCCCTTCGTCAGAACTGTTACTGGATATTTGTGGTGTGCTGGGACACTTGCCTTATTGGTTTATGTCCACGTCTAGTGAAAATGGGGCAACTTAATGTTAGCCGCCTACAGGTAGTGAACAAAGGCCCAATCTGAAAATGTGAATGATCTCTTCAGCAATTGGAACTTTCAATGGCAGTGTGTTTACCCAGGATCCACCACGCGGCAGAAAGTGCCCTATCAATGACTGCAGGATTCCACTGCGCAGGCGCGAGACCGGGGCGTGCTCTGATCATGCGCAGTACGCGTGGTGACGTCAAGAGTAAAGGCGGACAACAATAAAAGCGGCGGGCAGAGAGAATCAGAGCGAACGGTTCAGGTCATTTTCTGTTGTACTAATGGCCGAAAAGGCGGCTCGAGAGGCGGGAAGACATTGTGGGGGCCGGGGAGGAATCGGCGCTGCGGCGGGGCTGGGGAGCTTCAAAAACACCGGGCGTAGGGCTCAGGCCCCGAATAAGACGCCGCCGGTGCCGTGTTTGCGCCGTGGCGCCAGGCCCGGCCGCCGGGTTGAGCGGGGTGACTGTCCGCCCGTTTGCGAGAGGATTTCTCCGCGGCGAGAGCCGCGGGTTACCCCGGCAACCGGCCGCCATCTTGGTGAAGGAAGGCGGGACTTGTACCCTCGCCGCCATCTTGGACAGGGCGGGATCAGGGCGCATGCGCCGCCCACTCCCAGAGCAGGTGCAGCAGAAGCTGTTTTTTATATTCGTTTATGCGATGTGGGCGTCGCTGGCAAGGCCAGAATTTATTACCCATCCCTAATTGCCCTTGAGAAGGTGGTGGTGAGCTGCCATCTTAAACCGCTGCAGTCCATGTGGTGATGGTACTCCCACATTGCTGTTAAGTAGGGAGTTCCTGGATTTTGACCCAGCGATGATGAAGGATCAGTGATATACTTCTAAGTCAGGATGGTGTGTGACTTGGAGGGGAACCTGGAGGTGGTGGTGTTCCCATGAGGCTGCTGCCCTTGTTCTTCTATGTAGAAGAGTTCGCGGGTTTAGGAGGTGCTACCGATCACGACCTGGCGAGTTGCTGCAGTGCATCTTGTAGATGGTACACACTGCAGCCACGGTACGCCGGTGGTGGAGGGAGTGAATGTTTCATGTGGTGGATGGGGTGTCAATCAAGTGGGCTGATTTGTCTTGGATGGCGTCGAGCTTCTTGAGTGTTTTTGGAGCTGTACTCATCCAGGCAAGTGGAGAGTATTCCATCACACTCCTCGCACACAGGGGCTGCAGAACTGGAGAGCAGAGGGAGGGAGAGAGTGGGTTGGGGCAAAAATATGGTGCAATGGGCAAGGATTTCAGCACAGGGAGAGGGAGAGTGTGTGGGACAGGAATTTACAGCTTTTGGGGGAAACAAGAGAGGAAAGATTGTTCCATAGAAAGTAGAATTGTCTGTTCTGAATTTATGTCCTGTACTTAGTGATGACTTTTGTAATCTCCTTTTTCAGGGTATTAGAAGGGGAGGATTTGCAGACAAGAAACTCAAAACAAACATCACGCCAAGATCTGAGAGTCACTCGATTCATCAGGACCTGAATATCATCGGCCTTTGAATGCGGAAGGAGAAATCTTTCTCTGTTCTTGTGTTTGGGAAAGGATTTTACACATCATGCGACTGGGAAAGCACTGAGACCCATTCACACTTGAGCGAGAGTGTTCCAGTGCACTGACTGTGGAGAGAGCTGTAACCAGCTACACAGCCTGAAAAAACTTGGCACCATTCACAGCGGGGAGAAACCGTACACGTGTTCTGTGTGCGGACGAGGCTTCAACCGATCGTCCCACCTGGAGAGACAGATGGACCATGGAGAAACCGTGGGAATGTGGGGACTGTGAGAAGGGATTCAATTAACCGTCTGAGATGCAAATTCATCGGTGCAGTTACACTGGGGAGAGACTGTTGACCCGCTCCGTATGTTGGAAGGGATTCAATCGGTCATGCATCCTGCTGAAACATCAGCGAGTTCACACTGACGAGAGACCGTTCAGTTGCTTTCACTGTGGGAAGAGATTCACTTATCCCACCTCATTGAACACCAGCATGTTCACACTGGAGAGAATCCGTTCACCTGCTCCATGTGTGCGAGGAGATTCACAAGGTCATCCAGTCTGCTGAAACGCAAGCGAATACACTCTGAAAGCTGACCTTTTAAAAGTTCTTGTAAGTATTGGTATGTATAGATTATTAAATAGAATACACTGGTTGACATATGGAATTATATCAACATTAAACTAGAATAACCAGAGATTACGTTAGGTTAGAATACAGTCCAGAAAGATGCACATCTGCTGCCAAGCATGGGTGAGTGTGAAGATTGAATTTAATGCCAGCAGGGTGTCTGGAGGACTGCTGGGGAGTGTGGCCAGAGAATCAGTCCCTTTTGTAAAGGACATTGGAAGCTGTGAGGGTTTGAAGGTTACAGAAGCAGGTAATTAACACTCCTGTGTGGGAGAGTAATGTACAAATTAAGAGAGATTAATGGGCAAGAACAACGAATGATAACAGCTCACCTCCCCACTAAAGCAGCAGCTCACCTCCCCACTAAACCAGCAGCTCACTCCCCACTAAACCAGCAGCTCACTCCCCACTAAACCAGCAGCTCACCGGCCCACTAAACCAGCAGCTCACCTCCCCACTAAACCAGCAGCTCACCGGCCCACTAAACCAGCAGCTCACTCCCCACTAAACCAGCAGCTCACCTCCCCACTAAACCAGCAGCTCACTGGCCCACTAAACCAGCAGCTCACTGGCCCACTAAACCAGCAGCTCACCTCCCCACTAAACCAGCAGCTCACCTCCCCACTAAACCAGCAGCTCACCTCCCCACTAAACCAGCAGCTCACCTCCCCACTAAACCAGCAGCTCACCTCCCCACTAAACCAGCAGCTCACCTCCCCACTAAACCAGCAGCTCACCTCCCCACTAAACCAGCAGCTCACCTCCCCACTAAACCAGCAGCTCACCTCCCCACTAAACCAGCAGCTCACCTCCCCACTAAACCAGCAGCTCACCTCCCCACTAAACCAGCAGCTCACCTCCCCACTAAACCAGCAGCTCACCTCCCCACTAAACCAGCAGCTCACCTCCCCACTAAACCAGCAGCTCACCTCCCCACTAAACCAGCAGCTCACCTCCCCACTAAACCAGCAGCTCACCTCCCCACTAAACCAGCAGCTCACCTCCCCACTAAACCAGCAGCTCACCTCCCCACTAAACCAGCAGCTCACCTCCCCACTAAACCAGCAGCTCACCTCCCCACTAAACCAGCAGCTCACCTCCCCACTAAACCAGCAGCTCACCTCCCCACTAAACCAGCAGCTCACCTCCCCACTAAACCAGCAGCTCACCTCCCCACTAAACCAGCAGCTCACCTCCCCACTAAACCAGCAGCTCACCTCCCCACTAAACCAGCAGCTCACCTCCCCACTAAACCAGCAGCTCACCTCCCCACTAAACCAGCAGCTCACCTCCCCCCTAAACCAGCAGCTCACCTCCCCCCTAAACCAGCAGCTCACCTCCCCACTAAACCAGCAGCTCACCTCCCCACTAAACCAGCAGCTCACTGGCCCACTAAACCAGCAGCTCACCTCCCCATTAAACTAGCAGCTCACCGGCCCACTGAACTAGCAGCTCACCACCCCACTAAACTAGCAGCTCACCTCCCCATTAAACCAACAGCTCACCGGCCCACTAAACCAGCAGCTCACCGCCCCACTAAACCAGCAGCTCACCTCCCCATTAAACCAGCAGCTCACTGGCCCACTAAACCAGCAGCTCACTCCCCACTAAACCAGCAGCTCACCTCCCCACTAAACCAGCAGCTCACCTCCCCCCTAAACCAGCAGCTCACCTCCCCCCTAAACCAGCAGCTCACCTCCCCACTAAACCAGCAGCTCACCTCCCCACTAAACCAGCAGCTCACCTCCCCACTAAACCAGCAGCTCACCTCCCCACTAAACCAGCAGCTCACCTCCCCACTAAACCAGCAGCTCACCTCCCCACTAAACCAGCAGCTCACCGGCCCACTAAACTAGCAGCTCACCGCCCCACTAAACTAGCAGCTCACCTCCCCATTAAACCAACAGCTCACTGGCCCACTAAACCAGCAGCTCACCGCCCCACTAAACCAGCAGCTCACCTCCCCATTAAACCAGCAGCTCACTGGCCCACTAAACCAGCAGCTCACTCCCCACTAAACCAGCAGCTCACTCCCCACTAAACCAGCAGCTCACTGGCCCACTAAACCAGCAGCTAACCTCCCCACTAAACCAGCAGCTCACTGGCCCACTAAACCAGCAGCTCACTCCTCACTACATATGCAGCTCGCCTTCCCACTGAATCAAAGTGTTACTGTGAGGCCTGTGGGGTATATATCTGTGTTACAGTGAGAGGTATGGGGTATTTCCGTGTGTTATAGTGAGGTGTGTGAGGTATATCAGTGTTAAATTGAGGGGTGTCAGGTATATCAGTGTTATAGTGAGGGGTGTGGTGTATATCAGTGTCACAGTGAGGGCTTTTGGCTATATCAGTGTTACAGTGAGGGGTGTGGTGTATATCAGTGTTACAGTGAAGGCTGTGGGCTATATCAGTGTTACAGTGAGGGGTGTGGAGTATATCCGTGTTACAGTGAGGGGTGTGGGGTATATCAGTTTTACAGTGAGGGGTGTGGGGTATATCAGTGTTACAGTGAGGGGTGTGGGATATATCAGTGTTACAGTGAGGGGTGTGGGGTATATCAGTGTTACAGTGAGGGGTGTGGGGTATATCAGTGTTACAGTGAGGGGTGTGGGGTATATCAGTGTTACAGTGAGGGGTGTGGGGTATATCAGTGTTACAGTGAGGGGTGTGGGGTATATCAGTGTTACAGTGAGGGGTGTGGGGTATATCAGTGTTACAGTGAGGGGTGTGGGGTATATCAGTGTTACAGTGAGGGGTGTGGGATATATCAGTGTTACAGTGAGGGGTGTGGGGTATATCAGTGTTACAGTGAGGGGTGTGGAGTATATCAGTGTTACAGTGAGGGGTGTGGGGTATATCAGTGTTACAGTGAGTGGTGTGGGGTATATCAGTGTTACAGTGAGGGGTGTGGGGTATATCAGTGTTACAGTGAGGGGTGTGGGGTATATCAGTGTTACAGTGAGGGGTGTGGGGTATATCAGTGTTACAGTGAGGGGTGTGGAGTATATCAGTGTTACAGTGAGGGGTGTGGGGTATATCAGTGTTACAGTGAGGGGTGTGGGGTATATCAGTGTTACAGTGAGGGGTGTGGGGTATATCAGTGTTACAGTGAGGAGTGTGGGGTATATCAGTGTTACAGAAAGGGGTGTGGGGTATATCAGTGTTACAGTGAGGGGTGTGGAGTATATCAGTGTTACAGTGAGGGGTGTGGGGTATATCAGTGTTACAGTGAGGGGTGTGGGGTATATCAGTGTTACAGTGAGGGGTGTGGGGTATATCAGTGTTACAGTGAGGGTGTGGGGTATATCAGTGTTACAGTGAGGGGTGTGGGGTATATCAGTGTTACAGTGAGGGGTGTGGGGTATATCAGTGTTACAGTGAGGGGTGCGGGGTATATCAGTGTTACAGTGAGGGGTGCGGGGTATATCAGTGTTAGTGAGGGGTGTGGGGTATATCAGTGTTACAGTGAGGGATGTGGGGTATATCAGTATTACAGTGAGGGGTGTGGGGTATATCAGTGTTACAGTGAGGGGTGTGGGGTATATCAGTGTTAGTGAGGGGTGTGGGGTATATCAGTGTTACAGTGAGGGGTGTGGGGTATATCAGTGTTAGTGAGGGGTGTGGGGTATATCAGTGTTACAGTGAGGGGTGTGGGGTATATCAGTGTTACAGTGAGGGGTGTGGGGTATATCAGTGTTACAGTGAGGGGTGTGGGGTATATCAGTGTTACAGTGAGGGGTGTGGGGTATATCAGTGTTACAGTGAGGGGTGTGGGGTATATCAGTGTTACAGTGAGGGGTGTGGGGTTTATCAGTGTTACAGTGAGGGGTGTGGGGTATATCAGTGTTACAGTGAGGGGTGTGGGGTATATCAGTGTTACAGTGAGGGGTGTGGGGTATATCAGTGTTACAGTGAGGGGTGTGGGGTATATCAGTGTTACAGTGAGGGGTGTGGAGTATATCAGTGTTACAGTGAGGGGTGTGGGGTATATCAGTGTTACAGTGAGGGGTGTGGGGTATATCAGGTGTTACAGTGAGGGGTGTGGGGTATATCAGTGTTACAGTGAGGGGTGTGGGGTATATCAGTGTTACAGTGAGGGGTGTGGGGTATATCAGTGTTACAGTGAGGGGTGTGGGGTATATCAGTGTTACAGTGAGGGGTGTGGGGTATATCAGAGTGTTACAGTGAGGGGTGTGGGGTATATCAGTGTTACAGTGAGGGGTGTGGGGTATATCAGTGTTACAGTGAGGGGTGTGGGGTATATCAGTGTTACAGTGAGGGGTGTGGGGTATATCAGTGTTACAGTGAGGGGTGTGGGGTATATCAGTGTTACAGTGAGGGGTGTGGAGTATATCAGTGTTACAGTGAGGGGTGTGGAGTATATCAAAAGGGGATTGGATAAGTGGGACTTGCTGAAGTGCTCTTGCAGAGAGCCGGCACGGGCTCGATGGGCCGTAAGGCCTCCTTCTGTGCTGTAACCATTCTATGATTCTATAGAGCCAGAGATGTACAACAACAATAACTTGTATTTAAATAGCACCTTTAACGTAGTAAAACGTCCCAAGGCGCTTCACAGGAGTATTTTAAGACAAACAATTTTGACATTGAGCCACATCAGGATAAATTCGGACAGGTGACTAAAAGCTTGGGCAAAGTGGGAGGTTTTAATGAGCGTCTTCAAGGAGGAAAGGGAAGTAGCGAGGCGGAAATGTTTAGGCAGTGAAGTCCAGAATTTAGGGCCTAGGCAACAGAAGGCACGGCCACCAAATGTTGAGCGATTATAATCAGGGATGCTCAAGAGGGCAGAATTAGAGGAGCGCAGATATCTCGGGGGGCGGGGGGGGCGGTGGTTGTGGGGCTGAAGGAGATTAGTGATAGGAAGGGGCGAGGCCATGGAGGGATTTGAAAACAAGGATGAGAATTTTGAAATCGAGGTGCTGCTTAACCGGGAGCCAGTGTAGGTCAGCGAGCACAGCGGAGATGGGTGAACGGGACTTGGTGCGAGTTAGGACACGGGCAGCCGAGCTTTGGATGGCCTCAAGTTTACATAGGGTGGAATGTGGGAGGCCAGCCAGGAGTGCGTTGGAATAGTCAAGTCTAGAAGTAACAAAGGCATGGATGAGGGTTTCAGCAGCGGATGAGATGAGGCAAGGGCGGAGACGGGCGATGTTACGGAGGTGGAAGTAGGCGGCCTTTGTTATGCTGCGGATATGTGGTCGGAGGCTCACTTCAGGGTCAAATATGACACCAATGTTGCGAACAGTGTGGTTCAGCCTCAGACAGATGTTAGGGAGAGGGATTGAGTCTGTGGATAGGGAACGGTGTTGGTGGCAGGGACCGAAAACAATGGCTTCGGTCTTCCCAATATTTACTTGGAGAAACTTTTGCTCATCCAGAACTGGATGTCGGTCAAGCAGTCTGACAATTTAGACACCGTGGAGGGGTCGAGAGAAGAGGTAGTGAGGTAGAGCTGGGTGTCGTCAGCGTACTTGTGGAAATTGATGCTGTGTTTCTGGATGATGTCACCAAGGGGCAACATGTAGATGAGAAATAGGAGCGGGGGCAAGGAGAGATCCTTGGGGGACAACAGAGGTAACGATGTGGGAGCGGGAAGAGAGGCTAACTGATATTCTGATCCTTTCCGCACAGTATGATCCCAACCCCAGACGCATCCCTCACTGTGGAGAGAGAGAGAGAGAGAGAGACAGTGAGGGAGCAGATACGTAGAGAAGGAAAGAAATACTGGGGCAGAGTTTGACGTTTAGTAGGTGCTATAGTACAAACCGGGTGATTGTGAATCAGCCACCCATTTTACACCATCGGGAGAGATGTAGGGCAGGATCCAGGTTCATTCCCGGAGACGGGGCTGATTGTATACCCTGTGTTCATGCCCAGTGAGACTGCACACCAGGAGCAGAGCCTGGTCAATGTGACCCTGTGACACCTCGAGTGGGAGGGGCTCCGGCCGCTTTGTGACATCATTCCTGGCTGCTGTGTGATGTCACCTGGAGACAGGGCCCGGCCCCTGGTTTCGGCCCATCAGTGGGATGTCAGTGTGGGAGGAGCTGGAGTGACAGCTGACACTGGGGGTGAGTTTACTCCCAATAAACAGGGCAATGGACAGAAAATAACTCTTCAATATTAAAGTAAGTAATTCAAACACACTGATTAATTGCAAAAATAATCAAATTGAATATAATAATGGTCACAAATGCTCCCCCTGTATTCTGGAATTAATATGAATCATTTTTCTATTCACAGTCTCTGGGAGTGAGCAATATCTCAGGAAGGTGGAGAGAGAGAAGTCGAATCATCGCCTCACTGACTGGGACTGGAGAAATGTCGCTGGGTTCACAGAGCAGATCTGGTGGGATCGAGACCCCAGTGTCGGAGACGGGATAAAACGGGAAGCTTCAACAATGATTGGAAAGGTGAGGAACTTTACTGAGAATCCCATCAGTCCAGGATTTTGCTGAGGTGAGAGTCTAACCAGATACTGGGAGCTGGTCAACATCTGCCATCAGGCTCGGCCTTTGATGTGGCAAGTTGAGCGGAGCTTAACTCGGAGATAAACCTTGCCCGAACATCACTCGGGAGTGTTTGACACTTACATGTAGTGAGATCTTTATTCTGTATTCATCCCATGCTGTACCCGAGCTGGTTGTGCTTCATTGGGTAGTGTCAAGGGAGCTGTACGCTGCACATGCTGTATTAGAGGGATCTTTGCATGTCACCCGCGCTGTACCTGCTCTGCGACTGTTTGAGTGGACAGTGCAGAGGAAGGTTTACTCTGTAACTCTCTATCTAACCCGTGTTGTACCTGCCCTTGGACTGTTTGATTAGGCAGTGTAAAGGGAGCTTTACTCTGTATCTCTCTATCTCACCCGTGCCGTTCGTGCCCTTGGAATGTTTCATTCGGCAGTGTAAAGGGAGCTTTACTCTGTATCTCTCTGTCTAACGCTTGCTATACCTGCCCTTGGACTGTTTGATTGGGCAGTGTAAAGGGAGCTTTACTCTGTATCTCTCTATCTAACCGGTGCTATACCTGCCCTTGGACTGTTTGATTGGGCATTGTAAAGTGAGCTTTACATTGTATCTCTCTATCTAACCTGTGCTGTACCTGCCCTTGGACTGTTTGATTGGGCAGTGTAAAGGGAGCTTTACTCTGTATCTCTCTATCTAACCCGTGCTGTACCTGCCCTTGGACTGTTTGATTGGGCAGTGTAAAGGGTGCTTTACTCTGTGTATAACTCATGCTACATGCAGGAAGATTGTGGCAAATGGAATTCAATCCGGAGAAGTGTGAGGTAATGCATTTGGGGAGGGCTAACAAGTCAACGGATCCTACACTGAGGAACATAGGAAGAGGAGTCGGCCATTCAGCCCCTCGAGCCTGTTGCCCCATTCAATGCGATCATTGACTGATCTGCGATCTAACTCCATAAACCGAACTTTGGCCCATATCCCTTCATACCTTTGGTTAACAAAAAGCAATAAATCTCTGATTTAAAATTAACAATGTATCTAGCATCCACTTCCGTTTGTGGAAGAGAGTTCCAAATTTCTACCACTTTGTGTGTCGAAGTGTTTCCTAATTTCACTCCTGAAAGGACTGCCTCTAATTCTTAGACTGTGCCTCCAGTCCTAGTATCCCCACCAATGGAAATAGTTTCTCGCTATCTTCTCTATCTGTTCCCCTTAATATCCTGAAAACTTCGCTCAGATCACCCCTTAACCTTCTAAATTCTAGGGAATAGTACCCTAATTTGTGTAATCTCTCCTCGTAACTTAACCCTTGAAGTCTGGGTATCATTCTGGTAAACCTGTGCTTCACTCCCTCCAAGGCCAATATATCCTTCCTAAGGTGTGGTGCCCAGAACTGCTCACAGTGCTCCAGGTGTGGTCTAACCAGGGTTTTGTATAGCTGCAGAATAACTTCTACCCTCTTGTAATCTAGTCCTTTAGATATAAAGACCAGCTTTCCATTAGCCTTTTTGATTATTTTCTGTACCTGTCCATGACATTTTAATGATCTATGTACCTGGACCCCCCAAGTCTCTTTGGACATCCACTCTTTTTAGCTTTTCACCATTTAGAAAGTAACCTGTTCTATCCTTTTAGGGTCCAAAGTGATTGAACTCACATTTGCTTACATTGAAATCCATTTGTCATAGTTTTGCCCATTCCCTTAATCTGTCAATATCCCTTTGTAATTTGATGGTTTCACCTGCACTGCCTACAATGCTGCCTATCTTTGTGTCATCGGCAAATTTGGGTATCTGACTTTCTATGACATCACCTAAGTCATTAATAAATATTGTGAATAGCTGAGGCCCCAAAACACAGCCCTGCCGGACACCAGGAGTCACATCCTGCCAATTTGAGTACCTACCCATTATCCCTACGCTGTATCCTGTTCGTTTTATAAAGGGTTATAAAGGATTATGCTGGGTTATAAATTATTATAAATGAATATAAAGTATTATAATGATATATAAAGGTTGATAATAGAATTTAAAGTGTTATGATGAATTGTTAAGGAATATAAAGGGTTGTAATGATCGACAAAGGCTTATAAAGTGTTATAATGATTGACAAAGGATTATAAAGGGATTTGAATGGGGTACAAAGTGATGCAAAATATGATAAAGGGACATGACCCTTTATAAATCATTATAATCCTTAATAACCCGTTATACACCTTCTGTAAATGATTATTAAGGATTCTAACGTTATAAAGAGTTATAAGGCTCCCACTACACTGTCCCATCAAACAGTCCCAGTGCAGGTACAGCATTTGTTAGATACAGAGTAAAGATCCCTCTGCAATGTCCCATCAAACACTCGCAGGTTAGGTCCAGCATGGGTTCGATATAGAGTAAAGCGCACAATACACTGCCCGTCAAGCACTCCCAGTGCACGTACAGCAAGGTTCAGATACAGAGTAAAGAGCCCTCTGCACAATCCCATCAAACACTCGCAGGGCAGGTACAGCAAGGTTTAGATACAGAGCAAAGCTTCCTCTACACAATCCCATCAAACACTCCCAGGGCAGGTACAGCACGGGTTACATACAGAGTAAAGCTCTCTCTACACTGTGCCAGCAAGCATTCCCAGGCAGCTACAGCACGAGTTAGATGCAGAGTAAAGATCCCTCTATACTGTCCCATCAATCACTCGCAGGTTTGGTACAGCATGGGTTAGATACAGAGTAAAACGCACAATACACTGCCCGTTTTTGCACTCCCAGGGCAGGTACAGCAAGGTTTAGATACAGAGTGAAGCTTCCTCTACACTGTCCCAACACACAATCCCAGGGCAGATAAAATTACGGGTTAGATACAGAGTAATGCTCCCTCCACATTATGTCATCCAACAATCCCAGGTCATGAACAGCACGGGTTGCATACAGAGTAAACCACTGTCCCAACAAGCATTCCCAGGCAGCTGCAGCATGAGTTAGATGCAGAGTAAAGCTCCCTCTGCACTGTCCCATCAAACATTTCCAGGGCAGGTACAGCACGGGTTAGATACAGTGTAAAGCTCCGCGAAGAGTCCCATCAAACACTCACATGTCAGGTACAGCACAGGGTAAGATACAGAGTAAATCTGCCTCTCCACTTTCCCATCAATGACTCCCAGGGCAGATACAGCACGGGTTAGAAACCGAGTAAAGCTCCCTCTACACTGTCGTTTCAATACCTGCCAGGGCAGGTATTTCACAGTTTAGCTGCAGAGTAAATCTCATTCTAAACGGTCCCATCACACACTCCCAGGGCAGCTACAGCACAGGGTAAGATACAGAGTAAAGCTTCCTCTACACTGTCCCATCTAACTGTCCTAGGCAAGTACAGCCCGGGTTAAATACCGAAAAAAGCTCCCTCTATACTATCCCATCAAACACTCCCAGGTCAGGTACAGCACAGGTAAGATACAGAGTAAGGTTGCCTCTACACTGTTGCATCAAACACTCTCAGGCCAGTTACAGCACGGGTTAGATGCAGAGTAAAGATCCCTCTACAGAATCCCATCAAACACTCCCAGGGCAAGTACAGCAATGGTCAGATATAGAGTAAAGCTCCCACTGCACTGTCCCATCAAACACTCGCAGGGCAGTTAGTGCATGGGTTAGGTACTGAGTAAAGCTCCCTGTATACTACCACATCAAACACTCCCAGGTCTGGAACAGCACGGGTTAGATACAGAGTAAAGACCCCTCTATCCTGTTCCAACAAACACTCCCAGGCCAGGTACTGCACGGGTTAGATACAGAGTATAGCTCACTATATATTGTGCCATCAAACACACCAAGGGCAGATACAACAATGGTTAGATATAGAGTAGAGCTCCCTCTAAACTGTCCCATCAAACAGTCCCGGAGCAGGTGCAGCATGGATTAGATATGGAATGAAGCTCCCTCTAAACTGTTGCATCAAACACTCCCAGGGCAGGTACAGCATAGGTTAGATACAGAGTGAAGCTCCTTCTACACTGTCCCATCAAACACCCGCTGGGCAGTTAGTGCATAGGTTAGTTACAGAGTAAAGCTCCCTCTACACTGTCCCATCGAACACTCCCAGGGCAGGTGCAGCACAGGTTAGATACAGAGTAAAGCTCCCTCTTCACTGTCCCATCAAACAGTCGCAGGGCAGAGAGTGAACGGGTTCGGTACAGAGTAAAGCTGCCTTTACAAAGACACATCAAATACTCCCAGGCCAGGTACAGGACGGGTTAGATGCAGATTTAAGATACCTCTACAGAATCCCATCATACAATCCCAGGGTAGGTACAGCACACGTTAGATACCGAATAAAGCTCCCTCTACACTGTCCCATCAAACACTCGCAGGGCAAGTAGTGCATGGGTTAGGTACAGAGTAAAGCTCCCTTTACACTGTCCTATCAAAAAGTGCCAGGGCAGTTACAGAACAGTTTAGATGTAGAGTAAAGCTTGCTGGACACTGACATCAAACATTTCCAGGGCAGGTACAGACCGGGTTGGATACAGAGTAAAGCTCCCTTTCCATTGTGCCATCAAACAGCCCCATGGCATGTACAGCACTGTTTTGAAAGAGTAAAGCTCCCTCACCACTGTCGCGTTAAATACTCGCAGGGCAGGTAGCGCACGGGTTAGGTACAGAGTAAAGCTCCCTCTACAAAGACCTATCGAACACTCCCAGGGCAGGTGCAGCACAGGGATTGATGCAAATATAAGCTTCCTCTACACTGTCCCTTCAAATATTCCCAGGAAGATGCAGCCCGGGTTAGATACAGAGTAAAGCTCCCTCTACACATACCCATCAAACACTCCCAGGGCAGGTACAGCAGGGGTTAGATACAGAGTAAAGCTCCCTCTACAAATAGCCATCAACCACTCCCAGGGCAGATACAGCACGGTTTAGATACAGAGTAAAGCTCCCTCTACAAAGACCCATCAAACACTCTCAGAGCAGATACAGCACGGTTTAGACACAGAGTAAAGCTCCCTCTACCCTGTTCCATCAAATTAGAGAGATGAATGCGTAACTCAAAGACTGGTATGGGAGAAATTGGTTTCACTTCCTGGGGCACTAGCACCAGTACTGGGGAAAGTGGGATCTGTACCGTTGGGTTGGTCTTCACCTGAACCGTGCTGGGACCAGTGTTCTGGCGAGTCATATAACTAGGGCGGTAGAGAGGGCCTTCAACTAAATATTGGGTGCCAGGGATCAAATCTGGGAAGATGTGGTAAATCAAAGAGTAGAAACAAGACAAGCGAGAAAGGTATTAATATGAGAAATGATAAACAGACCGTGACGGGGAGGGATAGAGAGTACAAATCTAAGAGTAAATCAACAGATAAGGCTAAAAGTTACAAAAATAATAAAAGGACGAAACTGTAGGCTCTGTATCTGAATGCACGTAGCATTCGAAATAAAACAGATGAACTGATGGCGCAAATAGAATTAAATAAGTACAATCTGATAGCCATTACAGAGACATGGCTGCAGGATGACAAACATTGGGACCTGAATATTGAAGGGTACATGATATTTAGGAAAAAGTGGAGGGGTGGCTCTGTAAATTTTAATAATGGTATTAGCGCAATAGAGGGATGACTTCAGTTCAGGAAACCAGGATGTAGAAGCGGTTTGGGTATAGATGAGAAATGATGAAGGCAAGAAGTCACTTGTGGAAGTGGTGTACAGGCCCCCTAACAGTAACCACACGTTAGGATGGAGTATCAAGGAAGAAATAATGGGAGCTTGTCAGAAAGGTACGGCAATAATCATGGGGGATTTTAATCTACATATAGATGGAAAAATCAGATGGGCAAAGGTAGCCTAGATGAAGAGTTCATAGAATGTTTTTGGGACAGTTTCTTAGAACAGCACGTTCTGGAGCCAACCAGAGAGCAGGCTATAATGGACCTGGTATTGTGAAACAAGATCAGATTAATTAATGACCACATAGTGAAGGTGCCCCTAGGTCGCAGCGATCAGAATATGATTGAATTTTACATTCAGTTTGAGGGAGAGAAGATTTGGTCCAAGACTAGTTTTTTTTTAACTTAAATAAGGGCAATTATGAGGGCATGATAGCAGAGCTAGCTAAAGTGAACTGGCAAACTAGAGTAAGCGATAGGTCAACAGAGCTGCAGTGGCAGACATTTAATGGGATATTTCAGAATACACAGAATAGATCCATTCCAACGAGAAAGAAAAATTCCAAGGGGAGGACCCACCATCCGTGGTTAACTAAAAATGTTAAAGATAGTATCAAACTTAAAGATAAAGCATATAATTGTGCAAAGATGGGTGGCAGGTCAGAAGATTGGACAGAATCTAAACAAACAGCAAAGAATTACAAAAAGATTAATAAGGAGAGAAAAATTAGAGTACGAGAGAAAGCTAGCTAGAAATATAAAAACAGATAGTAAGAGTTTCTATAGATATTCTAAAAAGAAAAGAGATCACAAAGGGAGCGTTGGTCCTATAAAAAGTGATTCTGGGGAATTAATAATGGAAATTAAGGAGATGGCAGTTGAATTGAACAGGTATTTTGCATCGGTCTTCACTATAGAGGATACAAGTAACATCCCAGAAACAGCTGTAAATCAGGAAATGGAAGGGAGGGAGGAAGTCAGGGAAATTACAATCACCATGGAAGTAGTACTGAGGAAATTGTTGGAGATGCGGGATGACAAGTCCCCGAGTCCTGATGGACTTCATCCTAGGGTCTTAAAAGAAGTAGCTAGTGAGATAGTTGATGCGTTGGTTTTAATTTTCCAAAATTCCCTAGATTCGGGGAAGGTTCCATTAGATTAGAAAATAGCGATTGTAACTCCTTTATTCAAAAAGGGAGGGAGACAGAAAGCAGGAAACTACAGGCCAGTTAGCTTAACACCTGTCTTAGGGAAGATGCTAGAAACTATTATTTAAGACGTTACAGCAGAGCACTTGTAAAAGTTCAAGGTAATCAGGCAGAGTCAGCATGGTTTTGAGAAAGGGAAATCATGTTTAACCAATTTATTGGAGTTCTTTGAGGAAGTAACATGTGCTGTGGATAAAGGGGAACCGGTGGATGTACTGTACTTAGAATTCCAGAAGGCATTTGATAGGTGCCACATCAAAGGTTATTTCGGAAAATAAAAGCTCATGGTGTAGGGGTAACATATTGGCATGGATAGAAGATTGGCTAGCTAACCGGAAACAGAGTGTAGGCATAAATGGGTCATTTTCTGCTTAGCAAATGTAATGTGTAGTGTGCCACAGGGATAATGCTGGGGCCTCAACATTTTACAATTTATATAAATGTCTTGGATGAAGGGACCGAAGGTATGGTTGCTAAATTTGCTGATTACACAAAGATAGGTAGGAAAGTAAATTGTGAAGAGGACATATGGAGACTACAAAGGTATCTGAATAGGTTAAGTGAGTGGGCAAAGATCTGGCAAACAGAGCATAATGTGTGAAAATGTGCAATTGTGCATTTTGGCAGGAAAAATAAAAAATAAGCATACTATCTAAATGATGAGAGATTGCAGAGCTTTGAGATGCAGAGGGTTCTGGGTGTCCTAGTGCATGAATCACAAAAGTTAGTATGCAGGTACTGCGAGTAATTAGGACAGCTAATAGAATGTTAACGTTTATTGCGAGGAGAATTAAATACAAAAGTAGGGAGTTTATGCTTCAGTTATAGAGGGCATTGGTGAGACCACATCTGGAGTACTGTGTACAGTATTAGTCTCCTTATTTAAAGAAGGATGTAAATGCGTTGGAAGCAGTTCAGAGAAGGTTTACTAGACTAATACCTGGAATGGGTGGGTTGTCTGATGAGGAAAGGTTGGGCAGGCTAGGCTTGTATCCACTGGAGTTTAGAAGAGTAAGAGGTGACTTGATTGAAACCTATAAGATCCTGAGGGGTCTTGACAGGGTGGATGCGGAGAGGATGTTTCCTCTTGTGGGGGAATCTAGAACGAGGGGTTACTGTTTAAAAATAATGGAGCGCCCATTTTCGATAGAGATGAGGAGAATGTTTTTTCTCAGAGGGTCGTGAGTCTTTGGAACTCTCTTCCTCAGAGGGCGGTGGAAGCAGAGTCTTTGAATATTTTTAAGGCGGACGTAGATAGATTCTTGATAAGCAAGGGGGTGAAAGGTTATCGGGTGTTGGATGGGAATGTGGAGAAATCAGATCAGCCATGATCTTATTGAATGGCGGAACAGGCTTGAGGGGCCGAATGGCCGACTCCTGCTCCTAATTCGTATGTTCGTTATGTACCTGCCCCGGGGGGATTGGGAGGGGCTTGGCCGCTTTAACAGTTTACCAGGCTGCTCTTTGATTGATTGGCTCCCTGTGTGATGTCACCTGGAGACAGGGCCCCGCCCCTGGTTACGGCCCATCAGTGGGATGTCAGTGTGGGAGGAGCTGGAGTGACAGCTGACACTGGGGGTGAGTTTACTCCCAATAAACAGGGCAAAGGGCTGAAAGGAACAATTTAATATTAATGTAAGTAATTCAAATACACATTAATTGCAAATATAATGAAATTAGATACAATCCCAGTCACAAAAACAGTCCCACTGTATTCCAGGTACTGGATCTGGGATTAATATGAATCATTTTTGTATTGACAGTCTCTGGGAGTGAGCAATATCTCAGGAAGGTGGAGAGAGAGAAGTCGAATCATCGCCACACTCACTGGGACTGGAGAAATGTCGCTGGGTTCACAGAGCAGATCTGGTGGGATCGAGACCCCCAGTGTCGGAGACGGGATAAAACGGGAAGCTTCAACAATGATTGGAAAGGTGAGGACTTTACTGAGAATTCCACCAGTCCAGGATTCTGCCGAGGTGAGAGTCTAACCAGATACTGGGAGCTGTTCAACATCTGCCGTCAGGCTCGGCCTTTGATGTGGCAAGTTGAGCGGAGCTTAACTCGGAGATAAACCTTGCCCGTACCTCACCCGGGAGTGTTTGACACTTTCATGTAGAGGGATCTTTATTCTGTATTGACCCCATGCTGTACCCGAGCTGGTTGTGCTTCATTGGGTAGTGTCAAGGGAGCTGTACGCTGCATTGAACACATGATGTTTCAGAGTTGGTTGTGTTGATGAACCAAATTGGAGGGAACTTTACTCTGTGCCTAACCTGTGCTGTACCTGCCCTGGGAGTGTTTGGTGGGGCAGTGTAGAGGGTACTTTACTCTATCTAACCCACTGTACCTGCCCTGGGAGTGTTTGGTGGGGCAGTGTAGAGGGAGCTTTACTCTGTATCTAACCCACTGTACCTGCCCTGGGACTGTTTTGTGGGACAGTGCAGAGGGATCTTTACTCTGCATCTAACCCACTGTCCCTGCCCTTGGAATGTTTGGTGGGGCTGTACCCCACTCCCCTCACTGTAACCCACTGATATACCTCACACACCTCACTGCAATACGCTGATATACCCCACACCACTCACTGTAACACTCTGATGTACTCCACACCCATCACTATAATAATCTGATATACCCCACACCCCTCACTATAACACTCTGATATAAACCACAACCCTCACTGTAACACTCTGATATACCCCACACTCCTGATTATAACACTCTCTTACATACCCCAAGGAAGGCAAATGGTATGCTGGCCTTCATTACAAGAGGATTTGAGTACAGGAGTAAAGAAGTCTTGCTCCCTTTATATAGGCCTTGGAGAGACCACACCTGGAGTACTCTGTACAATTTTGGACTCCTTACCTAAGGAAGGATATACTTGCCATAGAGGGAGTGCAACGAAGGTTCACGAGATTGATTCCAGGGAAGGCGGGACTGTCATGAGAAGAGATTGAGTGAACTTGGCCTGTATTCTCTTCAAATCAGAAGAATGAGTGGGGATTTCATTGAAGCATAAAAAAATATTACAGGGCTTGATAGGTTGGATGCAGGGAGAATCTTTCCCTTGGCTGGGGAGTCTAGAACCAGGGGCCACAGACTTATGTTAAAGGGTAGGCCATTCAGGACTGAGATGAGAAGCATAGAAACATAGAAGATAGGAGCAGGATTAGGCCATTCGGCCGCTCGAGCCTGCTCCGCCATTCAATGCGATCATGGCTGATCATCCAAATTCAGTACCCTGTCCCTGCTTTCTCCCCATATCCCTTTAGCCTTAAGAAATATATCTATCTAACTCTACTAAAGACATTTCTTCACACAGAGGGTGGTGAATCTTTGGAATTCTCTACCCCAGAGGGCTGTGGAGGCTCAGTTATTGGGAATATTCAAAACAGAGGTCGATAGATTTCTGACTACTAAGGGAATCAAGGGATATCGAGATAAGGCCGGTGAATGGAATTGAGGGAGAAAATCAGCCATGATGTCATTGAATGTCGGAGCAGGCTCAAGGGGCTGAATGGCCTACTCCTGCTCCTATTTCTTACATTCTTATGTTCTTAAACCTCTCACTGTAACACACCATTTTACCTCAGGCCCATCACTGTAACACTCTCTGATATACTCCATACCCCTCACTGTAACACTCTCTGATATACTCCACACCTCTCACTGTAACACTCTCTGATATACTCCATACCCCTCACTGTAACACTCTGATATACTCCATACCCCTCACTGTAACACTGATATACTCCATACCCCTCACTGTAACACTGATATACTCCATACCCCTCACTGTAACTCACTCTGATATACTCCACACCCCTCACTGTAACACTGATATACTCCACACCCCTCACTGTAACACACTCTGATATACTCCATACCCCTCGCTGTAAGACTCTGATATACTCCATACCCCTCACTAACACTCTGATATACTCCACACCCCTCACTGTAACACTGATATACTCCACACCCCTCACTGTAACAGATATACTCCATACCCCTCGCTGTAACACTGATATACCCGACACCCCTCACTGTAACACTGATATAGCCCACACCCCTCACTGTAACACTCTGATATAAACCCACACCCCTCACTGTATTACTCTGATATACCCGACACCCCTCACTGTAACACTCTCTGATATACTCCATACCCCTCGCTGTAACACTCTGATATACTCCACACCCCTCACTGTAACACTGATATACTCCATACCCCTCACTGTAACACACCGTTTTACCCCACACCCCTCACTGTAACACTGATAAAAAACCCACACCCCTCACTGTAACACACTCTGATATACTCCATACCCCTCACTGTAACACTCTGATATACCCAACACCCCTCAATGTAAAACATTCACATAAACCCACACCCCTGATTGTAACACTCTGTTATACACCACATCTCTCACTGTAACACTGTTATACCCAACACCGCTCATTGTATTACTGTGATGTACCCCGCACCCCTCACTATAGCACTCTGTTATGCACCACACCCCTCATTGTATAAACCTGATGTACCCCACACCCCTCACTGTAGCACTTTGATGTAAACCCACTCCCCTGACTATAACACTCTGATATACCCCACACATCCCTTACTGTAGCACACTGATATACATCACACACCTCTCTGTACCACTCTGATATACCCCTTCACTCTATGTTAATAAAGGAAGGAATCACTGTAATACAGAAAAATGATGTTGGATCAAAAGATCAGGATAATGAAACTGTTTGGGTGGAGTTAAGGAATAATAAGGGGAAAAAACACTAGTGGGCGTAGTCTATAGGCCTCCGAACAGTTGCAACTCTGTTGGACGGAGTAAAGGAGGACAAAGGGCTTAATCAAGAGGGGCAAAATAGCTTACGAAAGCAAGCTGGCGGAAAATGTAAAAACTAACTCCAAAAGCTTTTATAAGTATATCAAGAGGAAAAGACTGGTGAAAACCAAAGTTGGCCCATTGCAGTCAGATACGGGGGAATATATAACGGGAAATAAAGAAATGGCAGACCAACTAAATGCATACTTTGGGTCAGTCTTTACGAAGGAAGACACAAAAAACCTCCCTGGGATATCGGGAAAAATAGGGACATTTGCAAAGGAGGAACTGACGCAAGTCAATATCTCTAAGGATATGGTGTTAAGGAAGCTAAAGGGATTGAAGGCGGACAAATCCCCAGGGCCTGATAACATGCATCCTAGGGTGCTGAAGGAGGTGGCCCTAGAGATAGCGGATGCACTAAGTATGATTTTTCAGAATTCATTAGACTCGGGAACAGTGCCCATGGATTGGAGGGTAGCTAACGTTACCCCACTATTCAAAAAGGGGAGTAGGGAAAAAGCAGGTAATTACAGACCTGTAAGCCTTACATCAGTTGTGGGCAAAATGCTGGAGTCCATCATTAAGGATGAAATAGCGGAGCACTTAGCAAATGGGGACAGGACAGGACAGAGTCAACATGGATTTACAAAGGGTAAATCGTGCTTGACTAATCTATTGGAATTTTTTAGGGGGAGTAACTGGTAAAATAGATGGGGGAGAGCCAGTAGATGTGGTGTACCTGGACTTCCAAAAGGCCTTCGATAAGGTCCCACATAAAAGATTAGCAGGGAAAATTGAAGCTCATGGGATAAAGGGGAAAGTATTGACGTGGATAGAGAACTGGCTGTCAGATAGAAAACAGAGAGTTGGAATAAACGGCTCATTTTCTGAATGGCAGGCAGTAACAAGTGGGGTACCACAGGGATCTGTCCTGGGTCCCCAGCTGTTCACAATTTACATTAATGACCTGGATCAGGGAGTCGGATGCAGCATTTCCAAATTTGCAGACGACACTAAACTAGGAGGGGGGGTGGGCTCAGAGGAGGAGACCAGGAAGCTCCAGAGCGATTTGGACAGACTGGGTGATTGGGCGGATAAATGGCAGATGCACTATAATGTGGACAAGTGCGAAGTTATCCACCTTGGGTGCAGGAACGGGAGGGCAAATTATTATTTAAATGGCAATAAATTGGGAGAGGGGGAAGTACAGAGAGACCTGGGAGTTCTTGTACACCAGTCACTGAAGGCGAGCATGCAGGTGCAACAGGCGGTCAAGAAGGCAAACGGTATGCTGGCCTTCATAGCAAAAGGGTTGGAATACAAGAACAGGGATACCTTGCTGCAGCTGTACAGGGCACTGGTGAGACCACACCTCGAGTACTGTGTACAGTTTTGGTCGCCTCATCTGAGGAAAGATGTTCTTGCCATGGAGGGGGTGCAGCGGCGATTCACCAGGCTGATACCAGGAATGGCGGGATTGACCTATGAGGAGAGACTATGTAGTTTAGGGATGTACACACTGGAGTTTAGAAGATTGAGAGGGGACCTCATAGAAGTGTATAAAATTCTGACAGGTCTAGACAGACTAATCA